>CM037868.1:15170572-15762275 GCA_021292105.1 Anadara kagoshimensis
TGATGCGAAATAGTTTGAAAAATTCACAAATTAAAAGATTAAAACAAAAATTATATTTTTACTAACAAAATCATTGTAATTAAATCATTTTTTTTTTTCCAGTGCTGATGCTAAGTTATTGGAAGAATCAACGTCGAGTCTTTGTAAGAATTTTGCCATCCACAACTGTAAATCTGGAAACTTCGGAGCACTTGTTCGTAATTTTCTAGTCCGAGCCACGGAATTAAAAGCTTCAGCTCAGTGTGAGGAGTAAGTATACAAAGAGAGGTTTCCACAATTTTATAATTATTAGTAGCCAAATTCCAAAATTCGTGAAAGAAATAGTACTTTGTACTTTAGTACTTTTTAAAATATTTTTTTCACAAATTGCTAAAGTAGGTTCTTTTTTTAAAAAATTTCCTAAAGATTTAAAGCCAATGGTAATTTTGGATATCAGGAATGGAAATTTGGGGTTATTATTAGGTCACAGTTTCACAAGTATTTCTTGGGTAATATCTGTCTTAACCAGGACTCAGATAAAATTTTAACTGCTTGTCACTGTACCAAGTTATCAGGTGTGTACTTGGCACCAAGTAGTACAGAAACAGGGATCTAATAAAAATTAGACTGCTTGGCACTTTGACCAGTAATCAGATGTTAAGTATTTTTACATGGCTTCAGATGTAATTTAATAAGAATCATAGATTAGGTAATCAAGTGTGAAAAATTATGTACATGTACATGGCTGGGTGAGTCTGAATAAAATTCCACTCATCACTGGGCTGTTTTAACTAGGTCAGGATGAGTGGCCGAGAGGTTTTAACTAGGTCAGGATGAGTAGCCGAGAGGTTTTAACTAGGTCAGGATGAGTGGTCGCGAGGTTTTAACTAGGTCAGGATGAGTGGCCGAGAGCTTTATCTGAGACCTGCCATAGCTTCTCTACAGATTATTTATTGAATCATTTTATTTTTTTTACAGCAACATCTTTACTTGGCAGACCTACAATGCATTGTTTATCGTTCGGAGTTTGTGTAAATATTTTGTTGAGCACCTTAGTGAGGAACTTCTGATACAACAGTTTGATGCTAAACCTCCGGATATGGATGGTAAGTTGCAGTTAGGGTTATATAACAAGGCCTCTTACCAAGTGTTATAAGTCACCTGGTATCATATATATATAACAGGGCCTTGGTGACCACGTGAGCTAAAGCATCAGATTGCAGATTATTACACCTCTTGTCCCGAGGTTCAAATTACTCTTTGGTAGATCCTATTGTCAGAAACTTTGTAAGTTTGCTTGTAGAATGGTAGTGGTTTTCTAAAAGTACCGTATTTTCCTTCATCATCCCAATACTGACTGCCTGAATATAATCGAAAATTTCTTAAGAATCTAAAAAAAATCATTAATATCAAGAACATGCTACACCTGTCATGACACCAGGTCTTAGTTTTAAAGGTCTGTTCCCAAGGACCCTGTGACTTTCAGTTCTAAATCCATGTACTTTGTGAAAGAACACAGCCACTACCTATTTTCAAATCTTTGTCAGACCTTAGACAGTATTGGATCCTTGACTTCCACATTCTGTTTCCAGAATTGAAATAAGATAAGATGCTTTAACTGAAAAGAAAAATGAATTTATCTTATATTGTGATTTGTTTAATTTTAAAGGTTACGTAGATGCCAGTGAGGTTGGTCCATTAGGAGAAGAATTAATGAATTCACTTGTAGAACTTCTTGTTGATGTTCCAGTGGTGTGAGTATTCATCAAGATTATATAACATTTCAAAAGTACAGAGAAATATACCAGTTTTAAAATGAGATCTATAACTTCTGGGTCTAAGATACCAGATTTTAGTCTCTTAGACCAAAGGGTCTTGAGATTCCAGATTTGAGTCTCTTTGACCAAAGGTTCTAAGACACCAGATTTTGGTCACTTGAACCAAAGGGTCTAGCATACCAGATTTGATTCTCTTGGACCAAAGGGTCTAAAATATCAGATTTTAGTCTTTGGACAAAAAAGGTCTTAAGATACCAGATTTTAGTCATTGGACCAAAAAAGGTCTAAGATACCAGATTTTAGTCTCTTGGACTTAAGGGTCTAAGATGCCAGATTTTATTCTCTTGGACCAAAAATCTAAAACACCAGATCTGTGGATCTGCGGATCTTGGTCCGGCAAAATTTGGAGTTTGCCAGCATACCACATAATCAATATTATTTGGCATCTGTACAAAAAATTGGAATCATCATACTATGAGCTAATTTTTTGAGCGCCCTTAAATATACTACAATCCAACCTGTCTTAAAGGCCACCTCTATATAAGGGCCAGTAGAATTGCATCCCAATTGTTCTTTATTCATATTATTCAAACTTGTATATAAAGGCCACCTGCCCATAAAGACCACTTTTACTGGTTCCCTTGGGTGGTCTTTATAGAGAGGCTTGTCTGTACAATAAATCTTTCATATCAGGTAAATATTTTATTACAAATGCAATAAAATAAATAAAATTGAATGTTAAAGGGTATGAATTTTGTTTTCAGATCTTTTACCTATGCGCTCCACCTGGAAGCTTTAAACACACTTTTAGTGTTATTGTCGATACAGATGTACCAGCCCCAGCCGGCCAGTAAATTTGTCCTGTATAAGTACATCATGCAGGGGAGATGGTAAGTAGAGAATTTTAACATGTTGTAACTTGTAAGTTGATGTATCTCCAATTGTACAATGGTTTCTACCAGCAGAGTGAGGAAAGAAAACATTGTACATGGCTCAGATAAAGAATTTCAGACTTCTTGAAAATGTGCCAACCAGGGGTTCAAAATTATGTTATGTAATATAAGGTCCAGGACCTTTTGCCTTTCATTTTGGCAGGTCCCACATAAATTTTTAAAAGTCCAGTATAATCATTGAAAGGTCCATGTGCAGTTATTAAATAAAAAAGTTAGTATTATATTGGTAAAAAATAGTAAGGCCATTGGACTTTTACAGTTTAAATATCAAGTGTTCCTTTGACCTGAGGCTTTTTGAACTCCTAGCCAAATAATCGGATGTGGTGTGTGTACATCACCAAGTGGTTGTAACTGAGCACTAGAAAAAAGATGTACATTGTAATTTCATTATTATATTTTGACAACTTAATAAGAATCATGGATTATTTCTGACAAATAATCTACTTGGTAAAGGGCTGAGTTGATATAAAATTCCATATGTCACTGGGCTGTTTCAAGTCAATCAGGATCGTTGGCTGAATGCTTTATTTTCATTGTTGTGAAATTGATTGTAAAAATCAGAAAAATCTATGAGTTGGCTAAGAAGAGAAATTGAAATCTATATGTGTCACAAAAACAGCCTACTTCTGAGTTAAGTTATTGGTTGATTTTATTGCATAGAAAACAGTATAATAAAATAAAAGAAAGAAATATGTAAGAACAAAACATGTAATATGTAACATCCAACACAACCAAGAATAGAAAATAATTCAAGTTAATAATGAAAGAGATGGTTGGTTGGTTGAATATTGCTTAATGCGCATCAGCAATTTTTCAGCTATTCGCGACGAGAACTATTTAATTAATCTCTATGGATTAATCCATAAACAATTTTGTGTATGCATGTGAAGTGCGAGTGTGTTGTATGGTCTGCCTTGTACTAGCGCGCACTCAGGGCGACTTTACCGTGCTAGCTCACACAGAGTCAGTACGCTGCAGACAAGCGTACCACTCCCCCAGTCCATTATACTGATACCAGGTGAATCTGTAAAGGCCAACGGTAAGGAAAATTCACTTTCCCACATGTGGTTCTAGCGGGACTCGAACTCACAGCAGTGAGAGACCCTGGATTTGAAGACTAACGTCTTATCCATTAGGCCACCATGCCCTCTAATAATGAAAGAGACCAAACAAGACAAGAGAAATAAGCAGTTGGTAAAACTCATGACTTTTGACAGTTATTAGAGTTATTGTCTAGTGGGGTAGCTATAGTACCATACACCCAAGGAATATTTATCCACTTATTTTATAACCAATGAACTGTAAATATGCACATTTGAAACTGGAAATTTAATTTTGATCATTAATAGCATAAGGGGGAAAACATATATTTTCAAAATTGATTAATGGACATTACATTTTTCATTTCAGTCAAATTCATGCATGTTTGTTGGTAAAGTCATTACTCAGAAACTTTGCTAACCAACAAAAATGTCCTCCAGAACTGTACAAAAACTCGCATGAAGGAGATGGAATGATAGCCAGTGTAGCATGTATGTATAATTACAGTAATGTCCCCCGAACAACTTTGCCACCTCCCTTATTGCCACAGTGTTTTTAAGTCCAAAAATCAATTCTATCTGTGATCTTTATAAGTCCCTCTCATTTTATCACCAAAACTCTTTTTAATGCCAAAATTTGACTAATCAAATGTCAGCAATGAATCATATTTAGAAAAAAATTCATGCATATAGGGCTTACAAAATACATAGATACGATATTTATTGTAAAAGTCAAAAAAGAAGAAAAAATAGAACATTTTCTGCAAATGATTTGAGAAAAGAATTGCAAACAAAAGTCTGTAAACATATAATTAAGTAAATACTACATGTAATAAGCTTTTTTACTTTTTGTGAATTTGCAACTTAAAACATTAACATCCTTTCCTACAATTAGAATGATTTTTATCTCTTTTTTCCCCCAAAATCATTCAATTTAAATATTTATGCTTTGCAGCTAGTTTATGGTCTGTGATGACACTTGGAATGGGAGGGAAGGAAGAAAAGAAAGAAGAAGATTACAATGAGACATTATTAGCCAATCAAAGTTTGTTATTTTTGTTGGTGTTGTGCAATCATTGTACGAGTGAACGAAGTTTAAACAATCCTTACAGACAGGCTTTGTTTTCTTTCACAAATTCACAAGGTAAGTCACATGCTTTGAAACTAATTTGCTGTATTGATTCGGGGGGAAATGGAGGTCAAACCGCTGAACTTTACATGGAAATTTTGCTTGATTAAATGATTATGTATATAATGATTGTGCGACAGTTGAAATTTCAGTGTGCAGAGAGTATTATTTCTTCCTCTAGGGACCAGGGTAATTTACTTAAAAATTCTATTTGAGGTCTGGATTTTTGTCCATAGCAAAAGTAATTCCAGCATTTTAGCAGGTAAATGTTTTTAAATGCTCATGTGGAATTTAATATTTTGCTTGAGGAGGTACACGTACCAGGAAACCAGGATATAGATCAAAACCAAAACCTTTTGATCAGGGGCCCTACTTATGCCAACAATTAATTGGCATAGAGGATCCAACAACTCTTAAAAAATAAGATGGAAATACCCCCAAAGAGAAGAAATAACTGATATTCAATCACCAGTTTACGTGCCAATTCACCATTTTAGTCAATTTTGGGTGATTTGTGGGACCCTGCTTTAATCACAAGTCTGTTGCCTTCACTAGGGGCATAGTGTTTCATACACTCGTATTTTTCAAATTAATTATTAACATAATTTAATACTATTTTTATTTTGAAATTAAGAATAGGGTGGGTTTTAAATTTTGAAGTGTTGTTTTACTTTTAGATCAATCATCTGCCAGTCCGACAAGAGCAGCTGCGACTTTCAAAACCGATTTTACAGAATTATTTCAGTCTTTATGTACGGCGTTAAGAGATGACCAATCAACACTGCTGTTATATCTCCTTATTCACAGAAATGTCAACATGAAAGCATTTATTTTATCTAGAACCAACATAGATGCTTTAGTAAGTATGTTTTAAAATTTTGTCCTGGAGACCTTAGTGGATGAGTGGTCGAAAGTATTCAATTGCCAATCACTATCTATGTTTCCATTCCTGGTAGCCAAAATCACCATTGGCTACTAATTTCTGAGGAATTCTTTAAAAAAGTAACCTATTTTAGCAAAATTGTGGAAAAATACTTTAAAAAGGACTATATTTGCACAAATTTTGGAAATTTGGCTACTAATTATTTTAAATTTATGGAAACCTAGACTATACAAGGTTTATTCTTTACAAAGTCTTTTAGACACTTCCTTTTGTTTACAAGTGGCCTCAGTGGCAGAGTGGTCTAAAGCTTAGGTTTAAATCCTGCTTGCACAGGTCTTAGTGTGAGAAACTTTGTCCGTTTGCTTTTCTGCAGATAATCTGTTTTCCTCTACTGTCCAAGAACTGAAAAAGGAAAAGCCTGCTATGTTTCCATTCCTGATAGCCAAAATCGCCATTGGCTACTAAATTCTGAGGAATTCTTTCTAAAAGTAACCTATTTTATCAAATTTGTGGAAAAATACTTTAAAAAGGACTATATTTTCACATGTTTCACAAATATTGGAAATTTGGCTACTAATTATTTTAAATTTGTGGAAACCTAGGAAAAGGGGAAATAAAATCTCGACTGGGTATAAAACACCATTACTCTGCTCTTCACATCTTTTCTTTTAAGCTTATATCTGACAAATTTATTCCTTTAATTTACAAATAAGCATTGAGACCTTGTTATAATGCCATTCTGTTACTTTGCCACTTCGCTTATCATCACACTACATGTATTTCCAAGTCCAAAATTGTATTTCTTTTAAATTTTCTTCATAATAATCAACCTCCCTCAATTTATGGCCAGACACCTTTTTAATGTCAAAATTGAGTCGTACATATCTATGTTTCCATTCCTGGTAGCCAAAATCACCATTGGCTACTAATTTTTGAGGAATTCTTTCAAAAAGTAACCTATTTTAGCAAATTTGTGGAAAATTCTTTAAAAAGGACTATATTTTCACAAACTTTGGAAATTTGGCTACTAATTATTTTAAATTTATGGAAACCTAGCATATGAAGGAAGGTTTTAAGTGTGTTTAATAACTTGAATGAATCTTTCTGTATTTTAGGTGATGCCAATATTGAAGATTTTATACAATGCCCAGGATAGAAATTCACATCACATATATATGGCATTAATAATACTTCTGATATTAAGTGAAGATGATGTGTTTAATAAAGCTATACATGAGTGTGTAAGTATACTTATTAGAAATAATTAACAACTACAATAGCTCAGTTGGTAGAGTGCTCACTCCGTAAGTGGGAGGTCATGGGTTCGAACCCCGACCACGTCTGACCCAAGACTTAAAAGTGGGTAGTGACTGTTCTTCCACCAAGCACTCAGCATTACATAATGAAAGTCCAATTCTTTCAGATGGGACCTTAAAATAAACGAGGCCCATATCTTGGTAGGCCTGGCAGGATTAAGAACCCTGCTGTATAATACCATCAGCACAACATACTGGCAAAACTTGCACCTTCACCTATAGCTGGCGACGTCTTGATATAAGTGAAATATTCTTGACTGGGATGTTAAGAACAATTACTCAACTTAACCTCATTAGAAATAATTATTCCTGGCATATATAATGCAGTATTTATTACATTGTTAGCTGGCAAACCACATTCTATCTAGATAGTTTACTGTATTTATGCTTTTCATGTTTCCGTTCCTAGTCACCAAAATTGCAAGTGGCAACTAATTTTTGAGAAATTCTTTAAAAAATAACCCATTTACCAAATTTGTGAAAAAATAATTTTGAAAATTTGACTACTAATAATTTTAAATTTGATAAAACCTAGGTTCAAACCCCATTCTGGCATATCCTAGTGTGAGAAAGTTGTCAGCACGCTTGCCAAGGTTTGTTTACTCTGGTTCTGAACTGATCCTCTTTATACAAGTGAAAGATTCTTGACTGGGGTGTAATAATTCTCCCTTACTCCACTCATTTCCTGTTGCAGTTTTGCACATTAACATATTACGTCTTTCAGATGAGACTCAAAACTGAGACCCCCCACCTCAGTGCACATGAAAGACACCTCTGTGGAGTTGGAATAAGAGTAAGCTATCTGTGGCCGCGATAAAGGATGCTTACAACTAAAAAGTCATTGAATCCGACTCAAGATATGATCATCTTTCAGTGGTTCAGTACTTTGATTCATTTTGATTACAGGTGATAAAGAATATTCCATGGTTTAAAGAACGGACAATTACAGAGATTACACTTGGTGGTCTGTTAATTCTGGTTGTGATTAGAACAATACAATATAATATGACAAGGATGAGGGTAAGTTATAGTGTTGTAAAATCTGGGGGAAAATATTATCGATATTCGAATAAAATCAAAGAAGCTGGTTCAATTCACAAACTATTGTAACAATTGAAATAATCCTTAATGTTTAAATTGCTTTTTTGACAGTGGTCCGATAGTGTGTGGCTTTTTCCAAAAGCTGAAAAACTTCAACACAGTTGGTCTTGTGGTACCATGTGACTGTTGGATTCAGATTATTGGAGACCACACTCTCCAACATTCTTTTTGCCATCTCTAAAGTGGGAGCCATCTTCAAATCGCTTCAGATTTATTGTTTTCACCGTCAACAGAAAGCAAAGTCTTAGCGCCATCTATGGCCTGCAATTCAAATTCTCAAAAAATAATGATGTATGATATAATTGATTAAATAAATAAATTTCAAGTTGGGTCTTGTATGTGCAAGATCAATTATCAATACTTTTTTTGCTCAATAAAATACAAAATGGGACATGATTTAGAACTCTGTACCTACTTAACATCTGACATCAATTTTCTAGACTTACTATGGATTGTCACCAGCATTTTGTTTCCGTCATTGATGATTTTTCCATAGTTGGCAACTATTGTTATGTCACTGGTAAATTATGAAAAGGGGAAAGGGTGGTGAGATAGGTGCTGATTAGAGTAGAATGGGCAGAATTTGTTGATTCTGCTTGTGATTAAAACACACAGTAATGGGAGTAATTAGGGATGAGAAAAATTTTAGGCAGTTGGGGGATATATATCCTAGTATGCAACTCAAGATTGTTTATTTATTTATTTATTTTCAGATTGTTTATTTATTTATTTATTTTCAGGACAAGTACCTGCATACTAATTGTTTAGCAGCATTAGCAAACATGTCTAGTCACTTCTCAAATTTACATCCATACGTAGCTCAGCGGTTAGTCAGGTAGGTAACTTAAGAAGCATCCTGCTTAAGATTATATCAATTATATTTAGACATAGGCAGCTATTATAAAAATTAAGTCATGTTGGTAGCATCACCAATATATATAATTTTGAACAAATGAATTACTTTCATATCCTATAAAATTAAATAGTGGATGAAAATGTTTTCTATGGCATCAAAATGTAAAATGATTTTAAACTCAAAATCAGTATTATTGCGGTTTTATGATATTTATTTTCTTCATAATGTAAAGTCTGTGGATTTGGTGAATCATCTGTTCCAGGAACTGGATTTACATGACACTGAACATAATACCAGAGCACGAAAAGAATATTTATTTTACCAAAATTGTGAATTGTGAATTGTGAATTTTTCAAAAAAAAAAAAAAAAAAGGTATTACAAATATAAGAATTGACTGTTGTTTATGCAGTTCATCATATTTGCTAGTTTTAAAATCTGGTTCATTACTTGATGAACCAGGAACAAATGACAATTAGTTCTTAATTGTTGTCCATCATTCAATACTTAAAGTACTTTGATTACTTTTTCAGCTTGTTTTCACAGTTATGTAAGAAGCACACAAAATTAATAGAACAAATACGTGAAGCTGCAGTCAATGAAGGAGAACAAAAACCTGAGGACAGCGACCACGATTCTGAACAAGATTATGTAAGTAGAGTATCCTTGTGTTTAACATCCTTGTTATCCTGTAAACCAACTTTTGTTCCTGGCTATTAATGTTTGCAGTTCTTTTACCAACTAAAACCATATTGCAATCATTAACTTCCATGATATTGACTACAGTTATATTTGGTATAAATAATACCATTTTCGGACATTTTCCAGTTTGTGGCGATTACTTTGTCCTCAAAACGCACAAAAGTTGGTTTACAGTAGAGACACTAGAATAGTTTGGTTGCCTTACTCGCTAAAAAGAAATCAGAGCAAGGTGATTGTAGTATATTAAGAATTGTCTCAAAAGTAGTATCCCCTTCTGGCACACTAAGTATTTGAATTAGAACAAGATTAATTATGAACTCATCGAAAAAGCTAAGTGACAAGTGAAATTTTATTGATACTTGGACAATTGCCAAGTAAGTTACTTTTCACTCTTGATTCTAATCTAATTATCAAAATGTGACACGAAAATAAAAAAAGTAGACAAAATTAAAATACATCTTTTTCCAGTGCCAAGTTACAACTATTTGCTGAATACACAACACCTAGTTATTTGGCACAGTGAGTGCCAAGCAGTTTGAGTCCTGCATTCATATCGTTACTTTTATAATGGAATTTTCTTCTCTAATTACAGATGCAGGATTTAGCTGTGTTAGAAGAAGTGATAAGAATGGTTTTAGAGATTATAAATTCTTGTGTAACAAACTCTTTACACCATAATCCAAATCTTATTTATACGTTACTCTATAGAAAGGAACTTTTTGGACAGTTTAGAACGCATCCAACATTTCAGGATATTATACAAAATGTCGACACAGTGAGTATAGAGTTACTTCCCCTTGCTATTTCACATCCAACGTATCATACAAAATATTGACACAGTGAGTATAGAGTTACTTCCCCTTGCTATTTCACATCCAACATTTCAGGATATCATACAAAATGTTGACACAGTGAGTATAGAGTTACTTCCCCTTGCTATTTCACATCCAACATTTCAGGATATCATACAAAATGTTGACACAGTGAGTATAGAGTTACTTCCCCTTGCTATTTCACATCCAACATTTCAGGATATCAAACAAAATGTTGACACAGTGAGTATAGAGTTACTTCCCCTTGCTATTTCACATCCAACGTTTCAGGATATCATACAAAATGTTGACACAGTGAGTATAGAGTTACTTCCCCTTGCTATTTCACATCCAACATTTCAGGATATCATACAAAATGTTGACACAGTGAGTATAGAGTTACTTCCCCTTGCTATTTCACATCCAACATTTCAGGATATCATACAAAATGTCGACACAGTGAGTATAGAGTTACTTCCCCTTGCTATTTCACATCCAACATTTCTGGATATCATACAAAATGTTGACACAGTGAGTATAGAGTTACTTCCCCTTGCTATTTCACATCCAACATTTCAGGATATCATACAAAATGTCGACACAGTGAGTATAGAGTTACTTCCCCTTGCTATTTCACATCCAATGTTTCAGGATATCATACAAAATGTTGACACAGTGAGTATAGAGTTACTTCCCCTTGCTATTTCACATCCAACATTTCAGGATATCATACAAAATGTCGACACAGTGAGTATAGAGTTACTTCCCCTTGCTATTTCACATCCAACATTTCAGGATATCATACAAAATGTTGACACAGTGAGTATAGAGTTACTTCCCCTTGCTATTTCACATCCAACATTTCAGGATATCATACAAAATGTCGACACAGTGAGTATAGAGTTACTTCCCCTTGCTATTTCACATCCAACATTTCAGGATATCATACAAAATGTTGACACAGTGAGTATAGAGTTACTTCCCCTTGCTATTTCACATCCAACATTTCAGGATATCATACAAAATGTCGACACAGTGAGTATAGAGTTACTTCCCCTTGCTATTTCACATCCAATGTTTCAGGATATCATACAAAATGTTGACACAGTGAGTATAGAGTTACTTCCCCTTGCTATTTCACATCCAACATTTCAGGATATCATACAAAATGTCGACACAGTGAGTATAGAGTTACTTCCCCTTGCTATTTCACATCCAACATTTCAGGATATCATACAAAATGTTGACACAGTGAGTATAGAGTTACTTCCCCTTGCTATTTCACATCCAACATTTCAGGATATCATACAAAATGTCGACACAGTGAGTATAGAGTTACTTCCCCTTGCTATTTCACATCCAACATTTCAGGATATCATACAAAATGTTGACACAGTGAGTATAGAGTTACTTCCCCTTGCTATTTCACATCCAACATTTCAGGATATCATACAAAATGTCGACACAGTGAGTATAGAGTTACTTCCCCTTGCTATTTCACATCCAATGTTTCAGGATATCATACAAAATGTTGACACAGTGAGTATAGAGTTACTTCCCCTTGCTATTTCACATCCAACATTTCAGGATATCATACAAAATGTCGACACAGTGAGTATAGAGTTACTTCCCCTTGCTATTTCACATCCAACATTTCAGGATATCATACAAAATGTTGACACAGTGAGTATAGAGTTACTTCCCCTTGCTATTTCACATCCAACATTTCAGGATATCATACAAAATGTTGACACAGTGAGTATAGAGTTACTTCCCCTTGCTATTTCACATCCAACATATCATACAAAATGTTGACACAGTGAGTATAGAGTTACTTCCCCTTGCTATTTCACATCCAACGTTTCAGGATATCATACAAAATGTTGACACAGTGAGTATAGAGTTACTTCCCCTTGCTATTTCACATCCAACGTTTCAGGATATCATACAAAATGTTGACACAGTGAGTATAGAGTTACTTCCCTTGCTATTTCACATCCAACATTTCAGGATATCATACAAAATGTTGACACAGTGAGTATAGAGTTACTTCCCCTTGCTATTTCACATCCAATGTTTCAGGATATCATACAAAATGTTGACACAGTGAGTATAGAGTTACTTCCCCTTGCTATTTCACATCCAACATTTCAGGATATCATACAAAATGTTGACACAGTGAGTATAGAGTTACTTCCCCTTGCTATTTCACATCCAACATTTCAGGATATCATACAAAATGTCGACACAGTGAGTATAGAGTTACTTCCCCTTGCTATTTCACATCCAACGTTTCAGGATATCATACAAAATGTTGACACAGTGAGTATAGAGTTACTTCCCCTTGCTATTTCACATCCAACATTTCAGGATATCATACAAAATGTTGACACAGTGAGTATAGAGTTATTTCCCCTTGCTATTTCACATCCAACGTATCATACAAAATGTTGACACAGTGAGTATAGAGTTACTTCCCCTTGCTATTTCACATCCAACATTTCAGGATATCATACAAAATGTTGACACAGTGAGTATAGAGTTATTTCCCCTTGCTATTTCACATCCAACGTATCATACAAAATGTTGACACAGTGAGTATAGAGTTACTTCCCCTTGCTATTTCACATCCAACGTATCATACAAAATGTTGACACAGTGAGTATAGAGTTACTTCCCCTTGCTATTTCACATCCAACGTATCATACAAAATGTTGACACAGTGAGTATAGAGTTACTTCCCCTTGCTATTTCACATCCAACGTATCATACAAAATGTTGACACAGTGAGTATAGAGTTACTTCCCCTTGCTATTTCACATCCAACGTATCATACAAAATGTCGACACAGTGAGTATAGAGTTACTTCCCCTTGCTATTTCACATCCAACGTATCATACAAAATGTTGACACAGTGAGTATAGAGTTACTTCCCCTTGCTATTTCACATCCAACATTTCAGGATATCATACAAAATGTCGACACAGTGAGTATAGAGTTACTTCCCCTTGCTATTTCACATCCAACATTTCAGGATATCATACAAAATGTCGACACAGTGAGTATAGAGTTACTTCCCCTTGCTATTTCACATCCAACATTTCAGGATATCATACAAAATGTCGACACAGTGAGTATAGAGTTACTTCCCCTTGCTATTTCACATCCAATGTTTCAGGATATCATACAAAATGTTGACACAGTGAGTATAGAGTTACTTCCCCTTGCTATTTCACATCCAACATTTCAGGATATCATACAAAATGTTGACACAGTGAGTATAGAGTTACTTCCCCTTGCTATTTCACATCCAACATTTCAGGATATCATACAAAATGTCGACACAGTGAGTATAGAGTTACTTCCCCTTGCTATTTCACATCCAACATTTCAGGATATCAAACAAAATGTTGACACAGTGAGTATAGAGTTACTTCCCCTTGCTATTTCACATCCAACGTTTCAGGATATCATACAAAATGTTGACACAGTGAGTATAGAGTTACTTCCCCTTGCTATTTCACATCCAACATTTCAGGATATCATACAAAATGTTGACACAGTGAGTATAGAGTTACTTCCCCTTGCTATTTCACGATATCATACAAAATGTCGACACAGTGAGTATAGAGTTACTTCCCCTTGCTATTTCACATCCAACATTTCAGGATATCATACAAAATGTTGACACAGTGAGTATAGAGTTACTTCCCCTTGCTATTTCACATCCAACATTTCAGGATATCATACAAAATGTCGACACAGTGAGTATAGAGTTACTTCCCCTTGCTATTTCACATCCAATGTTTCAGGATATCATACAAAATGTTGACACAGTGAGTATAGAGTTACTTCCCCTTGCTATTTCACATCCAACATTTCAGGATATCATACAAAATGTTGACACAGTGAGTATAGAGTTACTTCCCCTTGCTATTTCACATCCAACGTATCATACAAAATGTTGACACAGTGAGTATAGAGTTACTTCCCCTTGCTATTTCACATCCAACGTTTCAGGATATCATACAAAATGTTGACACAGTGAGTATAGAGTTACTTCCCCTTGCTATTTCACATCCAACATTTCAGGATATCATACAAAATGTTGACACAGTGAGTATAGAGTTACTTCCCCTTGCTATTTCACATCCAATGTTTCAGGATATCATACAAAATGTTGACACAGTGAGTATAGAGTTACTTCCCTTGCTATTTCACATCCAACGTTTCAGGATATCATACAAAATGTTGACACAGTGAGTATAGAGTTACTTCCCCTTGCTATTTCACATCCAACATTTCAGGATATCATACAAAATGTTGACACAGTGAGTATAGAGTTATTTCCCCTTGCTATTTCACATCCAACGTATCATACAAAATGTTGACACAGTGAGTATAGAGTTACTTCCCCTTGCTATTTCACATCCAACATTTCAGGATATCATACAAAATGTTGACACAGTGAGTATAGAGTTATTTCCCCTTGCTATTTCACATCCAACGTATCATACAAAATGTTGACACAGTGAGTATAGAGTTACTTCCCCTTGCTATTTCACATTTCAGGATATCATACAAAATGTCGACACAGTGAGTATAGAGTTACTTCCCCTTGCTATTTCACATCCAACGTATCATACAAAATGTTGACACAGTGAGTATAGAGTTACTTCCCCTTGCTGTTTCACATCCAACGTATCATACAAAATGTCGACACAGTGAGTATAGAGTTACTTCCCCTTGCTATTTCACATCCAACATTTCAGGATATCATACAAAATGTCGACACAGTGAGTATAGAGTTACTTCCCCTTGCTATTTCACATCCAATGTTTCAGGATATCATACAAAATGTTGACACAGTGAGTATAGAGTTACTTCCCCTTGCTATTTCACATCCAACATTTCAGGATATCATACAAAATGTTGACACAGTGAGTATAGAGTTACTTCCCCTTGCTATTTCACATCCAACGTATCATACAAAATGTTGACACAGTGAGTATAGAGTTACTTCCCCTTGCTATTTCACATCCAACATTTCAGGATATCATACAAAATGTCGACACAGTGAGTATAGAGTTACTTCCCCTTGCTATTTCACATCCAACGTATCATACAAAATGTTGACACAGTGAGTATAGAGTTACTTCCCCTTGCTATTTCACATCCAACGTTTCAGGATATTATACAAAATGTTGACACAGTGAGTATAGAGTTACTTCCCCTTGCTATTTCACATCCAACATTTCAGGATATCATACAAAATGTCGACACAGTGAGTATAGAGTTACTTCCCCTTGCTATTTCACATCCAACGTTTCAGGATATCATACAAAATGTCGACACAGTGAGTATAGAGTTATTTCCCCTTGATTAGCCCACGTCCAACATTGCGACCGTTCTATAACATTTATGTTGAACTGTTATTCCTATTGGATGTGTAATTGCAAAAGTTGATGTTTCTCCATAAAAACAACTTGTTTCATTTTTTCAGGAATTTGTGAAATAAACATTTTGCAGAATATTCCATACAAATGTTGAAGGGTATTAATCACATGGTTCACTAGTGAACACCATTGCACTTCCTATTGTCTTTGTCAGTCCCTTGTAACATATCCATTTTGATATTAGGTTTTAGTGTTTATTCTAGAACGGAGCCATTGATCTTTAATTTCAACAAATGGTCCCATGGTTGAAGCCATAGTGGGCCATATGGTGTTTTAGAGAGAAGTTTTTGAAAATGCACCCCACCCCACCACCACCACCATCTCCACCCTCACCCCCAGGAAAATCCAAACAATTGGGATTCCATTTTAATTTCATGTTCTTTTTGTTTCTGCAGGTATTATTAAAATTAGCAGGGACCCATTATCCCATGACTTTTAAAACTAAACCTGGGACCCTAAATATTTACACATTTTCACTATTAATTACTGTTACAACTTCTTTTCTGAAGTAAGTTTGGCCCACAATTAAAAATAGTTAAGCTTATTCCCTGAATCTGTGCCATGCCTATTTTGATATATACATGGAGGTAAGAATTTTGATATTGTTTTTCTTTGTTTCTGTAGGTATTATCATTTTTCTCGGCACGGCTTGAGAAAGACAACACAAATTTATCACCGAATGAAGTATTGGAAATAATCAAAGAAGGAGCCGTACAGTTTAGGAGAGACAAATTAAAGGTTCTTATAAACATATTTCCCTTATACAGTTGAATTTTAAAATCTTGAACTCCACCAGACAAAAATTAGTTTGACTTGTCTTAAGTTCGATATTAACCTTTTTGCACTTTGGGAAAATTTTGTAAATTTTACAGGTCATATTGCACTTTATTTTGGAAATGCATAAGGTATACAGTTCCGAATTATATATGTTTGGAAATTCTCAAATTTTAAGATTTTAAGATAATTTTGAATAACATATTTTCAGAAATATGTGTGAACTATATGTTTTATATGTTTAATATTTTTCAGAAATTTCCAGATTTGAAGTTTAAGTATGTCGAAGAGGAATCTCCAGAGGAGTTTTTTATTCCGTATATTTGGTCATTAGTTTATCATTCTTCCAACATGTATTTCAACGCTTCCAGAATTATTTTGTTTTCACTGGCTTCTTCATGACACATATAAAACAGATGGTTGTCATGGCAATGAAGAGACAGTGTAACACAGATGGTTGTCATGGCAATGAAGAGACAGTGTAACACAGATGGTTGTCATGACAATGAAGAGGCAAATTGTAAAACTGATTGTTGTCATGGCAGTGAAGAGAGGTGTAACACAGATGGTTGCCATGGCAATGAGAAACATTTGAAGAAAGCAAACATCTGTGAATTTATTTCTTCAAACCAGCTGATGACCCCAAAATTTTAGCACAATGTACAGGAAGAAATATTGGCTGTGTATCAGTGTCATGGTTGCTATGGTAACTAATAAACTACAATCAAGTCATGGTCTATATCAGATATAGGATATCTAATATTGCCATGGTAACAAAAGTTTGCACCATCAACTAGTTCTACTTAAGTTGATAAATCAATGGAAAGTGATTGTTTTCCAATGGGATAAATGATGTTTGAATAAATGAAAAATGTGTCTGTGTTCTGTGACAAATGTCTGCCTCACTAAGGCAAAGTTTGTGGTACTATATCACGTGACATCCAGTGCTTAAAAATATAGGTTTTTCTGGTGGGGTTAATAATATTTAAATTGGTATCACTGTCAAGAAAAACGAGACTGTGTACTGTAACAAATGTTTGCCCCACAAACGCAAAAAATTCTGGAGTTATGTTACATTAAATGTTTGACAATATAGGCTTTTCCATTGGGATAAATCATGTCAAAAATGACTCTTGACTCTTGTCACATGAACAATGTGATTATGTTTTGTGATTAATGTTTGCCACTCAAAGATTCCGGTATTGTATTTCAACAGATATTTCCTATTGAAATGGGTTTCTATAGTAACACTTAAGTGTGATCATGTGATTGGTTGAAACAAGGTTAATCAGGGTGATTACGTATCAGATAACGGCGTCATTAAACATTTGATAAGTAAAGAACAAGAAGTTGTTCATCAAGACCTTGTGTGTTTCATTTTCATATCTGTATAAAATCAAAGATTTCATACAAACAGACTTGCATCAGTAATCATTATGTTTCCATGATATAAAAAATGTTTCTTGTATAGGCAAACAACATTGACCTTTCCACATGACCTTTTATTAGGAATATTCATATAGGATGATCCATCAACATGTGAAGTGTTAAGATTTAAGTTGCGTTCTTGTTTACTCTATGAAGTGAGTGTATCTCATGATGTAGACAAAAATATACACCCCAAGGTCAAGTTCTCTATACATAAATGTATTGGTTTATGAAAAATATTTTAATGAAAGGTCAAATGGACAGGTTGATGTTGTTTGCCTATATTAAAATGTGTTTATTCTGTGTTCAGTTGTAAATGTTGAGTACATTATAATTTATGTGAGTAGAGTTACACTTATTAGCAGAATAGACTTGGTGGTTTAAATTTTGTTTTTTTGATGTTGACATTTTGTTTGGAGGTTGATCCTGTGTCCTCTGGAGTGTCTCCATATAGTCCAACAGCTTATTTCACTTAAAAAGGAACTAGGAAAGGTCAACACTGCAGGAAAACATTAAATGTTGGGGTCTCTCAAGAGACAGTTCTAATTTGTTTTGTCGGCACTTTAACAGCTTTATTGTTGAACAGAATTTCACGGAAATTGACACAAGTATTATAGAAATATCTCGGACAAGTTTTTATAATCCATTCTTAATTATTCTCTTAAATATTTACAGAGTTATTGCTCTTTGTTTATTTCACTCAATTCGTGTTGTCAGCTCTAACATTACCAGGGGTTGAATTTTTTTTCAGATGAGCTAAAGCCCCGGACTTTTTGATAAAGAAAATCAAAAGCCCACAATTTTTTTAATCAAGTCCAGAGTTTGGTTTACGAGAAAATCGAAGGAGAAAACCAGAAATCGATATGTATTATTTCTATCGGCAGTGAAATGATATTTTTGGCAGTATTTACAACCCATGTGACGACTGTTGAAACAATCGGACACACTTCTCTGATCATATTTGGTGTCTTTATTTTCATGCGAGTTTCTTTTCTCACCACTGTAGCCTGCTTGTTGGTGTGAAATTTAAATTAAAAGGCTACATCATCGGACAAGACTGAACATTGGTAGCGATTACAAGCGCAATAACTATCTAGATTTTTCTTTATCAGCAGAAAGCTTAAGTTGCCTACCTAATGACTAGCATTTCTTACAAGTGCTGTAATGATCGAGAATGAATGTAAACAACAAAGACAACGTTACTACGGATGGTTTTGCAAGATTTTTTCAAGACACCAGGTGACAGTCGAAAATAAAATTCATTGGTCTTCTGAGTGTTTAAGCACGAGGGGCTTTTCAGTAAAAATTTTTGCAAAGTCCTGCTTGCCAAATTTCTAGTCCCGGGCTTCGGGCTTGAAGAATTTTCAACCCCTGATTACGAGGGGAATTGTGTCACTGTATTGCTTTGTTTTAGTTTGATTTACACAGCTATAGCACCAAGAATGCAATTTCTAAATAGTTAAATGGTTTATTGTTTTATCAAAATTCTTATGTTTTCATTATTTTGTTCACTACTAAAGTCTGTCTGCGATATTTTAGTGGAGTATTTATAAACAAGGACAAGTTTAATGATACTTTAATCTACACAAAAAGGTATTAATACCATGTTACTTTATGCGTATATTCATGCCTTCATGCATTCATTTGTCAAAACCACCTTGCTATCTGATACCTATACTCTTCCATGTTTATAAACACTATGCCAAAATTTGGTGGATGGACTTTACAGCACCTAATGCATGAGATGAGTTAAAGCTGGTTTTACCATGTTCATGGCTTTTTGCCAGAAATTTAGGAACAGTATAACCTTGATTTTTATCCACCATTTGTTCGGTAAACCCTTGATCTTTGCCACCATTTGTTCAATAAACCTTGATTCATGGGCACCATTTGTTCATTAAAACAATAATTGATGGGCACCATTGTTCAGTAAACTTTTGGCATCATAAAAGGGTTTTTGCAATAAAGAGTTTAGGGAGACTTAAACAGAAAAAAAAAACGAAGTGGATTTTGGGATGTCAAAACACTGATAAGCAAAATGGCAATGTAATCCAGGGGTGTTAAAACTAGGTTTTATTGCACATGTACTGTGAAGGGGATTATTTCCGCAGGATGAAAATTTTGCGAATTTTGAAATCTGAGATTTCGCATGGGTGTAATTTTTGCATAACCAATATAAGTGGGTTTATATTCTATATATAATGATAAAAATTAACCTGTATTGTAGATGCTTTTGTGTGGGTAAAATTTTGGCAGTTAATTTCTTTAGTGTGAAATAAGCGAAAATTTTACACACACAAACATTTCCTCTTTAACAGTATTTAAGCACTTACTTTTGAAAAAATCTTTTAACTCAGAATTCATTATCATTATTATTACCATATTATAATTATTATTATTATTATTTGTTAATTAAATATCTTTTGTTACTGGATGTAAATTGTTTATTTTATTATAATTATTTATGGAAATATATAAGTGTGATTATTAAATTGTAATATATTTTAACCAATAAAAACACCCAATATGGCTTATGAGCCACTTGTTGATTTGTCTACTTTTATTAAGCGTGATTGTAAACTTGTTGATAAATTAATACACTTTGCTGTGGCTAGCTACTCTTTTATTTAAATGTTTGTATATATTAATTACTGTAGTTGTTAAAATATAAAATTGAATTTTAATTATGAATCGGACAGTGTTATTAGTCTTGAAATTATGATATATGTGTAAATTTTCTACTTGGTTGTAACGAGAGAGAGAGAGAGAGAGAGAACATTACTTATGGCAAATCCAGTGTTGGAAATAAAGTTTAATTTAGACATGATAATTTCTAAATAGTCTGTTATAGTATGAAGATGAAGGAGACTTTAAAAAAAAGTTATCTGTCTTTTCCAAAGGTTATATTAAAGTTAATTATGAAAATATATGATTGTAAAATTTATGTGTATAGAGATTGCCCAGAGAGATAGTGGAGAGAAGAGGGGATTTAGAGTGTGAGAAGGGGGATTTAGAGCATGTGAGTGATGGCACATTATAGCTTATTATGAAGAATAAGGTGATCATAAAATTTATGCGTATAGAGAGTGTGTGTGTATGTGTTACATTACATGGAGAGAGAGAGAGAGAGAGAGAGCCTGAGCTATGGCATATCACAGTTAATTATGAAAAAATATTGTAAAATATATGTATATATACAAGTATACTGTGCCATATTAGTATGTGATATGAAAAAATACATCTTTTTATAAACAGTACTTTGCATTGCTCATTGACCTTGACCTTGGATTCGTTGACCTTGACACCCAATGCCAATAGTACCTCAACAGGAATTGCTTGTTTATGTGTAACATTGATGAAGTCACAGCCCTTATGATATTCTCCGATTTTTACAGATACAATTGAAGCCCCAGCTGCCGAGTAGTCAAAAGTGAACGCTTACAGATCACATTTCATGTAACAACCAAGGTTTGAATCCCCCATATGATTGATTCTAGTGTTAGAAAGTTTGTCAGTTCACTTGCCAAAATTGGTAGTTTTTCTCTGGCTATGTACTCCAGTTTTCTACACCATCCCAAAACTGATAGCATCAAATTGAACATAAATGGAACTGGAACAATCTTCACTGTGACATAAAACTTCCTAGCGGGACTTTATGGGGTTCGAACCCCAGCAGTGTCATATATAATTGTTTAAAATGTGAAATACTGTTTCCTTGCTTGACGTTCGAGAACGGAGTATCCAAAGGTGAACTGGGTCCGGAGGAAATCAAACCAAATCACAGCAATAAATAGGTTTTGTAATGACCAACAAAATGGCTGCATTTGGTAGACTGAATTGACAACACTGGATGGGCTTTGAAAAGATCAAACCAAATAGCAACACTGTAGACTACGTAATGATAAAGTCAATTGGCAGCACTAATCAGTTTTGTAGTGATGATCACGCCTAATGACAGCGCTGGGTAGACGTCATAATGACAAAAACAATTGGCAGCATTGAGTAGGCTTTTTAATAAACATCCTGATTGGCAACACTGGGTAGGATTTAAAATGAAAAAAAAAACGAATGGCAACAGACTGAAATGTAATCACTAGATATCTTTGAAATATACAAACATTATCACATTGGATAGGCTTCGTCTTGACCTTACCAAATGCAAGCTCTGGGTAAGCTAAGAAATGGAAAACCAATTGGCAACTCTAAATACGCTTTATAATGATTTTTTGAGCAAATTGTTGGCATCGTAATGGCCAATCCAAATATCACCAAGAACAGTCTTTACAGCGATAGGAACAATTGGCGGTACTAGATAGAGTTATGATTACCAAACGGAATATTAACTCCGGAGAGTGGAGAGTACTGGATAGACTGTTTGATGGCAAAACCAAAAAAGCATCAATGGTATTCTCTAGTATGACAAAACTAAGACTAGTGACGGTACTTAGTAGACTGGAAAAAAAACAACCGAATGGCAATGCAAAATCAAACGGAACTAGTACATGTACAGCAAGAAGTTAAAACTGAAGTGACGTGTCATTTCAAAAGTGTATCCAATTGCAAAACAAACACCAACTGGGTAATTCACTGCCACAACCATGTGCATGACCAAAACACAAATGGTCTATAACACATCTACTTCACCCGAAAATTGCTCAATTGAAGTTTCATAAAGATCTCTTAAATAGTTTTTGAGAGAAGTTGCGGACAAAAGGTCGGCGAAACACTATGTCCCCACCGCCACCACTTCAATTGGGGATATAATTATGTAATTATACACTCAAATATTTCACCGTAACCACAGTCACTATTCAAAACTCTAGACAACACTGTTTCTGATCATTAATGCGGATGGGAACTTAAAATAAAACGAAGTCCCGTGTCACAATGGGCTTGGCACGCTAAAGAACCCTGCAGTATAATGCCACCAGCGCAACGTACAGGAAAAATTCTGAACCTTCGCCTATAGCTGGCGACGTCTTAATATAAGTGAAATTTCTTGACTGGGACGTTAAACAAATTACTCCACCCAACTCCACAGAATTCACCGTAGCTGCCACAGTCAATGTTCTAGACTCTAGACGACAATGTTACTGTTCATTAATGCGTCATGTTGTTTGGTACTTATCTGGTAATTAAAGAAGGATGTCGTCTACATCCGCTGTATATATAAAGTCCTGTGTCTTCTTAATCATCACTTATATATCACAATGATTCCTTTACTACTTTATTTATTAAGCAGTAAGTATAGAAATATATATATATTTATATTTTTACAAATTTTGTTAGACTCCTGAGTGATCGAGTGGTTTAATAATCATTGAGAACCCGTAGTCTAAGGTCACAGGATTGAGACCGTGCAGTGTACTTTCCTTCTGTAAAACTGCTTTAGATTCAGCAGGCAAACAATGCGAAGGGATAGGGAGGGGGTTGTCGGGTTATGATGTTTTGTTTACTTATTTTAAATGCTTGAAGACCCCTGGCTGAGCGTTCAAAATTGCGGACCCGTACTTCTAAGGTCACAGGACTGAGATCACAATGTACTATCCTTCTATAAGAACCAGCATCTCTATTGCAAACAATGCGAAGAGATAGGGAGGGGGGTTGTCGGGTTATGATGTTTTGTTTACTTATTTTAAACGCTTTGAGACCCCTGACTGAGCTGTTAAATTGCTGGCCCCTAGTTCAAATGTCAACGAACAGAGATCGGTAAGACTGCTTAATTTCAATCGGACAACAATAATCGAACGGACAATGCCTTCAAATGCGTAGGGAGTGTTGGGAGGGGATTGTCGGGTTATGATGTTTTGTTTACTTATTTTAATTGCCTGGAGACCCGTGCCCAGGCGGTTTAATCGCGGATCCGTGGTTCAAAGGTTGTCCATCGGATTTAGACCGTGTAAGACTGCAACCACAGACAGTAAATGAACGGGCACCGGCATAAATGCGTAGGGAGAGAATGTTTGGTGCTACGTTGTTAAAATTGCGGACCCGTTGTTTAAAGATCATCGGCTTGAGACCACAGTGTAACCTTCTATAAAACTGCTTTAGGTCAACCAGGCAATAACCTAATAAATGAACGGGCACCGGCATCAATGAGTAGGGATGGGGTTGGGGTTGTCGGGTTAAAATGCTATATTGACTTGCTTGCTTGACCCCTGGCTGAGTGGTTAAATCGCGGACCCGTGGTTCAAAGCTCATAGGATCGAGACTACTGACGGTATATCATTTAGTAAGACTGCTCTAGTTCAATTATATAAGGCAACGACATAAATGCTCCGGTCCGGGGGGGGGGGTGTAAGGTGTATGATGTTACGTTGATGTATTGACACTTCCCTGTTTTAAACTTTTTGTATAGGCATGTATATTTGAATGTTGTAGTTATTGATACAACGATCATTTTGATGTATAGAAAAAGGTCATGGGTTCAAAGGTCAAGGTCACAGATGTGAAACAATACCGAAATGGTTAATTATCTCGAAAACTATAAACTTTTTGTATAGGCATGTATATTAGAATGTTGTAGGTATTGATACAACGATAATTTTGATGTAAAGATAAAGGTCAAGGTCACAGATGCGAAACAATACGGAAATGCTTAATTATCTCAAAAACTATAAACTTTTTGTATAAGCATGTATATTAGAATGTTGTAGGTATCGATACAACGATCATTTTGATGCATAGAAAAAGGGTCATGAGTTCAAAGGTCAAGGTCACAGATGCGAAAAAATACCAAAATGATTAATTATCTCAAAAACTAATAACTTTTTGTATAGGCATGTATATTAGAATGTTGTAGGTATTGATACAACGATAATTTCGATGTAAAGAAAAAGGTCATGGGTTCAAAGGTCAAGGTCACAGATGCAAAACAATACCAAAATGGTTAATTATCTCAAAAACTAATACATTTTTGTATAGGCATGAATATCAGAATGTTGTAGGTATTGATACAATGATCATTTTGATGTATAGAAAAAGGTCATGGGTTCAAAGGTCAAGGTCACATATGCAAAACAATACCAAAATGGTTAATTATCTCAAAATGTATAAACGTTTTGTATAGGCATGTATATTAGAATGTTGTAGGTATTGATACAATGATCATTTTGATGTATAGAAAAAGGTCATGGGTTCAAAGGTCAAGGTCACAGATGCAAAACAATACCGAAATGGTTAATTATCTCGAAAACTATCAACTTTTTGTATAGGCGTGTATAATAGAATGTTGTAGGTATTGATACAAAGGTCATTATGATGTAAAAAAAAGTCATTTGGGTTTCAGTATCTATGTTTTCTTTAAATCGATCAGCTAGCCATTAGTTATCAGGTGAGCGTATCAGGCCCATGGGCCTCTTGTTATTCTGATAAAATGTCAAAAATTACAGATACAATGTATAACTTCAGGAAAACCTTAGTTAAGGTGTCATAATAATAATGACTTGAAGTACTTGATACAGCGTATGGATACACCTGTTCAGAAGTACTGAAAAGTAGTTCCTATACGTACTCATACTATATCTACTGTAGTTATAGCTGTTGTGGGTCATTGTCCACGTCACAATTATTAATTAGGTACTTTGCTATCTTTTATTTAGTTGATACAGCGTATGGATACACCTGTTCAGAAGTACTGAAGAGTAGTTCATATACTTATTCATACTATATCTACTGTAGTTATGGCTGCTGTGGTTCTTTGTACTACAGATACTGTTGTTCTTCAACTATCTATTATAATTCGTAAGTATATATAATATGATGGGCGTCATCAATGTATTTATTATAATTCGTAGCTACATTGTATACATACAATGTATATGGTTGGTGTCGCCAGTATATCATGTAATGGATATCCAGTATGAAAGAGTTTGTTGATTGGTTGAATTTTGGTGTACATTGGGAAGGTTTCAGTAACAGTACAAACCTGTCGAATCTTAACACCAAGCTTACGAATTAGTGCTGAAACGACAGTTAATCTCAGTTCCACATTAGCTATATCTCGACAGTTTTTTCAGTAGATCAACAGGTTTTTTCCGAACACTAGCTACTAGTATTCATATATCGGACACTCAGCAACTCATTACAAAGCCAATCAAGAGAGAGAGTTGAGTTGAGTTGAGTAATGGTGTTTAACGTCCCAATCAAAAATATTTCACTTATATCGAGACGTGGCCAGCTATTGGCGAAGGTACAGAAATTTTGCCTGTGCGTTGCGCTGATGACATTATTATACAGCAGGGTTCTTTCTCGTGCCAAGCCTACCAAGACACAGGGCCTAGTTTATTTTAAGTTCCCGTCCGAAAGAACCGTGACTTTCATTTCGTAATACCGAGTGCTTGGCGAAAGAACAGTCACTACCCACTTTTAAGTCTTGGGTCAGACCCGACCGGGGTTCGAACACTAGACCTGCCACTTACGGAGCGAGCACTCTACCAACTGAGCTACCGCAGTGGTACAAAGAGAGTTCTACATATATACATACAAAAGTATTGATTGATTGATTGGTTCAATGGGGTTTTACTTCCAAGTCAAGAATATTATATTTTTAATGGGACGTCACCAGCTATTTGCGCAGTGACCAATTTTTTTCTAATGGGAAGTAATAAAAAAATACCCCGTGACTTAGTGGTCCAAAGCTCAAACTTATGGATCAAAGTGTAAAAGTTCAAAACCTAGTGTTAGAAATTTGTCAGTTCACTTGTCGAAGGTCAGTGTTTTGTTTACGGTCACTTTGGTTTTTATCTGGTTTCATTCGAGAATTGAACGCCTCGACATAAATGACCAAGCTGTAAAACGCGGTGCCCATCGATAACTTTGCCAACACGTTTATTGCTACAGTGTTTTAAAGTCCCAGAACGTTGTGTTTCTTCTTTTTTGTTTATAACTCTCCCTCAACGAAGCCCCAAGTCCTTTTATAATGCCTCAAAAAATGACTGAAAACTGAATGGCGGCAATGAATTGACGTTTTACTGTAATTGTATGTACTTTTTTAATATTTCAGAGGCGGAATAATAGCCGGCGCCATTATAGGAGCAGTGGTGTTCGTTTTGATCTGTATCGCAATTTGTTTCTTTATCTACCGAAGACGAAGTAAAGAATGAGTTTAAACTTCCTATTCCTTTAGAAAAGACGAGTAACGCTAGTGGTTCTAGCACAAATCTGCCATCTTTAAAGTGTTGGGATTCGATCTCCCGTACTGTAAGATGCTACATAATGGACAAAAACCATGTTCTGCAAGTCGAATTTAATTTGGTTTCATCCCAGCATGTCACATTTCAGCTTCCGATAAGCAATAACATGAATTTTTTTTCTTGAAGCTTGAAAAACGCATGTTTATATATGGAACAAAGAAAATTGGAATACATGTATTTGAACATAAAGTATTTTTGTAAATATGTAATTTTATTTATTTCATTTAAACTGTAATGTACCATTTGTCATGTGTAGAATTTTGAAATATCTTTATGATATTTCTTCAGGTAAAACAAATCTGCACACGTCACATGTATCCAATCATTCGTTCCTGCTTCTTACATTCAAGAACATTTCCGGTTCCGGTAACACTATGCCGTCTGCAAAATGCAAAACTGAAAGGTTCTGTATTGTACATATCTGAGTTTGGCAAATAATATTTTTGTCTCGACTTATTTGGTTTTAGAATTAAATTATTTTCCTAGTCATTAACTATGTACAAATGTATATAAACAATGGGTGAATGAGTAAATCAATTTATTGATGAATGGATGGATGAATGAAGAAATGAATGAATAAAGTAATTAGGCGTAGAATAAATGAATTAACTGAGTGTTTAGTTATTTATTAAAACAAAGAAAAGAGATGTCCCTTGTTCTCCTACACTGAGGGAAGAATTACAAAATGTAAAAGGTTGGTTGGTTGAATGTAATTTTACGTCACATCAGCATTTTTATACCCCCGCTTAAAAAGTGGGGGTATATAGTGATAGGGGTGTCCGTCCGTCCTTCCGTTACACCTTAGGGTACCTATCTCTTATCCGCAACTCCTCCTAAACCCTCCAATTGATTTTCATGAAACTTTCACACAATCTTTGTGATATAATGTAGATGTGCATCTCCTATTTAAAAATTTGATCCGATGAATTTTTGGGAGCAGGGTATTTTTTGTGAGCTTGTGGCTCAGTTTTTCTAGTTGCAATTATTCGCGATTGGTTGGTTGGTTGAATATTGCTTAACGTTGCATCAGCGATTTTTCAGGTATTCGCGACGAGAACCATTTTATTAATCTATACGAACAATTTCGTGCATGCATGTGAATTCCGAGTGTGTTGTATGGTCTGTCTTGTACCAATGCGCACTCGGGGCGACTTTAAGGCGCTAGCTCATCGAGTCAGTACGTTGGAGACAAACATACACACTCTTCCAATCACATTATACTGATACCCGGTGAACCAGTTAAGGTCACAGCAAGAAAAATTCACTTTCCCACATGTGTTCTGAGCGAGACTCGAACTCAGCGGTGAGAGACCTTGGATTTGTATACTAACGTCTTATCCATTAGGCCACCACGACTTCTATTGGCGAAGAGATATTTCACTTATTTGATTGAATGAATGAGTTTACGTTTAAGTAAATAATATTTCACTATTATTGAAATTTCGCCAGAAAATGGCAGATTTTTATACCTTAAAAGTGCGTTCAGGGACAATGTGTCAGAAGGGTTCTTAAACATTACACACCAACCATGTCATAGGGCATTGGTTCTTAACGCTCTTCCTAACAACACCGCGACTCTCAAGTTTTAAAATGTCCAGTGTTTGGCGAAAGAACAATCGCTGCCGGATTCCAATGAAATTTTGAATACTGAAACAATGTCTGGGTCACGTTTTGCTACAGATTAGCATCTACCGCTGTGAATTTCAATGGTCATTTCCGCAAGACGTTGTTGTATGCGACGGCGAAGGTCAGTTAACTGTCACGCCACATTCACCGACTGGAGTTCAAACCCGTGACTACTTTTCACTAATGGAGAATGATAGAATCTATCGCTACTGGTCATATGAGATAGGAAAATCTCAAACCAAAGTCGTATATATTTGTTACAGAACGAGGCTTGTCGACTTCTGGACCAAATATATATAAAAACGAATATTGAGATTCCCTTTTTTCATATAACAAGTAACGATTAATATTTTTACACCTTATTCCTTTAAAAATTAATTAAAAACCTCTAGGGTCTCGTCTGTTTATTCAGGCGTACCGTGTAGCCTGTCTCAACCCACCCAAGGTTGAGACAATGAAATCACACATAGATAAAACAAAGGATTTCCATGTCACAGGTGTGAGACAACCTTTTACAGCTATGTTAGATATATATATATAGTTTACATGTACATATATATCGGTATTTTACTTATATTTCATTTGTTTATTTACTTTTTATATCTCAACTAAGATATCGATTATAGTATGGCAACGTACTGGGGACAACACAAGACATGGTGTATTTTTTGTTTTACTCATTAAATTCGCATTTCGTTTTCACATCCGTTGTTCTAGAAGCCCCTTTTTCACTATCTCTACCACTTTTCAAACCACTGTTTGCTAATAAACATAACAATTGTGAGCGGTTATCTCTAATTATTTTCTCCCATGTTATGTATGCCCTTTTTGCTTCTCCATATATGTATAGTTTGTAGGTTTGACCTATTCTCGTGAATTATTTCCTCTTCATATTACATGTAAGTCCCTTTTGCTTTTCATAGTTTTGCAGGTTTGAACCATCAATCTCTTGAATTATTTCCTCTTCATGTTATGTCCCTATCGCTTCTCCATAGTTCGTTATCAGTATGATATATAGTTTATTACGTCACAGTATCGTAAAGGATTAAGTTTTAAACACAACATGGGGATAAGAGGAAGTAAAGTAAGTATACAAATAAAAAATGAATACCTCAGGCTTTGGTTTCAGAATCATCCATTAACTTAGATTTTCCTTAAATTAAATTTTGGCAAATCGTGGCAAGCTTTTTTTTGCATATTTGTCAAACCAATGCAGATATTTTCATCTAGAAATGATCTTTAAAATGACACCTTCAATTCATGGATATCTTGAAAATTAACAAAATCTCAAACCAAAGTCGTATATATTTGTTACAGAACGAGGCTTGTCGACTTCTGGACCAAATATATATAAAAACGAATATTGAGATTCCCTTTTTTCATATAACAAGTAACGATTAATATTTTTACACCTTATTCCTTTAAAAATTAATTAAAAACCTCTAGGGTCTCGTCTGTTTATTCAGGCGTACCGTGTAGCCTGTCTCAACCCACCCAAGGTTGAGACAATGAAATCACACATAGATAAAACAAAGGATTTCCATGTCACAGGTGTGAGACAACCTTTTACAGCTATGTTAGATATATATATATATAGTTTACATGTACATATATATCGGTATTTTACTTATATTTCATTTGTTTATTTACTTTTTATATCTCAACTAAGATATCGATTATAGTATGGCAACGTACTGGGGACAACACAAGACATGGTGTATTTTTTGTTTTACTCATTAAATTCGCATTTCGTTTTCACATCCGTTGTTCTAGAAGCCCCTTTTTCACTATCTCTACCACTTTTCAAACCAATGTTTGCTAATAAACATAACAATTGTGAGCGGTTATCTCTAATTATTTTCTCCCATGTTATGTATGCCCTTTTTGCTTCTCCATATATGTATAGTTTGTAGGTTTGACCTATTCTCGTGAATTATTTCCTCTTCATATTACATGTAAGTCCCTTTTGCTTTTTCATAGTTTTGCAGGTTTGAACCATCAATCTCTTGAATTATTTCCTCTTCATGTTATGTCCCTATCGCTTCTCCATAGTTCGTTATCAGTATGATATATAGTTTATTACGTCACAGTATCGTAAAGGATTAAGTTTTAAACACAACATGGGGATAAGAGGAAGTAAAGTAAGTATACAAATAAAAAATGAATACCTCAGGCTTTGGTTTCAGAATCATCCATTAACTTAGATTTTCCTTAAATTAAATTTTGGCAAATCGTGGCAAGCTTTTTTTTGCATATTTGTCAAACCAATGCAGATATTTTCATCTAGAAATGATCTTTAAAATGACACCTTCAATTCATGGATATCTTGAAAATTAACAAAATTATAAACATTTGATTTTTTTTTAGATTTAAGTTAAGGAAAATCTAAGTTAAGGGATGACTGTGAATCTGAAGCCTGACCCAGGTGTTACAGTCATCCTTAACTAAGATTTTTCTTAAATTAAATTTTGGAAAATCGTGACAAGCTCTTTTTGAATATTTGTCAAAACCAATGCAGATATTTTCATCTAGAAGTGATCTTTAAATGGCACGTAAAATTCATTGATATTTTGAAAATTAACAAAATTATAACGAATTGAAATTTTTCCAGATTTAAGTTAAGGAATGATTGTGACACTGAAGTCTGGCCCAGGTTTTACAGTCATCCTTAACTATTTTTTTTCTTAAATTAAATTTTGGCAAATCGTGACAAGCTGGGAAGAATATTTGTCAAAACCAATGCAGATATTTTAATCTAGAAGTGATCTTTAAAATGACACATTTAATTCATGGATATCTTGAAAATTAACAAAATTATAAACATTTGAAAGTTTTAGAGATTTAAGTTAGGAAAATCTAAGCTAAGGAATGATTATGAAACTGAAGCCTGACCCAGGTTTTACAGTCATCCTTAACTAAGATTTTTCTTAAATTAAATTTTGGCAAATCATGACAAGCTCTTTTTGAATATTTGTCAAAACCAATGCAGATATTTTAATCTAGAAATGATCTTTAAAATGACACCTTTAATTCATGGATATCTTGAAAATTAACAAAATTATAACGAATTGAAAATTTTCGAGATTTAAGATAAGGAATGATTGTGAAAATGAAACCTGACCCAGTTTTTACAGTCACCCTTAACTTAGATTTTTCTTAAATTAAATTTTGGCAAATCGTGGCAAGCTCTTTTTGAATATTTGCCAAACCAATGCAGATATTTTAATCTAGAAGTGATCTTTAATATGACACATTAAACTCATGGATATCTTGAAAATTAACAAAATTATAAACATTTGAAATTTTTATAGATTTAAGTTAAGAAAAATCTAAGTTAAGGAATGAATTTGGAGTTAGAGTCTGGTTTCACCATTATTCTGTAACTAAGATTTTCCTTAACTTAAATTTAAACAAATCGTGGCAAGCTTTTTGTGGAACTAGAAATAACTTTTTGTGTCACACACATGCATTTACACACACACATACATACAAACACACTGACACACATACACTAGCACATACACGCATTGAAAAACACACATACATACACATTGACACACACAGTAACACACGGACACACACACACTTATTGACACACGCACTGACATGCACACGGACTGAAACATACATACAACATACACACATCTATATCTCTGCAACACGGAAGCCGAGTTTCGACTCTCCTTCGTTAGCTGAGTGTTAAACTTTCGACTGGTCTGTACTGGAGCAACTTCTAAGACATAGCCAACGAGGGTCCGAGATAAGCTGTCGATTCGTCTCTGCGGTAGCTCAATTGATAGAATGTTTGTTCCGTAAGTGTGAGGTTGTTGGTTTGAACACCTGCCGGGTCTGACCCAAGACTTGAAAATGGGTAGTGTCTGTTGGTTCGTCAATCACTCGGCATTACGAAATGAATGTCACGGTTGGGAATTAAAAAAAAAAAGAGGTCCCGTGTCACGGTGGGCTTTGCACGCTAAAAACCCTGCTGTATAATGTCAACAACGCAATGTACAGGCAAAATGTATGCACCTTCGCCTATAAAGGGCGACGTCTCGATATATACATATTATATATACAGTGTCTATGTACAACCCTCAGTATCAGGTCGAGTCCTTTTTTCGTAGTCGTATCACTACGAGTCGCGCTTGCGCGACGAGTAGTGATACAGCTACGAAAAAAGGACGAGACCTGATACCAAGGGTTGTACATACACACTGTGTATATGATATTTTTATCTAACATTTTCTATTAGATAATTAAAATAATAAAAACCCAATACTTTATGTGAAAAAAATACATTTTATCACAGAAAACCACTGAACTATGTTATGACATGTTTTGTAGTAATGACGTCATTGTTTACATTTGACAAATCGGAGATTCTACAATGACGTCACAATGAGAAGTGCACGTGTACTTTACCGCCAATGTTGTATCACCACAGTGGTGATACAAGATTCTGTATCACGCGTGTTCGATAAAACTTGTATTTCATCAAATACAGACAGAAAAAACTAGTCTAATGTTAGATAAATACGCAAAACCACACATATGTGGTTTTCTGACGTAGCTGATCGCACGAGTTTATTGTGCGGACGGATACATTACACGAGTGCGCTCTGCGCACGAGTGTAATGTATGCGTTCGCACAATAAAAGAGTGCGATCAAGCTACGTCAGAAAACCACTTTGTGTGGTTTTGTATTTATCACATGCCCTACCAAACTAAATGAAAAGCTTTCTTTGGCTTTATCTGTCAAAGAATTCACAATCAACTCAGTATTTCATATTGATTTTTGATCTGATTCGAAAAATCTGATACCTGACTGGAAAAACTGCTAAAGAAGCAATTAAAAACAACAGATAACTCTTCGTTTACGCATCATTGGTTACCATTTTACTTATACCATCGTAAACACTGGGAAAAATTAAAAAACAAACATTGATTTTACAAAATTATTCAATATCGTCCGCGATTCTCCCAACTCGAGTAAATTCTCCCAACTTAACACATATTGACGTCATATTAATTTTGTCAATACGTATCACATAATGACGTCATATTATTGTTGTCGGAAAAAGGAATTCCCCTAAAAGGAGTTCCGGCTACTATGGTGATACAGAATGTTGTATCACACACGCGTGTGATACAGACTTCCATATCACATAGCTGGAAAAACAGTGTATTGCTATAGTAAGATTAAATGGGTATGTGATAAAGTGAAATATTCTTGACTGGGACGTTAAACACCATTACTCAAATCAACTCGATTCGTCTCTAATTCGTTAGCTAAGTGATACATTTTCGACAGGTCTGTAATGAAGGGTTGGACTATCAATCAAAAAAAGCATATTAATCCATGTCCGAATCACAATCTAGAAGCAAAGTAAAAACTGACAAGTTAGGTTAGACACGTGAACTTCTACCAGGGAAGTGAGGCGGGTTGCTCCGGAAGGGTAAGCACCTCCTGTTTAGCTAGCTACACCCGTCACGTGTGCAATCAAACTTGTTTGAAAGGAACATGGAACTATGAGACGTCAAATATATCCAGGGCAATCCTGGGCACAGAGACATCAAACTTATCAACAATAATGTGATGACGGCCATAAAACGTTTTGAGGGCCTTGATAAGCCTAGGCTTGCAATATCAAACAATTTATTTGCAAGCAGCCAACTTTGTTGTACAAAGTCACCGTAGTGGGAACAAGCTCTACCATAGCGTATTAATTGGGAAACAAATACACCATAAGCAGGAGAAGCAGGCATATTGCTGCAATTAAAAAATAATGTCATGAATTATTTCCTCCCCACATGTCCCGTTTGCTTCTCCATAGTTCGTTATCAGTATGATTTATAGTTTATAACGTTATCGAGAAGGATAAAGTTTTAATCGCGACATGGGGATAACGGGAAGTAAAGTAAGTATACAAATACTGAGTAAAAAAATACCCCGGGGTCCGGTTTCACGATCATCCATTAACTTGGATTTTCCTTAACATAAGTTTTGGTAAATCGTGGCAAGCTCTTTTTTAATATTTGTCAAAACTAATGCAGGTATTTTAATCTAGAAGTGATCTTTAAAATGTCACATTACATTTATAGATATCTTGAAAATTAACAAAATTATAATGATTTGAAATTTTTCGAGATTTCGAGATTTAGTTAAGGAAAATCTTATCTAAGGAATGACTGTAAAACTGGAGCCTGGTTTCACATAAATACCTTATATAAGATTTTTCTTAACTTACATTTTGGCAAATTTTGGCAAGCTTTTTTTTGGGGGGGGGGTGGGGGTGGGGGTCGGGGTGGGGCTAGGGATTAACATTTTATCAAAACTAATGCAGATGTCATAAGCTTATATAGTCTTTAAAATGTCACCTTAAATACCTCAATATCTTAACAATTATAAAGATTTTTAATTTTTCAAATTTAAGTTTAATTAAGAAAAACTGGTACCAAAACTCTAAAGATAAACCTCTAAAAATTAGCAATGGATAATTAATGCGATGTGCTGCTTTTTGATATAGTAATTAAATGTAAAATTTAGCATTACTAAGCTTCAAGTTGATGCCCCATCCCCTCGGTATCTAACAAGCAGGTTGAGGGACAAAGGTGCGCTTTGTACCCTAGGGTGTATTACACGCAGGTTGACGGACATCGATGCGTCTAATAGCCTCGGTGTCTAACAAGAATATTGACGAATAATAAGTACGTCAAAAAGCCTCGATGTATAATACGTAGGGTGATGGACATCGGTGCGTCTTAAACTCTCGATGTCGAACACGCAGGTTCACAGACAATGATGCGTCTTATACTCTCGATGTCTAACATGTAGGTTCACAGACAATGATGCGTCTTATACTCTCGATGTCTAACATGCAGGTTCACAGACAATGATGCGTCTTATACTCTCGATGTCTAACATACAGGTTCACAGACAATAATTCTTCTTATACTCTCGATGTCTAACATGCAGTTTCACAGACAATGATGCATCTTATACTCTCGATGTCTAACATGCAGGTTCACAGACAATGATGCGTCTTATACTCTCGATGTCTAACACCGAGGTTTACAGACAATGATGCGTCTTGTACTCTGGATGTCTAACACGCAGGTTCACAGACAATGATGCGTCTTATACTCTCGATGTCTAACATGCAGATTTACAGACAATGATGCGTCTTATACTCTAGATGTCTAACATGCAGGTTCACAGACAATGATGCGTCCTTTACTCTCGATGTCTAACACCGAGGTTTACAGAAAATGATGCGTTTTATACCCTGGGTATCATATGTTGTTCACATTGCCCCAGTATCTAACACGCAAGATTACGCTCATCCTTGTCTTTATTAGAAACGATATTTAACACTCAGGTTTACGGAAATCGGTGCCCTCGATCACCTTGGCGTCGAACAGCAGGCTACCGTAGCCTGGGTTGAATTTCCATTTGCCATATTCTAATTATGTCAGGTTTAATGCCGATTGTCGTTAAATTTCTACGGGTACTCCTATTTCCTCCACAATCCTAAAAGTGGCCACCTTGATATAATTACATATTATACCAGTTTTAATTTTACAGCACTAGACGGCCGTTTCGTAATACAATTCCTCATCAGTAGTGCTGTTGGACCAAAATTATGAAACCAAAATTATTTTGAAGATGTTGAAAAGCTACCCAAAGGACCAAAATATATTTTACCAAATTAAGCTAAGGAAATACTTTGCATGAGGGAGTGATACATAAGTGATACATAACATTGTATGTATCATTTTTTATATTAAAAATACATTTCCTCAGTTAAATGTCCTGAATCTAAGAGATACGTATAATGCTATAGTACCATTTGTGCTCAAAGCACACTGAAAAAATAAAAAAGTCTTCTACTACACCTAAAGCTGTGATGTCTCAATATAAGGGAAATATTCTTTACTGTGACGTTAAACCCCATTCAATCAATTGGACAATCGCAAAAATAATTGATTTCACAGTATAAAATGAAATTCCTTAGAATCTAGAAAATTAAATCTCGCGAAATTAAATGATTTCGCAGTGTTAAGAAGGACCCTATGCAATTCCTTTGGATCTCGAAAATTGAACCTCGCGAAATTAAACGATTTTGTGTAAAGTTGAATCCAAATGCAATTCCTTAAAATCTCGAAAATTGAAACTCGCAAAAAAAAATTATTTCGCAGTATAAAGTTGAATTCAGATGCAATTCCTAAGAATGTCGAAAATTGGACCTCGCGAAATTAAATGATTTCGTAGTGTAAAGTTGAATCCAGATGTAATATTTTAGAATCACAAAATTGGACCTCGCGAATATAAATGATTTCACATTGAATTTAAATGTAATTTCGTAAACCCACAGAAATCGGATACTACGAAAATAAATGATTTCACACTATAAAGTGGAATTCAAAATTTTTGATTTTAATTTCAGACCGAAAGTGATACCGATGATAATGATAGCCCAGTTGATCAAGATAACGAAGAAGAAGAAGAAGAAATAAATGTTCAGGAAAGCGATGTGACTTCGAGCGTCAGTCACTGTAGTGTACAAACACAGACCGAAGATGTTGATAAGAGTAAATATCATCACACACACACACACACACACACACACACACACACACACACACGCTGTAACGTCAAGCACCAGTCTCTGTAGTGTACAAACACAGACCGAAGATGTTGATAAGAGTAAATATCATCACACACACACACACACACACTGTAACGTCAAGCACCAGTTTCTGTAGTGTACAAACACAGACCGAAGATGTTGATAAGAGTAAATATCATCACACACACACACACACACACACACACACACACACACACATAGTAACGTCAAGCACCAGTCACTGTAGTGTACAAACACAGACCGATAATGTTAACAAGAGTAAACACACACACATACACACACACTGTAACGTTAAGCGCCAGTCACTGTAGTGTACAAACACAGACCGATGATGTTAACAAGAGTAAACACACACACATACACACACACTGTAACGTTAAGCGCCAGTCACTGTAGTGTACAAACACAGACCGATGATGTTAACAAGAGTAAACACACACACATACACACACACTGTAACGTTAAGCGCCAGTCACTGTAGTGTACAAACACAGACCGATGATGTTAAGAAGAGTAAACACACACACATACACACACACTGTAACGTTAAGCGCCAGTCACTGTAGTGTACAAACACAGACCGATGATGTTAAGAAGAGTAAACACACACACATACACACACACTGTAACGTTAAGCGCCATTCACTGTAGTGTACAAACACAGACCGATGATGTTAACAAGAGTAAATATCAACACACATACACATCGAGCTTTTTATTAGCAGCGCTAGAAGAATAGAATAATAGAATAATTAGAATAATAATTATGAAAAACTAATATACCGGTCCATTCTTAAGTCACGATCAAAGCAAAGTAAAAACTTTGAAAACTGACAAAAGTCATGTTAAATAAAGGAACCCTGTATATAACCTCTTTATAAGGGACATCTGGTTATAAAAGCCAGTAGAATTGTATCCAAATAGTTCTTAATTCATATTATTTCAAGCTATATATTTAAGGGCTACCTGCCTATAAAGGCCACTTTTACTTGTTCCCCTGGGTGGCCTTTATAGACAGATTTGACTATATAAAAAACTAATATACCGGTCCATCTTTAAGTCAAGATCAAGGCAAAGTAAAAACTTTGAAAACTGGCAAATTTAGTTTAGCACGACACCCACCATGGAAGTGAGGACGGTTTGAGTAGTAGGATATCAGCAAAATATTGCTGTTTTGTGTTGCACGTTGCATCATTCTATGAATGGCAGTGACATCGGGACAATGGGGTCATGGAGTTGACCCTTTGAAAAAGTGAAAATGTCCAGAAGGTACGGATACCTAAAAGAATCTCGATGTCTAAAATAACCCATGAATCCCGGACGAAAGTCGTTTAATTTGAAGTCGAAGAACCTTGAGTAAAAGCGCATCCAGATGCGACAACAAGACCGGAAACATCTGATGTAAAATTGAATAACTTATTGTTGTATATAGGTACGATACGTGTGTATATTTTATGTATATAACAATTATTCATATAGTCATTGTTCTTTTTCTAGATAAAGATGTTAAAATGAAAAAGGTGAAAGTTGGCAAAGTTGAAAAAAATTTAGTCATAAATGGCTATCGAGCATATCAAGGCGATTTTGAAAACATCGTTTGGTCTATAAAGCGACACAGTGTACTTCTATCCCCAGGGGCAATGGACCTATATGAATCTGCCGAATTCGAAACATTGAAAAGAAGGGTCACAAGGATATTCGTACGAACTATGGATGAAGGAGATTCTGACGACGAAATTGCGTAAGTAAACCAAGTGTTATGCTTTATATCACATCGGTGATTTTCACTCATTTTTCTAAGCTATGACTCTGTTATATATGGTTGACTAGGTGAGCTTATCCAATAAAACCAGAGACGAAAAGGTTCGATTGTTATTGATAAGATACAGAATGCATAGTAATTTTTTAAAAACGAGTAATTTCAGTTGAACACGTAAGTTTCCACCAGGGACATGAGACTGGGTGCAACGGAAGGTTAAGCAAATCCTGTTTATCTTGCTATAGTCTCACATCGGGTATTAGCATAGAAAAAAAAACTTAGGAATATTGGATGTCAAACACATCCAGGATAAACTTGTATATAAAGTCATGATACTTATTAAATTAACAAAACGCGATGTCCATTTTTCATATTGTAATCTTTTTAAAATGCATGTAGTGACTAGAAGGAAAAATAATTGTCTTTGTACTATACATTTTGAGGTTGTTTTTTGTTTGGCAAAATAAGGTTTATTTGTATGGATATTGTGAAATAATTAATTTTCGTTTCTCAATTTTCGTGGAAATCCCGACTCACTAATTTACATGCCAACAAAAACTTTTATTTTACTAGCTTTTTTCAAACTTTGAAATTTAGCACCCAAGGAAATGTGTACTTTTCTTGGAACCACGAAAATTATATACCACAATAAATAATTCCACAAACTATGGACCGTTTATAAGAAGCAGAGTTTTTCCCTTTTCTCTTCTTAATTTGTCTTTTTTCCAGTGACGACATTAAGTTTATCAAGGCGACGCAGGCGCATTTAATAAATCCAGTATTAATGCATCCAACCGAAACTGGGTCGCATTTGAATTTACCCACCAAAAGACAAATGGACGAGAATGAGGAAGATGGTAATGCAGGCTCATCTAAGTGTAGGAGAATCGAAGCTACTGATGATGATAAAAATGAAAATGCGTCTTATCGTGGTAATGGAGAAGGAAACTCAGGCGTATCAGACTTATGAAATATTGGATTTGAATATTATTATAATGACAATTATACGGCTCCCTCTTATTGTGTCAATGGTGATAATAACGAGGGACCTTACCATAATGTTGATGATAATTAGGAACGGGTACAAACTAGTGGCGTAGCCAGAACAGAATGAATGTGCAAGCTTGGTGCTTTAGTCACGTCCACGCTAGGAGTTACGATTTCATGCCCCTAAGAAACATTTTGGGGAAAATGGAACAATTTAGTGCATTTTCTGCATTCTAAAACTATCTGCCGGTAAAAAAAAAAGAAAAAGAAAAGTGAAATGTTTTTATAACCTGCATGATTTAATCAATCAATCGCGCTCTCTGATGTAATGTGGAAGCAACGACTCTGTAGTTTGTTTTCAATAGCAGATTGAATTATTCTTTTCAATCATCAAAATATTATGTGCAAGCACAGGATTATTGGCTTAGATGCACGCTACGCTACGCCACTTTGACCGATCAAACATGTTGTAAACATGGTACTTCTGAAAGCCGGAAGTCAAAGCGGATTTATCCCGTCCTTAGACTAGTTGTATGCTTCATGTTGATCTACGCTTTCTGTCTCTATGTCGTGTCATTTTCATTTTCTGTTTTCTAGTCCATACACATACTTAATATATCAGTTCTCTGGTGGATTTAGGATAATATGTCATCGCAAAATTATTATGGCCGTCATCACAGTATTGTTGATAAGTTTGATGTCTCTGTGTCCAGGATTCCTCTGGGTATATTTGTCCCATAGTTCCATGTTCCTTTCACATAATTTTGATTACACACCTGGCGGGTGTAGCTAGTTAAACAGGAGGTGCTTACTCTTCGGAGCACCCGACCTCACTTCCCTGGTGGAAGTTCACGTGTCTAACCTAACTTGTCATTTCCAAAGTTTTTACTTTGCTTCTGGACTGTGATTCGGACATTGATTAGTATGTTTGTTTTTTATCATTTACAGTTTCGTCTTTATCGAAAAAAGATCACAATTCTTGGTTGATAACTGACACTATAAATATTTATAATCAATCTTTAAGGATGAGGAGCGCTTTGAAACAACTTTACTACTGAAGCCCACTAGTAACATGTTGACCAGTGATTATGACATATTGCTCGTTTTAACCATGTCAAGCAGATTGCAGCTAAATAAATTAACATATTGCCAAACCGCCCACTATTCTTCAAAGTAATCAAACCAAAAACAAACACACTAATCAATGTCCGAATCACAATCCAGAAGCAAAGTAAAAACTTTGGAACTGACAAGTTAGGTAAGACACGTGAACTTTCACCAGGGAAGTGAGGCCGGGTGCAGCGGAAGGGTAAACACCTCCTGTTTAGCTAGCTACACCCGCCTCGTGTGCAATCAAAATTGTGTGAAAGGAACTATGGGACGTCAAATATATCTATAGGGCAGTCCTGGACACAGAGACATCAAACTTACCAACAATACTGTGATGACGGCCATAAAACTTTTTGCGGGCCTTGATCCATGCCAAAACCATACTCACAAAGCAAAGTAAAAACTATGAAGCTTACAAATAAAGTTAAACATGTAAACTTCCACCAGGGAAAAGAGACCGGGGTGCTTTGGAATGGTAAGCACCTCCCGTTTAGTTAGCTAAGCTTACCACGTGTGTAATCATGATTGGGAATGAAAGGGGACGTCAAATTTGTCATGAACAATTTTAGATACAGAGGCATTATACTTGTCAACGATATTTTGATGACGGCCATAAAACTTTTTGAGGAATTTGATAAACCCTAGGGTTGCACTATCTTCGCGTCAACAATGTATTTTCAAGTAGCTTGCTTAGTTGTATAAAGGTCCGGTAGAGGGAACAAGCTATACTATAGCGTATTAATTGTGAAACAAATACGTCAAACACAGGTGAAGCAGGCGTAATGCTACATAGAGAAGAAAAGTTGAAAATAGAAAAATTGAAGTAATCAGGTTTCTCATACAGCTTCAAATATAGCCTAATTGTAAGTTGCTGATTACTATCATTTCAGATTTTTTACAATTTTTAAGCAAAGAGGTTTTTCAATAAGATTAATTATTTTGTGTATATAACTGGCCAAACGCACTAACATTTCGAAAAAGAAAAATATACGAGAAAAATATTCAAAACTTGAAATGGCCTTTCTTCTAATTTTAATACTTTCTACTATAACTCTCTTCGATTTACATTCACAGTGATTTGTGTACATACCTAATCAATGCATGTATATATCGGAAGAGGCAAAATATGGGAAATGCATTTAAAATTGCATTAAACATGAAATATCACCTTTCTTCCAATTTTGAATATTCCGTTCGTTCTTTCAGTTACTTTAATTTGCATATCATGTTTTTCTTTCGAAGGAAAACACATTTATTCTCACAAAACACTTTTATAATTTAGTTGTTTCCATTAGCGTGAAAATAAGAAATAACATTTTTCATTATATATTTTATTAACATATTTATATAGAAACATATTTTATTTATCAAATTTACACTAATAACTAAAATCATTATTTTGAAATATTTACAATCTAAATATCACTCTATATGAGCCTTGTTTCTATGATAGACGTTATTTTTCAATTATATGCATTAATAGTTCATACCTTGATGAACCATGAAAAAACAAACGCCAATCCTTAAATAACATTTTGTGACGCTTTAATTCCTAATTCCGCGATTAAATACACGGAGGTACTGTAGACGCATTTTGCGGTCATTTGTTTTGCGCGAAAACAAAATTAATACCAAGCGAAAATAATATTACGCTTATTCTGTTACAGTGCATATTTTTAAAAAAAACCGCTCATATCTTTACGTTAACAGTATATTGAAGATTACATGGAGGCCGACAAGATGAACATCTATGGAGATAGTAAGCTATTTGGTTTACATTATTACCCATAGTTATGGTTCACCAAATATTATTGTTTTAAAACCTTTATTTATAACCATAAAATATATTCAGAATTTTAAAATAATAACAAATTTTGATATGTTTTAAAACTTAAGCGATAACGTATACTAATGTATACGATGTACTTTAAATGTATAAATAAATAAACAAGAAAAAGTTTTCAGAATGTTTGATCTATTAAATTTTACAGTTGAAATCCAAATCAAATAGCTCACCATTTTCCGGTTTGATTTGAGATATTCATTCATCTAGTCGGCCACTACGGACAATTCATTACACCATAGACATTCTATGCGCCCCATAGTCTTGCAAGTCGAGCAGTTTTGTTGTGCAAAAAATGCATACTTAGTCACAAACGTTGTCAAGTCTGTAAATTAACTATAGGCAATGCAGAAACATGTATTTCGTTGTAATGGTAAAACTGTGGAATCAAAACCCTTGTGATGTTACAGATTTCGTAATTGACTCTAGACATGATACATTTTTGCTATACCATACTCTCCTAAAGTTTTCTCTAACTAAACAGTTCATTTTGACATATTAGTATCCATAAATATAAAACACGAGAAATGCTTTCCGATAGCAAGCACCAAAGGAAACTTCTGCGTCGCGCCTAATAATTCGAAAATCAGAGCTAACGTCTTGTTAGTCAAATTATGGAACTAAGATACATGTATATATGGCTATACAGAGCTAAATTACTAATGTTCACTACTATTATTAAACTAGAGTTTCTTGCAAATATAGCAACTACTTACTGACCTTTTTAAACTAAATGAGACTATAATACTAAATACGCCTTGCTAACACCAGTTCACAATGATATGTGTTGTCCAGAAGGCACGTGGGGGCTAATCTAACTATGTTACGTACTTAAAATCTCTAAAACCTGTTTTAATCGAGCTAAAATCCGTTTCTACGAACTATAAAGTAATAAAACTTATACTGAGGAACAGGAAAAAATAATGATAATCTGAATGGTTTTCTGATATGTACGGAAGAACTGACTTATACGATGGTATGTATGAAAATTCCCAACGAAGTATTGCAAATATTTCATTATTGCTTCTTAAGTGCTGTTTCATTTCAGATTCATTCCAGTAACTATAATTTTGTCTTCATTTTGTCATTTATAACAGAAATATTACTAAACTCTTGTAAATCTCTATCTCCTTCTCTGTCTTCTTCCTACAAAATAAAACAAATTCAATATATTAGGATCCACCACCAGAAGTTAATTTTTTGTAATTTTCACTTATATTTAAAGGTCAATTACTCCTAGGAAAAGGGGAAAATCAAAAACAAACATACTAATCCATGTCAGAATCACAATCCAGAAGCAAAGTAAAAACTTTGGAACTGACAAGTCAGGTTAGACACGTGAAACTTCACCAGGGAAATGAGGCTGGGTGTTTCTGAAGGGTAAGCACCTCCTGTTTAGCTAGCTGCACCCGCCACGTGTGTAATAAAAATTGTGTGAAGGAACACGGAACTGTGGAACGTCAAATATATCCAACAAACAGACTCAGGTTAATGATATACTCATCTCCTATCAATTTTGTGTTTTGCACCAAGTCGTTAAATAATGTTACAAATAAAATAGTTTTGGAGAATTATTCGAACTACATGTATTAATAATATACGCGATGTCATATTCTGCTATAACAAAAAGCAGACACCCATTATGGTATAAGAACGCTAAACGGCCCTTCAAAATCTACAACAAGACTGAACTAAGGTTTAAAACACTAGTAACAAGTATTAGGTTTATGTCTGGTGCACATTCAACTTTGTGTAGACTTTTCTGAAAGTATGTGAACAATTCCTGCTTTTAATCTTTATGTTTGGTTGGGTGGTGCTGTTTCTCCAAGATTCCGTTTTTCCACAAGTACATACAATTATGTTGTAGCATTTCTTTTATTTCATGTTTTTACCTGATATTTCGCAGAACTGAAGTCGTATCCACACTGTAACTTTCTCCGTACGCTAGCGGGGAGACAACAGCATAATGTGTCACACACTGGTATGATGTACTTAGGATCAAGGTCTTTCTTTTTCACTGGACCTAAATCATAAAAAACACAAATTTTCAATCAATATAAATTATAACACCTTAATATGTAAAAATCTAGAAATTTCATTGAATGAGAAATAACAATTTGTTCTGTCACATAAATTTATAATGTCAGAAAGCTCTGTGCATGACTATGTGACAGTATTTTGTGTCGGTAATCCCTCTTCCTCAATGTTTAACTGAATTACGTCAGCTTTGTTATAGAAACATGTTATTAGTTGTGCCTTTGAAAGCGTCTTGTTCTTTTTCGAGGAAAAGTCGTCTGCAATAACAAACAAAATTGACATAGCTCAATATTACCTAAGTAACAAGAAATTAAAATAATACCTTTCAAACTTGTTAGAGTTAAGACTCTACATAATCAGAGACAAGATGAATAAATAATTTTTCAATAATAATTTATTTTAAATCTCTGTCCACAGAATTAGATCTACGAATACGTAGATAAAACAATGCCCAATAATAATGTATGACTTAAATGATTGACAGATAATTAAAATTTATTTTCAGTTTCATATATTTGTCTTCTTTTCGAAACATTTATAGCATCAGATTTTAAAGTTTTCTAGTTGATGGAAAATTATTCATACCCCTGGGTAAACGATTCTAAAATGAACTTTCAACTTTTCAATAATATAAAATCATTTGCGTTTCTAATTTTGCGCAAACTTGTATATATTACCGAATTTGCCAGGTAAGTTGATTATATTTACCTAATGACTATGCCCATTCGGGAGATATAAAAAAATGTTACATATTTATTCATCTATTCGGGATGAGTGCTAAGTAGCCTATATATAAAGCTGGTTTTGAACATTACTTCGTCTGTATTTTATAAAAGGTCGAATGAATCTGTGTTGCCTTCAAAATTCTCTATTTTTTGTAAATGCAACTTAACTGATGAAAAGACTTAATCAAAGCCTGTAATTGTATAAAAAGGAGTGTTAGTCTTGTACAATTGTTTAGCCTTATAGCCTATTACAAAGTACATTTTAGTATCAACGACAACGAATAATAGTCTTTCTATAAGAAACAATTGAATTGACACAGGGTTTGTTACTTACCTGTTATTAAACTCACTATAGCACCTACAACTATTACTATTAATACACCATATGTTAGATACCACTGATAAGATAGAGAGTAGTACCGCTCCAAAGCAGACCTGAAAATATCAAAATAACGGGATAAAAAGAACATCTTATATTTCCCTTAAAGAACAAAATAAAGGACGAAAAGTCTTCTTAACTTAAGTAATGTAAGTATTCATAATAAAGAGTAGTACCGCTCCAATGCAGACCTAAAAATATCAAATTTACGGAATACAGATCAAGAACGGAGAACAAGCTTTATACAACCCCTAAAACAGCAAAATCAATGGCAAAAAGTATACTTAACTAAAATAATGTAAATATACATAATAGAGAGTAGTAACGCTCCAAAGCAGACCTGAAAATATCCAAATAACAGAATACAGATTAAGAACAAAATTAATCTTATATAACTCCTTAAAGAGCAAAATAAAGAACAGAAAGTTGTCTAACCTAAGTAATGTAGATACAATGTATACATAATAGAGAGTAGTACCGCTCTAAAGCAGACCTGAAAATATCAAAATAACAGAATACAGATTAAGAACAAAATTAATCTTATATAACTCCTTAAAGAGCAAAATAAAGAACAGAAAGTTGTCTAAACTCAAGTAATGTAGATACAATGTATACATAATAGAGAGTAGTACCGCTCTAAAGCAGACCTGAAAATATCCAAATAACAGAATACAGATTAAGAACAAAATTAATCTTATATAATCCTTAAGAGCAAAATAAAGAACAGAAAGTTGTCTAACCTAAGTAATGTAGATACAATGTATACATAATAGAGAGTAGTACCGCTCTAAAGCAGACCTGAAAATATCAAAATAACAGAATACAGATTAAGAACAAAATTAATCTTATATAACTCCTTAAAGAGCAAAATAAAAACAGAAAGTTGTCTAAACTCAAGTAATGTAGATACAATGTATACATAATAGAGAGTAGTACCGCTCTAAAGCAGACCTGAAAATATCAAAATAACAGAATACAGATTAAGAACAAAATTAATCTTATATAACTCCTTAAAGAGCAAAATAAAGAACAGAAAGTTGTCTAAACTCAAGTAATGTAGATACAATGTATACATATAGAGAGTAGTACCGCTCTAAAGCAGACCTGAAAATATCCAAATAACAGAATACAGATTAAGAACAAAATTAATCTTATATAACTCCTTAAAGAGCAAATAAAGAACAGAAAGTTGTCTAAACTCAAGTAATGTAGATACAATGTATACATAATAGAGAGTAGTACCGCTCTAAAGCAGACCTGAAAATATCCAAATAACAGAATACAGATTAAGAACAAAATTAATCTTATATAACTCCTTAAAGAGCAAAATAAAGAACAGAAAGTGTCTAACCTCAGTAATGTAGATACAATGTATACATAATAGAGGTAGTACCGCTCCAAAGCAGACCTGAAAATATCCAAATAACAGAATACAGATTAAGAACAAAATTAATCTTTATAAACTCCTTAAAGAGCAAAATAAAGAACAGAAAGTTGTCTAACCTAGTAATGTAAATACAATGTATACATAATAGAGAGTAGTACCGCTCCAAAGCAGACCTGAAAATACAAAATAACAGAATACAGATTAAGAACAAAATTAATCTTATATAACTCCTTAAAGAGCAAAATAAAGAACAGAAAGTTGTCTAAACTCAAGTAATGTAGATACAATGTATACATAATAGAGAGTAGTACCGCTCTAAAGCAGACCTGAAAATATCCAAATAACAGAATACAGATTAAGAACAAAATTAATCTTATATAACTCCTTAAAGAGCAAAATAAAGAACAGAAAGTTGTCTAAACTCAAGTAATGTAGATACAATGTACATAATAGAGAGTAGTACCGCTCTAAAGCAGACCTGAAAATATCAAAATAACAGAATACAGATTAAGAACAAAATTAATCTTATATAACTCCTTAAAGAGCAAATAAAGAACAGAAAGTTGTCTAAACTCAAGTAATGTAGATACAATGTATACATAATAGAGAGTAGTACCGCTCTAAAGCAGACCTGAAAATATCAAAATAACAGAATACAGATTAAGAACAAAATTAATCTTATATAACTCCTTAAAGAGCAAAATAAAGAACAGAAAGTTTGTCTAACCTAAGTAATGTAGATACAATGTATAACATAAAGAGAGTAGTACCGCCAAAGGAGACCTGAAAATATCCAAATAACAGAATACAGATTAAGAACAAAATTAATCTTATATAACTCCTTAAAGAGCAAAATAAAGACAGAAAGTTGTCTAACCTAAGTAATGTAGATACAATGTATACATAATAGAGAGTAGTACCGCTCTAAAAGCAGACCTGAACATATCAAAATAACAGAATACGATTAAGAACAAATTAATCTTATATAACTCCTTAAAGAGCAAAATAAAGAACAGAAAAGTTGTCTAAACTCAAGTAATGTAGATACAATGTAACATAATAGAGAGTAGTACGCTCTAAAGCAGACCTGAAAATATCCAAATAACAGAATACAGATTAAGAACAAAATTAATCTTATATAACTCCTTAAAGACCAAAAAAAAGACAGAAGTTGCTAAACTCAAGAATGTAGATACAATATACATAGAGAGAGTAGTACCGCTCTAAAGCAGACCTGAAAATATCCAAAAAAACAGAATACAGATTAAGAACAAAATTAATCTTATATAACTCCTTAAAGAGCAAATAAAGACAGAAAGTTTGTTTAACCTAAGTAATGTAAATACAATGTATACATAATAGAGAGTAGTACCGCTACAAAGCAGACCTGAAAATTTCCAAATAACAGAATACAGATTAAGAACAAAATTAATCTTATATAACTCCTTAAAGAGCAAAATAAAGAACAGAAAGTTGTCTAACCTAAGTAATGTAAATACAATGTATACATAATAGAGAGTAGTACCGCTCTAAAGCAGACCTGAAAATATCCAAATAACAGAATACAGATTAAGAACAAAATTAATCTTATATAACTCCTTAAAGAGCAAAATAAAGAACAGAAAGTTGTCTAAACTCAAGTAATGTAGATACAATGTATACATAATAGAGAGTAGTACCGCTCTAAAGCAGACCTGAAAATATCCAAATAACAGAATACAGATTAAGAACAAAATTAATCTTATATAACTCCTTAAAGAGCAAAATAAAGAACAGAAAGTTGTCTAAACTCAAGTAATGTAGATACAATGTATACATAATAGAGAGTAGTACCGCTCTAAAGCAGACCTGAAAATATCAAAATAACAGAATACAGATTAAGAACAAAATTAATCTTATATAACTCCTTAAAGAGCAAAATAAAGAACAGAAAGTTGTCTAAACTCAAGTAATGTAGATACAATGTATACATAATAGAGAGTAGTACCGCTCTAAAGCAGACCTGAAAATATCCAAATAACAGAATACAGATTAAGAACAAAATTAATCTTATATAACTCCTTAAAGAGCAAAATAAAGAACAGAAAGTTGTCTAAACTCAAGTAATGTAGATACAATGTATACATAATAGAGAGTAGTACCGCTCTAAAGCAGACCTGAAAATATCCAAATAACAGAATACAGATTAAGAACAAAATTAATCTTATATAACTCCTTAAAGAGCAAAATAAAGAACAGAAAGTTGTCTAAACTCAAGTAATGTAGATACAATGTATACATAATAGAGAGTAGTACCGCTCTAAAGCAGACCTGAAAATATCCAAATAACAGAATACAGATTAAGAACAAAATTAATCTTATATAACTCCTTAAAGAGCAAAATAAAGAACAGAAAGTTGTCTAACCTAAGTAATGTAGATACAATGTATACATAATAGAGAGTAGTACCGCTCCAAAGGAGACCTGAAAATATCAAAATAACAGAATACAGATTAAGAACAAAATTAATCTTATATAACTCCTTAAAGAGCAAAATAAAGAACAGAAAGTTGTCTAACCTAAGTAATGTAGATACAATGTATACATAATAGAGAGTAGTACCGCTCTAAAGCAGACCTGAAAATATCCAAATAACAGAATACAGATTAAGAACAAAATTAATCTTATATAACTCCTTAAAGAGCAACATAAAGAACAGAAAGTTGTCTAAACTCAAGTAATGTAGATACAATGTATACATAATAGAGAGTAGTACCGCTCTAAAGCGGACCTGAAAATATCCAAATAACAGAATACAGATTAAGAACAAAATTAATCTTATATAACTCCTTAAAGACCAAAATAAAGAACAGAAAGTTGTCTAAACTCAAGTAATGTAGATACAATGTATACATAATAGAGAGTAGTACCGCTCTAAAGCAGACCTGAAAATATCCAAATAACAGAATACAGATTAAGAACAAAATTAATCTTATATAACTCCTTAAAGAGCAAAATAAAGAACAGAAAGTTGTTTAACCTAAGTAATGTAAATACAATGTATACATAATAGAGAGTAGTACCGCTCCAAAGCAGACCTGAAAATATCCAAATAACAGAATACAGATTAAGAACAAAATTAATCTTATATAACTCCTTAAAGAGCAAAATAAAGAACAGAAAGTTGTCTAAACTCAAGTAATGTAGATACAATGTATACATAATAGAGTAGTACCGCTCTAAAGCAGACCTGAAAATATCCAAATAACAGAATACAGATTAAGAACAAAATTAATCTTATATAACTCCTTAAAGAGCAAAATAAAGAACAGAAAGTTGTCTAAACTCAAGTAATGTAGATACAATGTATACATATAGAGAGTAGTACCGCTCTAAAGCAGACCTGAAAATATCAAAATAACAGAATACAGATTAAGAACAAAATTAATCTTATATAACTCCTTAAAGAGCAAAATAAAGAACAGAAAGTTGTCTAAACTCAAGTAATGTAGATACAATGTATACATAATGGAGAGTAGTACCGCTCCAAAGCAGACCTGAAAATATCAAAATAACAGAATACAGATTAAGAACAAAATTAATCTTATATAACTCCTTAAAGAGCAAAATAAAGAACAGAAAGTTGTCTAAACTCAAGTAATGTAGATACAATGTATACATAATAGAGAGTAGTACCGCTCTAAAGCAGACCTGAAAATATCCAAATAACAGAATACAGATTAAGAACAAAATTAATCTTATATAACTCCTTAAAGAGCAAAATAAAGAACAGAAAGTTGTCTAAACTCAAGTAATGTAGATACAATGTATACATATAGAGAGTAGTACCGCTCTAAAGCAGACCTGAAAATATCCAAATAACAGAACAGATTAAGAACAAAATTAATCTTTTATAACTCCTTAAAGAGCAAAATAAAGAACAGAAGTTGTCTAAACTCAAGTAATGTAAATACAATGTATAGATAATAGAGAGTAGTACCGCTCTAAAGCAGACCTGAAAATATCCAAATAACAGAATACAGATTAAGAACAAAATTAATCTTATATAACTCCTTAAAGAGCAAAATAAAGAACAGAAAGTTGTCTAAACTCAAGTAATGTAGATACAATGTATACATAATAGAGAGTAGTACCGCTCTAAAGCAGACCTGAAAATATCCAAATAACAGAATACAGATTAAGAACAAAATTAATCTTATATAACTCCTTAAAGAGCAAAATAAAGAACAGAAAGTTGTCTAACCTAAGTAATGTAAATACAATGTATACATAATAGAGAGTAGTACCGCTCCAAAGGAGACCTAAAAATATCCAAATAACAGAATACAGATTAAGAACAAAAGTAATCTTATATAACTCCTTAAAGAGCAAAATAAAGAACAGAAAGTTGTCTAAACTCAAGTAATGTAGATACAATGTATACATAATAGAGAGTAGTACCGCTCTAAAGCAGACCTGAAAATATCAAAATAACAGAATACAGATTAAGAACAAAATTAATCTTATATAACTCCTTAAAGAGCAAAATAAAGAACAGAAAGTTGTCTAAACTCAAGTAATGTAGATACAATGTATACATAATAGAGAGTAGTACCGCTCTAAAGCAGACCTGAAAATATCCAAATAACAGAATACAGATTAAGAACAAAATTAATCTTATATAACTCCTTAAAGAGCAAAATAAAGAACAGAAAGTTGTCTAACCTAGTAATGTAAATACAATGTATACATAATAGAGAGTAGTACCGCTCCAAAGGAGACCTAAAAATATCCAAATAACAGAATACAGATTAAGAACAAAAGTAATCTTATATAACTCCTTAAAGAGCAAAATAAAGAACAGAAAGTTGTCTAAACTCAAGTAATGTAGATACAATGTATACATAATAGAGAGTAGTACCGCTCTAAGCAGACCTGAAAATATCAAAATAACAGAATACAGATTAAGAACAAAATTAATCTTATATAACTCCTTAAAGAGCAAAATAAAGAACAGAAAGTTTTCTAAACTCAAGTAATGTAGATACAATGTATACATAATAGAGAGTAGTACCTCTCTAAAGCAGACCTGAAAATATCAAAATAACAGAATACAGATTAGAACAAAATTAATCTTATATAACTCCTTAAAGAGCAAAATAAAGAACAGAAAGTTGTCTAAACTCAAGTAATGTAGATACAATGTATACATAATAGAGAGTAGTACCGCTCCAAAGCAGACCTGAAAATATCCAAATAAACAGAATACAGATTAAGAACAAAATTAATCTTATATAACTCCTTAAAGAGCAAAATAAAGAACAGAAAGTTGTCTAAACTCAAGTAATGTAGATACAATGTATACATAATAGAGAGTAGTACCGCTCTAAAGCAGACCTGAAAATATCCAAATAACAGAATACAGATTAAGAACAAAAATTAATCTTATATAACTCCTTAAAGAGCAAAATAAAGAACAGAAAGTTGTCTAAACTCAAGTAATGTAGATACAATGTATACATAATAGAGAGTAGTACCGCTCCAAAGCAGACCTGAAAATATCCAAATAACAGATACAGATTAAGAACAAAATTAATCTTATATAACTCCTTAAAGAGCAAATAAAGAACAGAAAGTTGTCTAAACTAAAGTAATGTAGATACAATGTATACATGATAGAGAGTAGTACCGCTCCAAAGCAGACCTGAAAATATCCAAATAACAGAATACAGATTAAGAACAAAATTAATCTTATATAACTCCTTAAAGAGCAAAATAAAGAACAGAAAGTTGTCTAAACTCAAGTAATGTAGATACAATGTATACATAATAGAGAGTAGTACCGCTCTAAAGCAGACCTGAAAATATCAAAATAACAGAATACAGATTAAGAACAAAATTAATCTTATATAACTCCTTAAAGAGCAAAATAAAGAACAGAAAGTTGTCTAAACTCAAGTAATGTAGATACAATGTATAAATAATAGAGAGTAGTACCGCTCCAAAGGAGACCTGAAAATATCAAAATAACAGAATACAGATTAAGAACAAAATTAATCTTATATAACTCCTTAAAGAGCAAAATAAAGAACAGAAGTTGTCTAAACTCAAGTAATGTAGATACAATGTATACATAATAGAGAGTAGTACCGCTCTAAAGCAGACCTGAAAATATCAAAATAACAGAATACAGATTAAGAACAAAATTAATCTTATATAACTCCTTAAAGAGCAAAATAAAGAACAGAAAGTTGTCTAAACTCAAGTAATGTAGATACAATGTATACATAATAGAGAGTAGTACCGCTCCAAAGCAGACCTGAAAATATCCAAATAACAGAATACAGATTAAGAACAAAATTAATCTTATATAACTCCTTAAAGAGCAAAATAAGAACAGAAAGTTGTCTAAACTCAAGTAATGTAGATACAATGTATACATAATAGAGAGTAGTACCGCTCTAAAGCAGACCTGAAAATATCAAAATAACAGAATACAGATTAAGAACAAAATTAATCTTATATAACTCCTTAAAGAGCAAAATAAAGAACAGAAAGTTGTCTAACCTAAGTAATGTAAATACAATGTATACATAATAGAGAGTAGTACCGCTCCAAAGGAGACCTAAAAATATCCAAATAACAGAATACAGATTAAGAACAAAATTAATCTTATATAACTCCTTAAAGAGCAAAATAAAGAACAGAAAGTTGTCTAAACTCAAGTAATGTAGATACAATGTATACATAATAGAGAGTAGTACCGCTCTAAAGCAGACCTGAAAATATCAAAATAACAGAATACAGATTAAGAACAAAATTAATCTTATATAACTCCTTAAAGAGCAAAATAAAGAACAGAAAGTTGTCTAAACTCAAGTAATGTAGATACAATGTATACATAATAGAGAGTAGTACCGCTCTAAAGCAGACCTGAAAATATCAAAATAACAGAATACAGATTAAGAACAAAATTAATCTTATATAACTCCTTAAAGAGCAAAATAAAGAACAGAAAGTTGTCTAAACTCAAGTAATGTAGATACAATGTATACATAATAGAGAGTAGTACCGCTCAAAGCAGACCTGAAAATATCCAAATAACAGAATACAGATTAAGAACAAAATTAATCTTATATAACTCCTTAAAGAGCAAAATAAAGAACAGAAAGTTGTCTAAACTCAAGTAATGTAGATACAATGTATACATAATAGAGAGTAGTACCGCTCTAAAGCAGACCTGAAAATATCAAAATAACAGAATACAGATTAAGAACAAAATTAATCTTATATAACTCCTTAAAGAGCAAAATAAAGAACAGAAAGTTGTCTAAACTCAAGTAATGTAGATACAATGTATACATAATAGAGAGTAGTACCGCTCTAAAGCAGACCTGAAAATATCCAAATAACAGAATACAGATTAAGAACAAAATTAATCTTATATAACTCCTTAAAGAGCAAAATAAAGAACAGAAAGTTGTCTAAACTCAAGTAATGTAGATACAATGTATACATAATAGAGAGTAGTACCGCTCCAAAGCAGACCTGAAAATATCCAAATAACAGAATACAGATTAAGAACAAAATTAATCTTATATAACTCCTCAAAGAGCAAAATAAAGAACAGAAAGTTGTCTAAACTAAAGTAATGTAGATACAATGTATACATGATAGAGAGTAGTACCGCTCCAAAGCAGACCTGAAAATATCCAAATAACAGAATACAGATTAAGAACAAAATTAATCTTATATAACTCCTTAAAGAGCAAAATAAAGAACAGAAAGTTGTCTAAACTCAAGTAATGTAGATACAATGTATACATAATAGAGAGTAGTACCGCTCTAAAGCAGACCTGAAAATATCAAAATAACAGAATACAGATTAAGAACAAAATTAATCTTATATAACTCCTTAAAGAGCAAAATAAAGAACAGAAAGTTGTCTAAACTCAAGTAATGTAGATACAATGTATAAATAATAGAGAGTAGTACCGCTCCAAAGGAGACCTGAAAATATCAAAATAACAGAATACAGATTAAGAACAAAATTAATCTTATATAACTCCTTAAAGAGCAAAATAAAGAACAGAAAGTTGTCTAAACTCAAGTAATGTAGATACAATGTATACATAATAGAGAGTAGTACCGCTCTAAAGCAGACCTGAAAATATCAAAATAACAGAATACAGATTAAGAACAAAATTAATCTTATATAACTCCTTAAAGAGCAAAATAAAGAACAGAAAGTTGTCTAAACTCAAGTAATGTAGATACAATGTATACATAATAGAGAGTAGTACCGCTCCAAAGCAGACCTGAAAATATCCAAATAACAGAATACAGATTAAGAACAAAATTAATCTTATATAACTCCTTAAAGAGCAAAATAAAGAACAGAAAGTTGTCTAAACTCAAGTAATGTAGATACAATGTATACATAATAGAGAGTAGTACCGCTCTAAAGCAGACCTGAAATATCAAAATAACAGAATACAGATTAAGAACAAAATTAATCTTATATAACTCCTTAAAGAGCAAAATAAAGAACAGAAAGTTGTCTAACCTAAGTAATGTAAATACAATGTATACATAATAGAGAGTAGTACCGCTCCAAAGGAGACCTAAAAATATCCAAATAACAGAATACAGATTAAGAACAAAATTAATCTTATATAACTCCTTAAAGAGCAAAATAAAGAACAGAAAGTTGTCTAAACTCAAGTAATGTAGATACAATGTATACATAATAGAGAGTAGTACCGCTCTAAAGCAGACCTGAAAATATCAAAATAACAGAATACAGATTAAGAACAAAATTAATCTTATATAACTCCTTAAAGAGCAAAATAAAGAACAGAAAGTTGTCTAAACTCAAGTAATGTAGATACAATGTATACATAATAGAGAGTAGTACCGCTCTAAAGCAGACCTGAAAATATCAAAATAACAGAATACAGATTAAGAACAAAATTAATCTTATATAACTCCTTAAAGAGCAAAATAAAGAACAGAAAGTTGTCTAAACTCAAGTAATGTAGATACAATGTATACATAATAGAGAGTAGTACCGCTCCAAAGCAGACCTGAAAATATCCAAATAACAGAATACAGATTAAGAACAAAATTAATCTTATATAACTCCTTAAAGAGCAAAATAAAGAACAGAAAGTTGTCTAAACTCAAGTAATGTAGATACAATGTATACATAATAGAGAGTAGTACCGCTCTAAAGCAGACCTGAAAATATCAAAATAACAGAATACAGATTAAGAACAAAATTAATCTTATATAACTCCTTAAAGAGCAAAATAAAGAACAGAAAGTTGTCTAAACTCAAGTAATGTAGATACAATGTATACATAATAGAGAGTAGTACCGCTCTAAAGCAGACCTGAAAATATCAAAATAACAGAATACAGATTAAGAACAAAATTAATCTTATATAACTCCTTAAAGAGCAAAATAAAGAACAGAAAGTTGTCTAAACTCAAGTAATGTAGATACAATGTATACATAATAGAGAGTAGTACCGCTCTAAAGCAGACCTGAAAATATCAAAATAACAGAATACAGATTAAGAACAAAATTAATCTTATATAACTCCTTAAAGAGCAAAATAAAGAACAGAAAGTTGTCTAAACTCAAGTAATGTAGATACAATGTATACATAATAGAGAGTAGTACCGCTCTAAAGCAGACCTGAAAATATCAAAATAACAGAATACAGATTAAGAACAAAATTAATCTTATATAACTCCTTAAAGAGCAAAAAAAGAACAGAAAGTTGTCTAAACTCAAGTAATGTAGATACAATGTATACATAATAGAGAGTAGTACCGCTCCAAAGGAGACCTGAAAATATCAAAATAACAGAATACAGATTAAGAACAAAATTAATCTTATATAACTCCTTAAAGAGCAAAATAAAGAACAGAAAGTTGTCCAAACTCAAGTAATGTAGATACAATGTATACATAATAGAGAGTAGTACCGCTCCAAAGCAGACCTGAAAATATCCAAATAACAGAATACAGATTAAGAACAAAATTAATCTTATATAACTCCTTAAAGAGCAAAATAAAGAACAGAAAGTTGTCTAAACTCAAGTAATGTAGATACAATGTATACATAATAGAGAGTAGTACCGCTCCAAAGCAGACCTGAAAATATCAAAATAACAGAATACAGATTAAGAACAAAATTAATCTTATATAACTCCTTAAAGAGCAAAATAAAGAACAGAAAGTTGTCTAAACTCAAGTAATGTAGATACAATGTATACATAATAGAGAGTAGTACCGCTCCAAAGCAGACCTGAAAATATCCAAATAACAGAATACAGATTAAGAACAAAATTAATCTTATATAACTCCTTAAAGAGCAAAATAAAGAACAGAAAGTTGTCTAAACTCAAGTAATGTAGATACAATGTATACATAATAGAGAGTAGTACCGCTCTAAAGCAGACCTGAAAATATCCAAATAACAGAATACAGATTAAGAACAAAATTAATCTTATATAACTCCTTAAAGAGCAAAATAAAGGGCAAAAAGTTTTCCAAACTCAAGTAATGTAAATATACATAATAGAGAGTAGTACTGCTCTACAGCAGACCCAAAATATCAAAATGACAATAAAAATGAAAAGCAAACTTTATTCAACCCTTTAAAGAGCAAAATAAAGGAAAATGTCAATTAAATTCAGCTAATTGAAATATACTTAATAGAGAGTAGTACCCATCCAAAACAGATCAAGAACAAGCTATTATAACACCTTAATGTGCAAAAAAGTGTGCTTAATTCAACAAATTTAAATATAATGAAAATAATGTATTAGAAACAAATGGTTACGTTATTTCTTCAATGACCAGATCTAAATCGATGGAAAAAATTATCTAAGCAAAAGTAGAATTTTGATTATAATTTACTATTCTTGAAGACGTAATAGATCAAAAATGTTTGTTCTAGAAGAGAATCTTTTGCATTGAAGTGGAATTTTGGTAAATGTTAATACATTATGAAATGAGCTAAATATTTTTGGTTTTATCGGATAATTTTCTTTCTCTCGTGAAAATATTGATATAACAGATCAAAAATGTTTGTTCTAGAAGAGAATCTTTTGCATTGAAGTGGAATTTGGTAAATGTTAATACATTATGAAATGACGTCAAAAATTTTCATATATATGATATATACTTACAATTCTCGATGCCCTGTAGGTGCCATGGTAGTGGTCAAATTTGCTAATAAGCTTGAGGTAGTGGTTGATATGAATGACGAATTTAAACTTTCAACTGTGCAGTTGTCGGTGGGAAAACGATTTGTATTTGGAGGTGGTATTAAACTATACTGGGCTATATTCAACCACATTATAATTGCATATGAGGCTATACTCCCAACAATTGCACCCTGAAATATAAAATAAATTGTTCATGAATTAAAGAAAATAGTAGAATTTCTTTATAGGTCAAAATGTTGAGTTAAATACGATTGGTTGGTTGAATGTTACTTAACGTTGCATCAGCAATTTTTTAGCTATTCGCGGCAATAACTATTTCATTAATGTCTATAGGTTAATATATGAACAAGACTAAGTTGTTGCATGAATGTGAAGTGGGAGTGTGTTGTATAGTTTGCCTTGTATTAGCGCACTCAGGGCGACTTAAAGGTACTATCTCACGCCGCAGACAAGCGTATCACTTCCCCAGTCACATTATACTGGCACCGGATAAACCAGTAAGGGCCAATGGCAAGGAAAATTCACTTTCCTTTTTGTGGTCTGAGCGGGACTCGAACTCAGAGCGGTGAGAGCAATGATCAATTAAAGACATTTAAAAATTCAAAAAGGCTTCAATGTCAAATAGTATAGTTATTTATCGGTAACAAGATGCCAGATAATTTGGAAATTTAGGAAAACTAATTTTTGGTATTGTTTTCTATTTTGCACATAAAGCAAAATAGACATTAAGTGTAATATTAGAAAGCTAACTATGCAAAAGGTAAATATATCGAATCAATGTTTGAGTTAGACACAGATTATCATTTCATAACCATCGGAAATCTGAAGAAATCTGCAAGAATCATGAAATGTTACAGATTACTTACAATCCAGTTTGCCCATGGAAAAAGCGCACCTAAAACAATGATTCCAGTAAGGGGACCTCCTCCTGCGGCGCTGAAACTGATGACTGCCTGTAATATATTGGATAACGTAATTGATAAAATAACAACAAATGAAATGGAAATAAATTGGCTTTTAAAAAAACGGAATTGCTTCATTATTTAAACTACAATTCTTCATATGCTTAGGTTTTTAACAATAAAAAACAAACATACCAATCTGTATCCGAATCACAATCCAGAAGCAAAGTAAAAACTTTGGAACTGATAAGTTAGGTTATACACGTGAACTTCCACCAGGGAAGTGAGGCTGGGTGCTCCGGAAGGGTAAGCACCTACCCACAGATTATGTGGTTTGCAGAAACTTTAAATGCACCCGTCTCTATTCGTCAACGTAAATACATTTCTCAATACAAAAAAGGAAGCTGCTCACAAAATTGTTGACGAAGGGATATAGCAAGTTTAGCCTTATCAAGACCCTCAAAATATTTTTGGCCGTATGTTGTCTTTGTATCAAAACTCTTTCTCAATATACTTAACATCCCATAGCTCCATGTTTCTCTCAACTTTGCTTACAAGCGGCGGCTGTAGCTAGCTAAAGAGGATGAGGTGCTTACCCTTCCGCAATACCCGGCTTCATTTTCATGGTGAAAGTTCGCGGGCAAACTTGATTAGCCAGGTTTGAAATATTTACTTTGCATTGGGATTGTGACTTAGAAAAATGAAATGGTATGTTTGTTTTTGATTAGCAACTGTCATTGCGAAAGTTTAACGTGGAATACAATGTGTTTCATTAGCCCTTTCAATCTTACCTGGAGAACTGTTCCACTAACATTCCTAACAAGAAACGTGATACCAACACCAAGTATTCCATATATCAAAACTGTGAAGTAAAAATAGTTAACTTTTAGTTTGAATTCAAGTTTTTACAGAAATAAAAACATAATATTATTAAGAAATACATGTATATATTTCCTTTAAAATTAAACAAAACATCCCGAGGTGCTACCGTGAAAATGTGTTATGATATTTACACGCAAACTTGGTTTCAAGCAGAGGTTTCCGAAGTTCTTTTTATTATTGCACACTTTGTGATATGTCACTGTCGTTTATGACGTCAAACGATTGTTCGGAAGCTCCTGCAGATGCTTAGTCACCTCGGGAAAATATTTCAATATTCCTATTATATAAGAAAAATACAAACCTTTCGAAGGAGGTTGCATAAGGTGTTCTCGTGTCTCGGGTCAGGCATCTACTATACCACGGGTTAAATTAAAAGGACACTTTAAAATTACAAAAGCTTTTATCGGAAAAAGGTATTTCTTGAATAATTACTGAACCTGTCTTGCTATTACTACACCATTAGACGGTCGTTTCGGAATACAATTCCTCATCAGTGGTGCTCGGATCAAAATGCAAAATCCAGAAAAAAGAAACCCCTAAAGGCATTGTAACAATTCTACCTAGCATAGCTTTTTGACGAATTTTCCAATTTCAAAAACCCATATTTTTATCAGAATTTTTTTCAGATAAAACATGTAGTGTCTCCTTGTTCATCAATAGCCTCAGTGATTCTTAGTCCACTAGCAGCGATAGCTAGCATTAACTAAATTATTGTATAGGTTGTACCTATTATCCTTGTGACCCATGATTTAAATTTTTCAGATTTATGATCCAGAAATGGTTTCAGGATATCTTCCCAGGTTTGAGCACAAAGCGCATTTAGGTTTGATGATATTGTGCTGAAAAGAACAAATATAATACATTTTTATAATAAACAAATGAAAAGAATCATATACAAAGAACATATTGCGAAACTAATTTGTACATGTTGATTCAAACAACAAAGGCATGTCCGCTTGACCTTCATTTAAATATTGATTATTGATCAGTGCATTTATATATAGGGATCTCGGATGTTTATTTCATTTTCATGAGAAATACTCACTTCATAGACTAAACACGTGCACCGCGTATGCATTACTAGTAACGTGAATGCTAACATAACCCATCTATTGGGTGGGTCCTGCAATATTGATATTCCTAATAAAGGTCAAACAGACAGGTCAATGTTGTTTGCCGACAACATTTTATGTTCAGCCTAAAAATATTGAAAATTTATTTTTGAACCAACTACATAAATTATTTGTAAGAAATATTGATGGACAAATAGAATGATATCTTTGTCAACTTTCACGTCGATCATCGAATGATAATAGTCCCTATATAACCAAAATCTTAACTCTTAAGTGGAAATTCTAATTGCAAGAAATGTAAGGTTAATAAGACTTTCTTACAAAAGAGCACTTGACATCAGCCAAAAATAACAAGAACACGACACAGCTAGGCATATTAAACATTATCAAATTATCGATTTCATAATAAAAACCCACGGATTTGAAAATGAATAGAGTTTACTTTAGCTGTTGTATTTGGAAGTTGTATTATTTTTTTTACATAATCGTAATTATGTTAGTGTTACCTGAGTGAGCCGCTGTACAATGCTGAAATAAACAGACCTGGAACACCTGGATATCCTAACACGTCTGTGACGTAATACGGGATAATCTACAATACAGGTACACTTATTTATTACATACCTACAGACTTTATTGTTTTATCCTTATCAATATCGACAACTGAAGAGCTAGGATAATTAGTCGCTTGTTTTAACCCTCTTGCTGCCAAATTAATTTTCAGTGCAATGTTGGCAGTGTCAACTTAATTTTCAGTGCAACGTTGGCAGTGCCAAATTGAAGTTCACAATGCGAAATGATATGACGTCAAAAATAAAATGTAACGTCAGACGCGTTTGTAGTCATATGACGTCATTAGTTAATTGTAGATTATAATTTCAATAGTCAACATTTTGCTTTTTTTATTTTACAAAAAGATTATAAGTATATCTTCGTCTTTTATTTTAGAGTAGTCGATTCCGTTGAAAGGACATATGTGTCTGTATGGCAGGCTGCCGGTAGAGGACACATATGTCCGTGTGGCAGCAAGAGGGTTAAAGGTTATTTTATGCCATATTGAACATAGCAACATTACTGACTAGATAAACATCTCCAATCAAATCGGTATGATATAGATTTTGGTAGACATTTTTTGTTTGCGTTTTTGCATAGTTTCTTTTTCAGAAACTATACTCTTTTTTCTTTATATATTTGAATTATAATTTCTTTCACGCAAAAACGAAAACCAACAGTACTTTACGTAAGAACTTTTTTTTCATAAAAATGAATCGTCACATTGTGTTGGCATATTAATGAGAAAAAACATAGATTAAAATAATCACAAACAAAAATACTAACAAATTAGGTTAAACGTGTAAACTAAGACCAAATAAGTGAGACTGGGTGCTCCGGAAGGGATAAACACCTACTGCCTCGCTAGCTACACCCGCCATGTGTCAAAAAATTAGAATGAAAGAAACTTCGCACGATAGGAGGTCAAATATATCCAGGGCAATCCTGAGACGTCATACTTATCAACAATACTGTGAAGACGGCCATAAAATGTCTTGAAGTCCCTGATAAGCCTAGGCTTGCAATATCTCTGGGTCAAGTATTTATTTGTGAGCATTTGTTGTATAATGTTCTCTAGTAGGAATAAGCTCTACCATAGCGTAGTAATTGTGAAATAAAAACAAAAAAGAATAAAAGAAAAGTATATGATACCTGATTTGGGTTTGCTATATCTCTGTTTGTTAAAGGGTCACATCCAACACTGACGTAATAAGCGAACACGACCAAACCCGAAAAACAGGCTAGTGTCGCAAAGACCGTTGTGGCAAAAGCGTTAAACATAACAGCTCTGTAAAAACAAAAATAGATGATAAATTATTAATATGCAAGTCTTGTCATATGACTAGTTGGAATAAGAAGTTTCATGTTACAAAATATTAAATAATATTAGATATTACGCCATCAAACAATATATTTTGCGACATTGTAATCGAAGAAAAAGTGTCGTGGAAAAGAAATTAATATTCTGATACAAAAACGAGTTTTATTGGCCCTAATGCAGGTAATTTGCTTTGCACGACACAGAATTCATCAAATACATAGCGAATACGATCAAACCTGCCTTCGGTGATCAGCCGACAGACAAAAGAAAAGTGACGACTTTAGATATGGCGTCAGCAAACGTTACATTGTTCACGATTAGAATCGCCGCTGATTAACACCCGTAAACGCCCAAAATAACGTCGTCTTTACAGGAAAACGTGAACTGATATGATTCCATACCCACTGGAAATAATAGTTCCGAAAAAGACTTAGGGGGTATCACATGGTGCAGCGGCGAACCCCCATTTACACAGAAGTAAACAATCTGTACGTTTAGCAATAACCAATCATCTGAGAGACACAGAAACAAAATAAACAGGAAAAACAAACACATATACTCTCTGGCACTGGATAAAATTACAAAAAAGAGATAGTGGTGTGTTTATAGTGATGTTACAGGTCCGTCAACCATTGTTCTTATTTTTAAAAAGCAGTATTTCATAAATACAAACATTTTGAAATAAAAAATAAGTCTCACTTTACTATACATTAAACTTACAACTCGGAATGTAATAAAGGTATGTGCTGAATACAATAATATAAATTCAGCATTTTCTAACTGAACTAAAATTTTCTCTCCAAGAGGTATTATAAATTTTGCTCTTGATTCGTATTCGTTGAATACAATGAGAATCATGAATCAGCATTTCATATTTATCCTCAAATTTGATCATTTAGGGCATCACAAATTTTATTCTTGATCTGCATTCATTTAATTGTAAATTGATTTACAAATTTAGATTTTTATAAAAAAAAATTAAAATTACATTTTAGCATCCGTCAGTGTTGGTAAAGCTGTGAAACGCTGTATGCTGGATTGTGTGGTGCCGTAAATCCCTGTTGTTGTAATTGTTCCGCCGACGACTAGCGACCAAAATGTATGTCTGATGGTTGGGTCAGGATTGAAACTGAAATTATAATACTTAAAGTTATATTAATTGGTTATCTTAGAGGATTTCCTTTGAGAACTTTGTCAATTAAGTAATTTTAGTTTCCCCGTCCGAAAAATGTGCTGATCGTCAGTATAATTTGATGGCGAAAAAGTAAATGCTAAGTTAATAATATTAATAACGATGTTTATTTGTCAAACCTATTTTTGCGTTGCAATGCAATTATATTCATTTGCCTAGAAATTCAAAACTGCATCTGTTTAAGTGGATGGTTAGAGGAACTGAAATAACATTTAATCAACTACAAATATTTCGATCTATGTTCAATTCACAGTTGAAAAAGCAAAGTAATACAAAGACGTTTCAATCAGGCAAATGATGGCGGGTGCTCCGGAAGAGTAAGCATCTCCTGTATAGCTAGCTACACCTGCCACGTGTGTAACCAAAATTGAGAATGAAAGGAACATGGAACTGTGGGGCGTCAAGTATATCCAAGATAAATTTGGATACAAAGACTTTATATCAATATACCCCCACTTAAAAAGTGGGGGGTAAATAGTGATAGGGTGTCCGTCCGTGTGTCCGTCCGTCCTTCCGTTACACCTTAGGGTACCTATCTCTTATCCGCAACTCCTCCTAAACCCTTCAATGGATTTTCATGAAACTTTCACACAATCTTTGTGATATAATGTAGATGTGCACCTCCTATTTAAAAATTTGATCCGATGGATTTTTTTATGTGGGGGAGCGGGGGTGTTTTTTGAGAGCTTATGGCTCACATTTGTTTTTCTAGTTATTATTGTGATGACGTTCGTAAGACTTCCCGAGAGCCCTGATAAAAGTATTCAAAGTGTAAATTGGTCGTAGGAGATAATATACAAAGGACACATTTTTACCATCCAAATAGCTGTGGAGTTCTAAACAACTAGTCCCCGATTCGTAAATCTAGATAAAAATGTTGTCTTTTTTATCTACTGCGTACTAGAACCCAATGTAAAGACATTTTCACACTGTTTCGTTATCTATTGATAGACGGCAATACATCAAACATAATGCGTCAAAACAATATTTACTTGACATGTTGTCCATGATTGAAGCAGAAGTTAATACTAACCATCTATTATCCATTAATAGATTATTATGCATATCAAAGGTGTCTGGAATTATTTATCTTGCAGAAGTTTAGATTTTTCGATTCTTATTATTTACTAGATGATAATATATCAAAACCAAGTAAAGTACAAGAAATGATTTTTCTGGCATATTAGAACGGGGTAAAAATAAACCTTTAAAAGGCAATATATGCATGCCTATTAAAAAAGGGTAACAATTTTGGTCCAAGCACTACTGATGAGGAACTGGATTTCGAAACGGCCGTCTAGTGCTATAGGCCGAGTCTGACCCAAGACTTGAAAGTGGGTAGTGACTGTTCTTTCGCCAAGCACTCGGCATTACAAAATGAAAGTCGCGGTTCTTTCGGAGGTGAACTTAAAATAAACGAGGTCCCGTATCACGGTGGGCTTGGCACGCTAAAGAACCCTGCTGTATAATGCCATCAGCGCAACGCACAGGCAAAATTTCTGCAACTTCGCCTATAGCTGGCGACGGCTCGATATAAGTGAAATATTCTTGACTGGGACGTTAAACACCGTTACTCACTCACTCACTCACTCTATTGCTATAAAATTAAACTTGCATAATATGTAACTGAATCGGTGGTTACAATTTACTGTTTATGGAACTAGAAAGTGTCAAGGAAATATTTATCAGGGGTAATGGCCAAGACTACAGCAGAGGTTTAGATTAACCAACTTGTCTCCGGTGGGAAAATACAGAAATAGAAAGAAACATACTTCCAAAAATTAATTCTGTCCCATTGTTCACTTATATGCCACACTTCTCCAAATCCACCAACAAGTATAAGTCCCTATGTCATAAAGAAATACAATATGAACAAATAAAACAAAATGTAGAAGGAAACTATTTGTGAATGAATAACTGACTAAATTTTACAAATGATTTGTATAATGATGAAAATAGGGGCAGAAAAATCAATACGACATGTAGAAAACAATTTTATTTAGATAAACACATATGTCGACAATCGGTTTTAAATAAGCACACTGTAGATGAATCAGCGCAAGCAGTGATATTTTCTATCACGATTGCAAATTTGTTAAATATTGCATACTTTTTGGCTGTGGCATGTTAATGGTGGCTCTGACCATACGATTATATGAACGAAACCCGTGCTAATATACTGTTAGGAGCTAACGTGAACATTGACCCTGATCTTTTGGCCATTTGGACATCAGCTTGTTCTAGATTTACCTGTCGTCTCCTAACAACCTATAGTTACGCATCATCAAGCATAGACTGAATACCCCTATACATGTGTATATGTTACTTGTTCTACTTTGCATTATCCTTAATTATATTATGTACATATAACTGTTTAATTAAGTTATTATTTGTATAATTACATACTTGTATATCTCTATAAGAGGAATTAAATAAATGATGATGATGAATTAATAATAATATATTATTGATCACGTATTTTTATATTGGCCCAGTTTTTTGGCCAAGGTGTATCATATATGTCCAATATGGCACACCGAGGCCAAATAACGGGACCAATATGAAAATACCTGATTAATGATAATTTTATTAATCAACATTTCATACTCTCAATAAATTTTCAGTATCGTCGATTGTTACATCAACAAAACTATTTTGTGGCAAGTGTTGATTGGTATCAGAGAACGTTTTCTAAGTCAGAATCTTCAATTTCTGTCATCATTTCACAGCGAGTTAGGTTATGCGATAAAGCCTCAAGCATGACTTTCCCTGTCTCACATTCGCTGCATCACTTTCTTGTCGTCTCGTGTCTGATTGTTTGCAAACATACCGCGTCAAAAATGCTTACAAGACATGAAAGACGAGCGAATGAAAATGTGTAGCTTTTTCTATATTTTGTGAGATAGTTTTATTGATAATATTTTTATCAAACAAAAGCAACTTTTCCATATAAAAAAGCATATTTTGTAATCGGAAAAAAGTTTTAATTTGCACTTTCCCCTCCTATTGGATTTAAAGAAGCGCCATGTGGTCAGCCGTTTTTTTATGAAATGGCTAAGTTTTTTCATATTGGCCCAAGTTATGTCATATTGGCCCAGTTTTGTTAATTTATTGGCGATGCAGATTTTTACGTATTGTGTCAATAACACATGTCGTTAATTAATAATAAATACATATTATTCCTTTTCTCATTTATACCTGTATAATTATTGCCAATATTCCAGCCAACATTATCAATCCTTGAAAGGCATCAACCCATACAACAGCTTTTAATCCGCCCTGAAAAAAGCAAAGAATAAAAGAACACATTATGAGTATCCATGGATTTTGAATATTTCAGCCAAAGACTTTTTTCTATTTTAATGCCAATGCTTGGCTCCAAATTGATTTACAAAGACATCTACGCCATGTTTGTAAAATCTAACTTTATTTTCAAAGTTCTATATTAAAATAAATATATGACTATCAGAAAGAGTATGTCTTACCTAATTTTTTTATACAAAAGGTATAAAGTAGAAAACAAGGCAATCATTGTAAACTTACAGAATTCGATTCTATGCAATGTCTAAATATTATGCCCGATATATTGTATATAGTGACGTAAAGGCATTAGCAAAAGGAGAACTGTTACTTACCAGGAAAGTGTAAATGGTACATATTGACCCCATAATTAAGTACGACGCCCAATCTGGAAATCCACTAACTGAAAATATATAAAGCAGGTGAATACAATTTGAGTAAATTAATTTAAATTGTGCTTCGAATTTACAGAAAATATAGATTTTGAATTAAATTACAATGTTTATAATTAGAACTCAATCATAATACGCTTCGGATTTTTAATTTGAAAGGGTCGGTATTTTAATCTAGTAAGTTTATAATGTTACCACTAAAACAATACCAGGAGGTGTACAGTCAAGGCATGTATCGGCAAATTTTATCCTACGTGTCGAGAAAACTCAGGAGCGATTTACTGATCAATATAAAGTCAACAGGGAGGTAAGGTCGGTTGCTCCAACGACTTCTGCATAGCTAGTTGCACACAACACATATGAAATCAGAACTTAGAATAAAACATGGAACTATGGAATGTCAAATACATTTATATCATTGCATGGGTATATGGACTTACTTGATTCTAAAGCAGTAGCAGGAGCAAAGGAAACAAACCCGGTAAATATAAGCTGTAATACAGAAATAGGTACAACGATATAAAAACACCAAGAATTGTATCTTCTGAAAAAGCAATAGAGTAGAAGCGCGTAACTTCGGACACCTTTTGGGTGAACGAGTATCGGGTGGTAGTAGGCGTTATCTCCCTTGTTATCTTTTTACTATAATGGAGAGTCTTGGTCGTAAAGTGGTGTCGGTTTGTGGATCATATCGGCTAGGTTCGAATCCCACTACAGCAGATGATAGTGTAAACAACTTTTTTATTTTAATTTTAGTATTTATTATCGCTTTTGTGAAGGTTAGGTTTTCGATTACCGTACCTCTACGTTTTAGAACTGACAACCTCGATACAAGCAAAAGAAAATTGGTTGGGGCGTTACAAACGATTAATACAGATCTCTCATTTGATTGAACAAAATAGTTGCAACTGTAAATACTTCAAGTATATCCTCTTTTGACGATATTCACTATACCTCAAAGAATCCAATACATGTGTATATCTTTTGTTAACCGTTGGCTGCTAACACATTTTTACTGTACATATATCGCTGAGACACTTTAAGGTACATGTGTACATATTTTTCAAATCAATCTTTTGTTAATCAATATTTTCAAAATGTAACAAGTCAACATTTAAGGATCGAATCTTTAAAGATTATACAATTTATTATATTATTTACACTTACCGTAGATAAGATTGATATACTGCTGCTGATAACCCTTGCTGCTCTAGACTTAAACCTCAGCTCTACATACTAGGTAAAACAATCAAATAAATCAACAACAAAAATTAATTAATAAATTCTTTTCTTTGATTGATTTTTGCTAAAGAAATTTGAAAAAGGTATAATAGTCATCGAAATTAAACCTTAAGGAATTGGTGTTAAAAATAGCAGAGTATGGTTAGTGAAATGCTTTGTTGTAAATTCGCGGTTTCTGTTTCGCTGACATATAAATTCGTGAATACCCAAATGGAAACATCAATATAATTAATGAATTAATATCTTTATTGTAGTTTATTCATTTTAAAAACTTTATTTTAAATCGTTATATAACATCAAAGTTTATTGACAAAAGGTTTTACCACGGAACTGTGTTAGCAAAAAGGGGACTAACTTCCTTAAAACCAAACTGAGCTTGGCAACTTGAAGCTACTTCAGCGGTTACGAATAATTAACCGCAATATATGTGAACGCGCCAAGCACTGTAAACGAATTTATTTTCGCGGTGTACTAATTTTCGCTTATTTCGCGGTCGTTTATTTTGCGCGAAAAATTATATTATGCTTATTGTGTTATATTGCACTTTTAAAAAACACGAAAATTTAACTTAGTAGATATGTCTAAATTTCCTATACCGCCAAAATAAATACACGCAAAATTAAATATGTTTACAGTATTCGTAATCGATAATTAAGCCTAAAGTTACCTAGCCCTGGCTCAAGTTTCATAAGATTCGTGTAACTTAAAATTGGCATATTTTTGCAAGTTTTGGTGTACATTTTTGGCAAAACTAACCGCAGACGTTATAGGCTGGCAGTGATCTTTAAAATGACAAATCAAATTCTTAAATATTTTAACAATTCGCAAAATTATGAGGATTTAAAATTTCCCAGATTTAAGTTAAGGGAAATTTTAGTTTAAGGAATGATTGTGAAACTGGAGCCGGCATGCCTTGTCTCTATTCTAGCCAGTCGATGTGAACTATCCCAAGCTACGCGTTTTATGGAATTGTCATATACCATTTTTTGAATGTATTTTATGATTAAATTAAAAAAAAATGGTATATGACAGAATCATTAACAGGAAATTTTCTTTCATTCAAGAGATAAATATTTTTTATTCAAAAGGTTATAATGTTGCTATGGAAACTTACCTCGTAGACACTGACTGTTTTCAAATTGTAAAATAAAGGCACAAACAACACTGAGGTAATTATACATCCAAGCATAGACCCAAAAGTGTTGATGAAAAACATTGAGTCTACAGTGTACATCTCAGCCGGTGTTCCTATAATTAGGATGGCAGATTGGAAAGAAACAAGTATCGAAATAGCTATAGGAATAACTTTCATATTTCTGTCCCCTGATAGGAACTCTTTTGTAGTTTTTTGCTTTCCGCCGGAAACTGCGTAATAGATTCCAATGGCAACGGAAACTAACAACAGCACAGCAAAGACAATCCAGTCCCATACCACGAACCTCTCTTGGACGGCCATATTTAGTCTTTACAGTTCACTAAAATAAAAATAAAAAATAAAAAGAAATTTGTAATTGAAGAAAACATGCTCTTAGCAATGGTCAAGGAAATCAAGATCATGAAACAAAAAAAATAATAAATAAATAAAATAAATAAATAAATAAATAAATACTAATAAATAAAAACCCCGCATATTTGGACCATTAATTATAAATCTCTGACCTCAGACGGTTAACTGGAATAAATGTCCGGTGGTGTCGTTTTCGTACAGTTGGGTCATTAACTACCCCACTTATTTAATATTTTTTATAACTAGTGATTCATAGATATGCACCTTCAATAAGCCTTATCTTTTAACCAAACAATGAAAAAAACCTTTAATATCTGAAAATATACTAAAACCTTCAATGAAGCTGACCTATACACCAACATAGCCTATGTTTACCATTGGGTCATGACCCTTAATTAATACACCTAAATTTAGTATGCAACACGTCGTCTCATCTTTGTCTACGTTAGGGTTAGGGTCAATCTCTAAACATGGAAGATATGGAGCGGAAAGAAATTGGGACGGGTGGCGGACAGGGTGATTCCTATATACCCATAACTTCGTTTGCGAGTGGGGGTATATAGAATATTAAAATTAGTTATTTACTACATCTGTGAAGTATTTTTGTCGCTAAAACTATATAACACAACAGTGTTGATCTAATATGTTACACAATAAAACTCATTTCAATGTAATTCTATAATTCTGTCATCTAGCAGTGTTTTATAAAGCTCTCTGAGATTCCTTGTTTGCTTACACACGTGGCTGGTTAGGTTACATTGCTAAAAAGCGGGTGTTTATCCTTCCGGAGCACCAGGTCTTCCTTGGTGAAAGTTCACGTGTTTAACCTAATTTGCCAGCTTCAAAGTTTTTGCTTTGCTTTGTAATTGTGATTTAGACATGGATTAGTATGTTTGTTTTTTATTATAAAGCTTCCTCTATATACCGCCATACAATTTTCAGTCTTTGCATTTCAACTAAGAAACAAGAAACACATGCGAATGAAATAAGGTTTAACAGATCTGAATCAGTATCAAGAACGTCTATAAAAAACTGTCGGTCGACGAATACTGTATTAAATATCAAAATGGTATACTTTAAACGTATTTATTTTCGCGGTGTGCTGATTTCCGCTTATTTTGCGGTCGTTTGTTATTACCGAGCGAAACTCATATTATGCTTACTGTGTTATACTGCATTTTTTTAAACTACGCGGATATGTCTAAATTTCCTATACCGCGAAATTAAATACATGCACGCGAAATTAAATGTTTACAGTATATCAATTGCTATTCAACAAATTTGATAATTTTATAAGCATAAACTTTATTTACCATTTAACCACTGAATGTTTTTACAAATTGCGTTTATAGTCTTATAACTTCATATATCGTGTAAAGAAAAATAAATAACGCAGGCTAGCACATTACGATTAGTTGGCTTTGCACCACAAGGGAAGGTGTAGCACTATACAACGCCATTTCTAGACAGTTCAATTGTTATGTCGCATACCATTTTATTTTAGATTTAATCATAAAATAATAAAATATATGGCAATTTTTTTTTTTTTTTGTTTACATCCCGAAATAAATCATAAAAACACTGTTGTATACTACATGTACATGCATTTCTAATCACTGGGGCAGCTGGCAGCTAATTAATGACGTCACGCGTATATGTGTACATTTGTGTATATATGAATAAGCAACAAATATATGACGTCGTTTCAGCAATGGTTATTTTAATAATTATAACTAGGGTATATAGGAATCACCATGTCCGTCCGTCTGTCCGTGTAAAATCGTGTTAGGGTCATATCGATATTTTATCAATGCTTTGGGCGACTGTCATAAAACTTCACATGAATAAGGTGTGACATGACCTTGAATCAATGTCATATCTGAACGGCCAAGGTCGCGAGAAACATTAAATGCTGGGGCGGGGTATTTGGCTCTAAAGAGACCGTTCTAGTCACATTTGCTCTCAAACAAAGTTTAAGACAAATAATATAATTAATGTTTAGTCATTTGTTGGGTTCACCAGCTTAATACGTCACCTCCCGTTTTCCGTTATTGCAGAATGATATTTAATCAACATTCACATAAAATTACTTTATTCGAGAAAATAATACATTGGCGTTTTCTATATTCATTTAAACAGTTGCTCAAATATCATACAAGAGTAACAATATTGGATAACTTGTTTTATCGTAAAATCATTTCATTTAAGTACATACCGATTTTTGCTTGTGTTTCCTCCTAAATAAATCGTTGTTTCGGTTTCCGTCCACCCAATGGGACTATCTCTTAGATCTGAGCTCCGTCTTGAGGAACTGTTGTCCCTATAGCTCGATCTACAAAATTTTCTCTCCTATCATTCCTGAAGAATAAATGTACATGAACAGAGTCCCGGACTGTTTATGTTAGGTGTGCACGCAGTGCAGAAATGCACCCTTAACACTCTGTCGACGGAACTGTTTTGTTTCCGACTTCGCTTTATCCTACGGAACTGTCTGTCTTATACTCCGCTCTCTCTCTCTTTCTAACTTCCCCTCTATCCAACGGAATGGTCTTTTCTGCAATCTCTCTGTCCTATATCGAACGGTATCGTCTTCACTCCGTTCTATCCTATGAAATTGTTTTTTTTATACTCCGTTCTGTTCTAAAGAGCAGTCTTGTGACACCTCCGCTCTATCTTACGTAACAATCTTTTCTGTATTCCGCACTACGGAACTATCGTCCCGACACTCCGTACTATAGAAATGCAGTTTCAACAAGCACTGCACACCCCTCACGGAAACAAACATGTATTTTCGATGTCAACAGGTCGTGTTGTTCTAGCTGTATAGTATAAAAAGTAAATACAGGTCTATAAGTAGTCAAATATTTGTACTTTGATTTTACAATGTTTGTTTTATTACTTTTCTGTTTCATTATATTGTTTATCTTTCTAGTCTTTAACACATTCCTCTCTATATTTTATAGGTTTATTTTCTTTTTTTTTCAAAGTTCATTAATACGGTATATTATAGAATAGAAACTCAAGTTAATTTTGAAATAAGAACGAGTACAAAGTTCAGATATCATAGGTTGTAAATAGGAATAATAAAATAATTAAATTTTAAACTCAGAATATTCTAGAAGGTCAGTTTGACCAGAATACACAATACCGAATACAAAATTCATATATTATAGATTGAAAACAGAGAATAATAAGATAATTAATCATAAGCTCATTATATTCTAGAAGGTCAGTTTGACCAGAACAATTATATTTGGCTACAAAAGTACAGAATATTTTAATAAATTAAGCAGCAACTGAAATAAACAAATTAATAAGGAATGAAGTTGAGAAACTGAGGGACTATTTATTATTAACTTCAAAGAAAGTTTTGATTAAGTACGGCTTCTACTAAAGGGAATTATTTATTTAATTGTCAAAAGTTTTATGCAATTTTCGAGAGTCGAAGAGGTTTGTAGGTCATCCAAATTGGTATATAAATCCCGAAAATTGGAAACAAACCACTTCCACTCTGTCATCTGATTAGATGTACGTTTTATTATTTTAGGTAAGTCAACTTACGTTACTTTATAGAACTTTGTAAATTTGTTATAACTTTTAGAAACATTAAGAAACATTGGTACAAAATTTGAGTTTAAATAGATTTGTTTTAATGTTTGATATCAGGAAAGCAAATATTTAACTTTTAATTTCAGAATTTTTCGGAACAAGAAATATTGATTGAATTTAGAGAACTGTTATCTCGATCTGTACAACAGGGACACCTGTTAAGAACTTTAGTAGAAAAGTTAAATACAATCCAGGAACGGGTAGACGCTTTACAGGCAGACCTAAATAAATCGACATAATTATGTGTCGGTCTGTCAAATTAATCAATATTGTACACTGTTTCCTTCTATATGGTCAGCCTGACTTATTATTGATTTTATGATAGGTTTATATGCACGTATCGCGATGGTCAGTGTTTCGAATTATATTGTACTTTAATTAATATGTAAGGTGTTAATTTGGTTGGTTTACGTTGTCTATTTCTATTGATATGTATTTATAGTTGTCAATTTGTTATATGTTGTTGTAGTACAAATATTATATCTTGAAAATAAAGCACTTCCACTCTGTCATCTGATTAGATGTACGTTTTATTATTTTAGTTATACGACCAGTATAACAGATTGGTGGTGAATCAAATTCCCGGCCTATACTGAATGAAAGGAGTAAACCCGTATAATTTCCGCAAACGCCGAATGATGCAGCAACAACAGCAACCTCCGCAGCAACAACCTCAGCCACAGCAACAACAAGGCAGCAACCACAGCAACCTCAGCCACAGCAAAACAAGGCCAGCAACCACAGCAAGCCCAGCCACAGCAACCACAAGGCCAGCAACCCAGCAACAACCTCAGCCACAGCAACAAAAGTCCAGCAACTACAGCAACCCCAGCCACAGCAACCACAAGGACAGCAACCACAGCAACCTCAACAGCAACCACAAGGACAGCAACCCCAGCCACAACAACCACAAGGCCAGCAACCTCAGCCGCCGCAGCAACCTCAGCAACAACAGCAACAGCCACATAATCAACTCCAACAACCTCACAGGGACAGCAACCTCAACAGCAACAGCAGCAGGACCAACAACCAGTGCAACAAGTAGGTGTTATGGCGTCTGCTATTTCCCTTGATAAGTTCTCTGGGGATGAAGGGCAAAACCCTCTCACTTGGGTGAATATGTTTAATAATTGGGCTGATTTTCTACACTTAAGGGAAGACAAAAAACTAAACTCCTTTCCCTTTCAATTGAAGGGATCGGCTAAATATTGGTATGACAATTTACCTGTACAAACGAAGTCTGATTATAATGCGTTGCAACAAGCTTTCCAAAATCGTTTTCGCTCTGACAATACTGTTGATATTGGCATATTACAAATGTCTCAGTTGCCTAATGAGACGATTAATGATTATTTAATTCGGATCCAAAAACAAAACCAAATGCAACAGCTGCCAGAAAACATTTTGGTGGGTATTGCCGTTAATGGGCTTTACACACCGTTAAAGCACATTGTTATGCCACATAATCCTCAAACTTTAGAACATTTCCGAAAAATTGCAACGTTAGCAGAAAAAACGGTAGCTGTTACGTCAATAGATCCATTGAATTCGATCTTAAAAAGCATAGATAGTAAATTAGAGGCTGTGTGCACCTTGAATATGACAAGAGATTCGAATACTGTGGCTCCTGTCAGACATATTCCTAGACAGGTTAACTTTCGGCCTGACCGAAGGCCAGCTGCCAATAGATCACAAATACCTGCTAATTCCCAAAGACAATCCACACGATGTCAGTGGTGTGGAAATTCGTGTATAAATAGACGTGTATGTCCAGCAAAAACAGCTGTATGTTATAACTGTACCAAAACTGGTCACTTCTCTCGAGTGTGTAGGTCTGTTAGACAGCATAATCAATAGGGGTGCGAGCCTGTCCTAGGGGGTTCTCTTCCAAAGGGCGGGCACAAAGGCAAGACAAGTTTTAAATCGTCTATCTCATTGGTAGCACCATTAGAGAAAAACACTATTTTCGTTACAATTGGTAGTAAATCGGTTTACGCTTTGCTAGATACGGGTGCTCTTATCTCGGTTGTATCAGAAGCCTTTTTACGTAACACGCAATTTATGTCATGCAAAACATCGAATACTAAATTTGACAGTGTATGTGGTGTTGGTGGTGAAGTGTATCCTATTTTAGGAACAGTCGCATTACCAATTAAACTCGCTGATTCTATTATCAATCATACCTTCCACATTTTACCGAAATCGCACCATTCTGTTATTTTAGGTATTGACTTTTTGCAACAGCATGAAGCTATTCTCGATTTGGCTAATCATAACATTCAATTGGGCAAACAAAATTTGCCTATATCGGTACATTCAAATGAAGGAATTGCTCGAACTAAAAAACACATAGAATTACAACCACGCTCCCAAGCAGTGTTTCCTGTTAGAATTTCCAGACAAAGTGGAAATAAACCGGTACTTTTAGAACCTAATTCCGAATTGTCCACATTGCAAGTTATTGGTGCAAAATGTTTGGCTCCAGTTTCAAAACATCTCAGTACATTTTGCTTACTTAATCCTACCGATTATCCGATTAAATTGCCAAAAGACACAGTCGTCGCGACTGTCGCACCGATCGATGATGTACATTCCTTCCGCAGTTTTAATGATAAATCAATATCAGCCATAGATCATTCAGGGTGGTGATGCTATGATCAAGACTTTCTTAACCTTTTTAATTTTTCTGAATCAAATTTATCAGAAAATGAATTAAAATCTTTAAAATCTTACTTTTAGAAAATAGAAATATTTTTGCAACAAATCTACACGAATTAGGTGAAACAGACATTTGTTCACATCGTATTGAAACTGCCCCACACCCTCCAATCCGACAACCGTTTTATAGGACAACTCCGGCAATAAAGAAAGAAATTGATCGTCAAATAGATGAAATGCTCAGCGCAAAGTTGATCGAACCATCAATGTCCGAATGGACTTCACCGGTCGTGCTTGTTAAAAAGGCTAATTCAAATGAATATAGATTTTGTTGTGATTTTCGCAAGTTAAATCAAATCACAAAAGTCCAATCATTCCCAATACCGAGGCTCAATGATATTTTTGATACAATCGGTCATTCGGAAGCTAAAATATTCAGTGTTTTAGATTTGGCTTCAGGCTTTCTTCAAATACCACTTCATGAAGAATCAAAGCCTAAAACCGCGTTTATTACTCACAGAGGGGTTTACCAATGGAGACGTTTACCTTTCGGTTTGCGCAACAGTCCTATCACGTTTCAATGCATTATGTCAGAAGTCCTCAGAGATTTAAATTGGAAAAACGTCCTCGTTTATGTTGACGACATAGCAGTTTTTTCAAAAGATATAAAATCACACTTTAAACACTTGGCCGAAGTGTTTAATTTATTATCAAAAGCCAATTTAACATTAAAACCAAGCAAATGTCGTTTTGTTCTCAAAAAGGTCAAGTATTTAGGTCATATAATATCGGGTGAGGGAATTCACGTAGATCCGGCGAAAACTGAAGTCGTTCAATCTTTTCCTATACCAACTAATCAACGACAATTACGCTCATTTCTAGGTCTTTGCAACTATTATCGCCGATTTGTCTCAGGTTACGCAAAAATAGCCTCCCCGCTTAATAACTTACTTCGTAACGATATACCTTTCATTTGGACCGATAACTGTCAAAAATCATTTGAACGACTAAAAACTGCACTAACTTCAGCCCCAATTTTGATTTATCCAGATATGAACAAACCTTTTATTCTCTCAACCGATGCTTCGGGTACGGCAATAGGATACATCTTAGGACAGAAAAATGACAATGGTCAAGAACATATAATTGAGTTTGGGGGACGCGCATTAACCAAAGCAGAACAAAAATGGACTGTCTCAGAACTAGAATGTTTGGCAGTTTTAGAAGGCATTAGACACTTTCGTCCTTATTTGGCGGATAAACCATTCATTGTTCAAACTGACCACAAAAGTCTAAAATGGTTACAAAACATAAAAGACCCAACATCGCGTCTAGGTCGATGGTCACTCGTATTACAAGAATACAACTTTTCAGTCATACATAAAGAGCGATCGAAAAATCAACCGGCAGACGCACTTAGTAAACGGTCATATGATACTGTTGTCCCGCAAGCGGTCGATATCGATTATTTACCAAGTCCACTACCTTACGCATCAAACCTGACACCGTGCAGAACAGCTTATGCTCAGGTTGTTCTGAATTACGAGAATGACGATCCACCTATAAATTGCGAGTTAACACCGACTCAGCAAATCATAGATACCGAAAACTTAAGGGAACATCAATTAATTTGTCCAGATTTCAAAAATGTCATTAACTATTTGGCTAACAGTATACTACCTGAAGATAAGAAAGAAGCATCTAAGATCGTTGTGGAATCAAATCATTATGCATTGTTAAACGGCATATTGTATCATTTTTATCAACCGAGAGCGAAAGGAATTCCAAAGCAAGGTAAATTCGTTCGACAAATAGCGTTGCCCACTGCCTTGAGGCAACACGCATTAGAAGCCTATCATGATTGTCAGGCAGGCGGTGGTCATTTGGACTTGACAGAACTTACGAAGCACTTAAACAAAAGTACTATTGGCCAGGCATGTATCAACGAATACATGATTATATCCTTTCGTGTCATAATTGTCAAATCAATAAACGATATCATCACGGAAAACCGCCACCTCTCACACCCTTACCAATCGACCCTGTTTTTCATAGATGGCATTTAGATTTTCTTTCATTACCAAAAACGTCGGACGGGTACAAATATGTTCTGTTATTAGTAGAGAGTGCTTCAAGGTGGACAGAGGCGTTCCCCATGAAAACCCAAGAAGCAACCGAAACCGCACACATCTTATATCATGAAATTTTTACGAGGTACGGACCGCCGAAGGTTTTGGTCTCGGATCGCGGCCAAACATTTTTGTCTCGGTTAATAGCAGCAATGTCCGACCTTTTTCAAATAAAACAACATTTCACATCTGCGTATAATCCGCGATGTAATGGTCTTACTGAAAGACAAAATGAAACCTTAATACAAACTCTTAGAGCGTATTGTAACAAAGAGCAATCCAATTGGCCACAATTGTTATCTAGTGTCATGATGGCATTTCGCATGACACCTGCTACACAATCTACGGGCGTGTCTCCCTTTAGATTTCTGTTTGGAACAGAAATGAATAATTCATTTGACGCGTCTGTAATGCCAGAGACAACACTTCCAATAAACACACAACAACATTTAACTAATCTCATAGACAATCTTAAGGTTGTTCAGGAAGTAGCGGCCGAACGCATGCATATTGTACAAGACAAAATGAAAAGCCGACACGATACCGCTGCTAAACCGCCACCTTTTAAGGTTGGAGATCTAGTCTTATTAAAAACCGGTCAGGTACCGAAAGGCCTATCACCAAAATTATATGAAAAATATCAGGGCCCCTATTACATAGTGGCGCAGGGTGACCATTTTACATACAAATTGAGACGTTGTTCAAATAACAAACTTCTAAAATCATTCCAGAACGCGTCGAGATTAAAACCGTATACGGATCCGCGCGATTATCGTCATCCGCAACCACAACAAAGATTGCCTACTGAATCACAAGATACTTTTTCAACAGATAGGAATACACTCCAATCTCAGACCAAATTCGGAAGTCAGTTAAATACAGCTCCTGTGAGGAGACAAAATAGTTCGCAGTCAAAAAACGAAAATGTCAATGATAAATGGTATACAGTTCAAAAGTTATTGAAAATGAAATTTATCAATGGTAAGAGACACTATTTAGTTAAGTGGGAAAGTGGTGATAAAAACTCATGGGAACCAGAGGATAATATTGGCGAAGGTGCCAAGCGAGATTATCACATAACTCATACATATCAGGGAAAGCGTCGAAAACGACCATTAGTAATTCGGCCACAAAACTAGACTAACAGGCACGCACATAGCTATTATGCTCTGCTCTTTGCCGGCTTTAAAACCACGCCCAAACTCTATTTTCTCCCTGATTATACAGTTATACGAGTGCTTAGTGTTTCTGTATAATGTCTATTTCCTCTTTCTCTCTTTAAGGGCATGGTTAGAGCAGTCATGAAAACGATGATTATCATGCTTTTGTGTGTACCTCAAGCCACGAGTCAGCAGTTAATTCAACGAGTAAATTATGGCATACTTTTTGAGCTCAAAGGACATTTAATGTTTACAACTGAAACCTGGCGCCATACGTTCCAAATAACATTACCGAAAGCACACGACATTGCACCGATGAAACTATGTAATGACAGCACTGAAACGTGTAACGTCTTTAATGCATTGCTTAACCATATGTCCACGCTTCGAGTTCAGACGATCGAGCGAACAACTGCAACAATCGATAAAGTTGATCAATTAATTCCGGTTACGAAAACTTCACACACTGGTCGCACAACAAGGTCTCTACTACCCTTCGTAGCAGATTTGTCTAAAAGTATTTTTGGTACGGCAACAGAACATGATGTTCAAATTCTTGCCCAACATATGAATCAATTGATAAGGAAAATGCAATTGACCGACAGAGCCATTAGACGTCATGGACAACATATTTCCTCGTATATGCATGATGTCAACGACCGTTTAGATAAAGCTATGTATGCTGTCAAAGAAAACCATAGGGCTGTAAATCACCTATTTGACAAGATGCAGAAATCTATTTCCAATTCAATTGATATAACTTACCTCGCAACATCTGTTTTGTCTGATCAAATCGGTACTGCTATCACGTATACTACTCTTTTGGACGATTTCCTACACGGAATAAATGACTTGATTAACGGAAAATTATCGCCATATTTAGTGCCTTCATCCTCACTTGATAAGGTCTTAACCGACATAGAACAAATAATAAAGTCCAAACACAAATCATTCCAATTGGTACGTACTGATCATAAATTTTATTACAATTTTGCAGAATTTTTATACGACCGCGATAGAGAGTTCTTATATGTCACTTTAAAAATTCCAATAACGAATCATTTTTCCCCTATGGATCTTTATGAGACTATATCATTACCAGTTCCGGTTAATAGTTCTAGCAAGCACGCTACTAAATTACTCGACATGCCGCGTTTCTTTGGTATAACAAACAGTAAGGACTATTTTGTTGAGTTTGATGAAACTAAATTTGCAAAATGTTCCAAATATGATAATATCTACCAATGCAATTTTCATCCGACTTTCCATTCAGCAATTAATCCTACTTGTTCTTTAGCAATTTTCCGAAATGATAAATCCGCTTCAAAAAACTTATGTAATTTTCGATTTCTACAAAACCACCTTCAGCCAGGCATAATGCAATTATCACAGCATTCCGTTCTTGTCAATAACATTCCAATGCTTTCTTTGAGTTGTACTGATCAGCAGAAAATGGTCCAAGGATGTACCTTTTGTATCATGCATTTCCCCTGTGACTGTGCTATTTCGACCCAACATTTTTATTTACCACCTCAGCTTTCACAATGTAAAATAAATTCCAGTACTATTACAAAAGTCTATCCAGTAAACTTAGCACTACTCCAGAATTTCTTTAACACTACGCGCCTTGCAGCGATATTACCTGATACAACCTTTAAAACTGAAATTCCTATTCAAACGCCATTCTTTAAGCTTTACAATCACAAAATGTCCGAGGTCATAGCGGCGGACATGCCAAAACATTTAAGTCTTCGAAAAATGGCAAATGCTGTTAAGAAGGATCAAGTAATCTTTCAATCAATGGTTGATCCTCTTCTAGATGGCACTATTACTACTGCGGAAGCATGGTCCATTGTTCCTCAAATAATAACCTACACTTCTTTTGCGTTGGCAACAAGTGCGATTTTGATTTTGGTATACGTTCTCTTTAGATTACGAAAATTAACTTTGATTCTCATGTTGCTTAACGTTTCGCCGCCGGCTAATTCCCATTCGGTCCCATCACCATTACAATATGACAATCAGAATCTGATAACTAATTCTCAGTCAGATGTCGCTTGTGTTACAACTGTTCAGTGGCCACATTCCCTTCTGGGGATATTTTCTTTGTCCATATTGTTAATGATCTTTGTTTGGTATTATAAACGTTACCATCAACACCATACCACGTTATCGCTAGAAATAACTACTGGTTCATCGTGCGTTTCACTGCCTATATTACATTTGCCGTTGTGTCCACCCTACTGGTCGATTACATTTCCTTCAAATATTCACAATATACACATTACTGGAACTTTGTTTCCAAAACTGCATGTTTCCTGGGGCGATTTCCATATTGATAGTAAATTTAATGACAAATCGATTTTTATTCCATGTCAGTTGTCCATTTCTCTTATCAAGGCATATCAGTTTAAGAGAATTTTGAAACAGCCCTTTCTAGCTTTCATAGTAATAATTCATAATGGCTACAGTCAAATTACCGACCTTAATCCAGAGAGACATGACCAGAACAATCATTTGTATCCTACGATTGTTGTAACAACATCTCAAGTGTAACATTAATTACGAAGTTTGTAACTACATTAGCAGTTGTTGTGGACACATTCAGGAAGAGTGTGATTATTGATATTGATTAATACATAAGCCAATATTTTGTTATTGTTAACTTGTTGTCATTCTTAAATCAATCTTATCGGTCATTGACCACGCTACATTATTAATTGTTGTACCTTGTTGTCAATATAACTGTTGCTTGTACCTTCATTCACTGCAATTGTTTATATTTTTGTTGTTACAATATTTGAGGACAAATATTTTTTAAACAAGGGGAGACTTTTATAGGTTTATTTTCTTTTTTTTCAAAGTTCATTAATACGGTATATTATAGAATAGAAACTCAAGTTAATTTTGAAATAAGAACGAGTACAAAGTTCAGATATCATAGGTTGTAAATAGGAATAATAAAATAATTAAATTTTAAACTCAGAATATTCTAGAAGGTCAGTTTGACCAGAATACACAATACCGAATACAAAATTCATATATTATAGATTGAAAACAGAGAATAATAAGATAATTAATCATAAGCTCATTATATTCTAGAAGGTCAGTTTGACCAGAACAATTATATTTGGCTACAAAAGTACAGAATATTTTAATAAATTAAGCAGCAACTGAAATAAACAAATTAATAAGGAATGAAGTTGAGAAACTGAGGGACTATTTATTATTAACTTCAAAGAAAGTTTTGATTAAGTACGGCTTCTACTAAAGGGAATTATTTATTTAATTGTCAAAAGTTTTATGCAATTTTCGAGAGTCGAAGAGGTTTGTAGGTCATCCAAACTGGTATATAAATCCCGAAAATTGGAAACAAACCACTTCCACTCTGTCATCTGATTAGATGTACGTTTTATTATTTTAGGTAAGTCAACTTACGTTACTTTATAGAACTTTGTAAATTTGTTATAACTTTTAGAAACATTAAGAAACATTGGTACAAAATTTGAGTTTAAATAGATTTGTTTTAATGTTTGATATCAGGAAAGCAAATATTTAACTTTTAATTTCAGAATTTTTCGGAACAAGAAATATTGATTGAATTTAGAGAACTGTTATCTCGATCTGTACAACAGGGACACCTGTTAAGAACTTTAGTAGAAAAGTTAAATACAATCCAGGAACGGGTAGACGCTTTACAGGCAGACCTAAATAAATCGACATAATTATGTGTCGGTCTGTCAAATTAATCAATATTGTACACTGTTTCCTTCTATATGGTCAGCCTGACTTATTATTGATTTTATTATAGGTTTATATGCACGTATCGCGATGGTCAGTGTTTCGAATTATATTGTACTTTAATTAATATGTAAGGTGTTAATTTGGTTGGTTTACGTTGTCTATTTCTATTGATATGTATTTATAGTTGTCAATTTGTTATATGTTGTTGTAGTACAAATATTATATCTTGAAAATAAAGCACTTCCACTCTGTCATCTGATTAGATGTACGTTTTATTATTTTAGTTATACGACCAGTATAACATATATATCAACAAAATGCTGAAATTGTATACGGACAATTCATGTGGACAAAGTGGTTTGACTTCGACATCCGAGTCAAGAATATTCCACTTATATCAAGACGCCACTAGATATAGATTGATTGCCCTGATTAATTGATTGATTGATTGATTGATTGATTGATTGATTGATTGATTGATTGATTGATTGAATGAATGAATGAATGAATGAATGAATTGGGTTTAACGCCCCAGTCAACAATATTTCGTTTATATCGAGACGACACCAGATATAGGTGAAATACATGTTGCAGAAATGTTGACCTTTGTCGTGACACGGGCATCGGTTTTTAAGGTCTCTTCCGAAAGATTTTATGTGCGAACTGGAGATCGAAGCCTTGGTTTCAATTTCCTTTCTTCGGATTTTGACGCGTCATGTGCTCGCTCTCTCTCTCTTCTCTCTCTCTCTCTCTCTCTCTCTCTCTCTCTCTCTCTCTCTCTCTCTCCGAATCTCTCACATACATTTATATTCAACCCAACCCAAAAGGCAGTAAATTGCGAGTGTCAAATAATCAGAATTGTTAGTATACTATTGTTATTCTAAACATTCTGCTTAAATTCACACGGTTAAAATTTTAGCTTTAAGTATCTGAATTGGTGACCCTAAAAATGTCACATTGTTGATTACTGACTTGAGAATAGTCACTCGTTATTTATTTATTTATTTATTTATTTATTTATTTATTTATTTATTTATTTATTTACATAAATAATTTAATACAATTCAAAAGGAAATCACTTTTGGGACGGGCGCAAAATCCAAATCAAACCCGCAATATTTCTGGGACCGAAGTTGGTGGTCCTACCACGGTTCATTATAAAAATTCTCCACAGTCGGGGTGGGTTGATTCTCCATTTTGATTTTTGACTTGTTGGTGACCCTAAAAATGTCACATTGTTGATTACTGACTTGAGAATAGTCACTCGTTATTTATTTATTTATTTATTTATTTATTTACATAAATAATTTAATACAATTCAAAAGGAAATCACTTTTGGGATGGGCGCAAAATCCAAATCAAATCCGCAATATTTCTGGGACCGAAGTTGGTGGTCCTACCACGGTTCATTATAAAAACTCTCCACACTCGGGGTGGGTTGATTCTTTTGATTTTTGACTTGTTGGGGGTTCAAAAATTAAAATGGGGTTTAGTGGGCTTATTAATCGAACTTCTGTGTCGCTGGCTGTAAACATATACGTCCAAGGACGCCAAGTTAGAATGCGAGACTAGTAGTCGAGGTAGATCGCATAACAAGTACATGGAAATGGGTACAAATTTAGATTTGTATCTTATTCTGTAATATATGTGATCATTTATAACACACCTCTCTCTCTCTCTCTCTCTCTTCTCTCTCATTAATAAGCCCGTTTAGGTATCCAGCCCCATTCTCTCTCAGCAATAAAAATTAGCGCTGTCATGCCTTTGAATGTAATATTTTATAAAAATTCAAAAGTAGAACATGATAGAGTTAACAACACTATATTAATATCTTTTATCATAACAAAATATATGACAAAACTCTCTCTCTCTATCTCTCTGAATTAACGATTAAAGATCTCTCTCTCTCTCTCTCTCTCTCTCTCTCTCTCTCTCTCTCTCTCTCTCTCAATTTAAGAACTTGAGAGATCCCCACTATAATAAACACATTTAAACATGACTGACACCTTCGTTATAGACCCAATTATAACATTTCTGTTTTATTGACCATCGAATAACAATAAAAATCTGTAGGTAAACAGGTACGTATTCTGGACAAATAAAGTGAAGGTTATCGGGTTTATAAGTTTTATTATAACCGGCGATTTATATACTGTGTTATGTCACTTATTTGTCCAATAGTTTCAAAAATAAATTGATATTTTTGGTGGGTAAACTATTAAACTGGTCAACCAAATCGACCGTCCGAACTTGCTATCAAAATAACACATCGTTATTTTCTAACAGTAATGATTATAAAATAAAATACGCACTTTTCAATGTTTTTAGTTTTCTTAATGAAATATTTATATATAACAAAAAAAATGCGAATTTTTCATTTCGTATTTTTTTACGAAAAACAAAACGGAAAACAAATGTTTAAAAAAATACGAAGTTGCCATGTCATATTATTTTGTTATATTTCGTTTTTTTTTTAAAAATACATAATTTTTTTTTTATAATGAATATTTCATTTTCCAAAAAATTACAATCCTTTGCACATGTAATTGTGCAAGTTATAGTACTTATATGTAGTCAATAACAACAATTGAATTTCAATAGATATTCGGTGAGCAATTCACAATATTCAATACTTCATTATACAATGGATATTCTTATACATCTAAATAAATTCACTATGTAACTTATTTTATGTCACAGTATTTTAGAATTACTTTTATATGATAAACATAATTGTGTAACAATAACACATGTACCTTTGTATAAATGTAACTGCATGGATATAAATGTATAAGTAAATTAATGAAACAGATATTATATAGTATTGTATTTGAGTGGTTATGATTGTTCTTTAATATATTTCCTAACAATAAAATTATCTAAAAATGATAAAATTTAGTTGTTACTTTTTTTAAACAATCGTAGAAATAAACTCCATTTGTTATAAAAATGACTTAATTTGTTATTCTTCCAGGCAATTTCCTTTTCGACACAAAAATATAACTTCAAAAAGTTTTCAAGTGCCTGTACTTAGGACTTTCCTTACAATACTCTGTCTGTATATATAGTACATAAATAAAAATACATAAATTACGATATAACATTACCGTAATGTGAACATAGTCACATATTTATTTGTCCAATAGTTTCAAAAATAAATTGATATTTTTGGTGGGTAAGCTATTAAACTGGTCAGCCAAATCGACCGTCGGAGCTCACTATCACAGTAAGACATCGTTATTTTTTACAGAAATATTCCAGATTATCATTGTCATGTGCTGATTTTGAATGCATTATTATAACCCCCGCTTAAAAAGTAGGGGGTATATAGTGATAGGGGTGTCCGTCCGTGCGTCCGTCCTTCCGTTACACCTTAGGGTACCTATCTCTTATCCGCAACTCCTCCTAAACCCTTCAATGGATTTTCATGAAACTTTCACACAATCTTTGTGATATAATGTAGATGTGCACCTCCTATTTAAAAAATTGATCCGATGGATTTTTGGGAGCGGGGGTATTTTTTGTGAGCTTGTGGCTCGCAGTTTTTCTAGTTTTAATAAAATTTCAAAATCAGCACATGACATCATATGTAATTGAAATGTTAAAAATGCGCACTTTTCAATGTATTATTTATTGTTTATTTTCTGAAAGAAATGTTTTTAAAACACTACGAAGTTGCCGTATCGTTTTTTTATATTTCGTTGAAAAATACAGAAATTACGATAAAACATTAACATAAAATGACTCTTGTCCCAACTAACCTGTCATTTTTTACATATGCAAAAAACAAGACATATATATATATATATATATATATATATATATATATATATATATTAGTATTAGTCTAGTACATAATAAGGAGAGAGAGTTGTACTAAGAGATAGATAGACCTACATTTTATCCACTGTCGTTTGCTTATTTTTTAAACATTGTAAAATAAATTACTGTTTTGTGATGTGCTTAATTTTAATACTTAAAATAATTTTAAAAAAATTTCAACACAGAAATGAACACATGAATCACATTTTTGAACAAACACCAGTCTCGTCACGAGACGTGGATGGTTACCGTGATCAAGAAACTTTTTTTCATGGAAATGGTAATAAATAAATAAATAAATAAATAAAGTATTTGGGTAATCATCTCATGTCCTACCCATAAAAACTTAAAGGTCACCTCTATATAACGACCACTTGCTTATAAAGGACAGTAAATTTTTATTCCAATATTAATCTTTATGAGTGTTATTTGAACCTGTATAAAAAGGCCACCTGTCCATAAAGGCCACTTTTACTGGTTACCCTGGATGGCCTTTATTAGCAAGTTTGACAGTACTATAATGGTCTTCTGGTCATGTGAACATGAGTGAGTAAGTGAGTAATGGTGTTTAACGTCCCAGTCAAGAATATTTTACTTATATCGAGACGTCGCCAGCTATAGGCGAAAGTGCAGAAATTTTGCCTGTGCGTTGCGCTTATGGCATTATACAGCAGGGTTCTTTATCGTGCCAAGCCCACCGTGACACGGGACCTCGTTTATTTTAAGTGCCCATCCGATAAAACCGTGACTTTCATTTCGTAATGCCGAGTGCTTGGCGAAAGAACAGTCACTACCCACTTTCAAGTATCGGGTCAGACACGGCCGGAGTTCGAACCCACGACCTCCCACTTACGGGGCAAGCACTCTACCAACTGAGCTACCGCAGTGGTCATGTGAACATGACATATTGTCAAACGAGATGACGGCTATAACTCACCATGCTAGCTACCTGAAGTTGTATTATAACAACCGACACAAGAATGAGCACATAATGCATATTATTGCAACTACTGTGGTAGCTCAGTTGGTAGAATGCTCGCTACATAAGTGGGAGGTCGTGGGTTTGAACCCAAACCGGGTCTGACCCAAGACTTTAAAGTGGGTAGTGACTTTTCTTTCGCCAAGCCCGCGGCATTACGAAATGAAAGCTTTCGGATTGGAACTTAAAATAAACAAGGCCCCGTGTCACTGTGGGCTTGGCACGATAAAGATCCCTGCTGTATAATGCCATCAGCGCAACGCACAGGCAACATTTCTGCACTTTCGCCTAAAGCTGGCGACGTCTCGATATAAGTGAAATATTCTTGACTGGGACGTTAAACGCCATTACTCAACTCAACTAGATGTAAGAAAAGTCTATATAGGTAATGTTGTATGTGGAGGGGAGTGGAGTAACAGTGTTTTATGCCCCAGTCAAGACTTTACCACTGATATCGGTCAGTTAAATGATGCAGGAGGGAACCAGAGTGTCCTGAGAAAACGCAAACTCACACTAAGATGTGACCCAAGTGGGATTCGAACCTAGACGGCGAGAGACGCTATGATTCGTAAGTGCGGGCTTTAGACCACTGAATCCGCGTGTATGTGTGAATGTGTGGGTGTGTGTAAGAGAGAGAGAGAAGAGAGAGAGAGAGTGTGTGTGTGTGTGTGTGTGAGGGAGAGAGAGGCTAACTGGTGTATGCATAGAGAGAGAGAGAGAAGAGAGAGAGAGAGAGAGTGTTACCTGTAACCGGGTTGATTTGTCAGAGAGCTCGGCCTATATAACATCTAACATAAATAATACGTGAAAACATGTTTCGGCATTAATGAACTATTGTATATGTGGTCATTGACCGGAACGGTTAAGGTGTATTTCCTGGTGAATTGACCTTTGACCTAAATGTGTATTGGTGTGTGGGTGCATAAAGTTAAAGTTACGGTTATGTAGTCAATGGACCGAATCCGTCGACGAATGCTAGGATTAAATCGGGCAAATTTGAAATCTAATTAATTTTGTAGGTTTTCATGAATTTAGTGTAATTTTGGATCTTTGTTGATCATAAATACAAAATTACACCAGATAAAGTTCCCAGTGGCAATAGTCACATTAACCCCCCCCCCCCCCCCCAATGAACCATATTAGGTCCCAGCCACATTAAAGACCCTACAGTAAGTCCCCAGTGGCATGAGCAATATTAAGTCCCTGGCCCCAGTTTCACAATCATTCCTTAGCTAAGATTTTCCTTAACTTAAATCTTGCAAAATTTCAAATCTTTATACTTTTGTTAATTTTCAAGATATTCAGGAAATTAAGGTGCCATTTTAAGGTCACTTCTAGCTTAAAATATTTGCATTTAGTTTTGACAAAAATCTTCATCAGCAGTTTAAAAAGAGATTACAAAAATTTGGTAAATAAGTTAAGGAAAATCTTAGCTAAGGAATGATTGTGAAACTGGGGCCTGGTAACGCGAACTAACGATGTTGTAATAGATACTGCAGATTTGTTTTGTAACGCCTGCAATTCCGGAGTGACGTCGTCTTACGGGGAAACGTCAAGCTTCTCGTACGTGATCCTATGTTCAATGCAAAAATCGTCACGGGGTACCAAATAACAAGCACGCTGTCGAGTCCCATTACAGAATATCAAGTTAGATTTCACAGTATCGTTATACCCAGAATTTTACACTTCTGCCGACTCAGGGTCATTGAATTAAGTTTTGAGTATTGTCACACTGTGTTGCTAAAGTCAACCAAATCACGCTAGGTTACCCAGATTTAGTTATGTACGTGTCTTCTTTGTACTAGTGTAATATGTGACCATTTCAGCTATCTCAAAGCGACGTTACACAACATTCAAGTTGTTGTCCCATCCGACCCATTATCCTGATACTGGGCAAGTCAGTAGCAGGGGGAAATAAGTGACTTGTCTAAGGTAATAACATCGTATATGTCACTATAGAACCTACTGCATTAGGATCGTTATCTGGAGCGTTGTCAGAGAGAGAGAGAGAGAGAGAGAGAGAGAGAGTGTGTGTGGGTGTGTGTGTGTGTGTGTGTGTGTGTGTGTGTGCGTATGTGTGTGTGTGTGTGTGTGTGATGTCGCCATAACAACAATGACCTTAAATCAGAATTAATTTCAATAAAAGCAAGACGATCTCAAAAAATACAATTTAAGCACATTAAATACGAGGGGAAGTCAAAAAGTTCATAGAACGGCGTATTCAGCCAAGCGTAACACACAATTCCGCCATTTTAAACATATCAAGTTTATTTGTGTAATTCTCAAAAGCATTCAAAGTTGGTGACCATCAAGCAATGTAGAGGGATCAAATCTCAAAGAAATTCACAGGCAATGACCGAGGTGTACGGTGACAGTGGTCCTGCCTATTCCACAGTGGCAAAATAGTCAGCTGAATTTAAAGGTGGGCTCACCTCACAGAAGGATGACCCACGGTTAGGTCGGCCAGCTGATTCCATCACAAAGGAATTGTCACGTCTGTGGAGACCCTCATCACGAATAATCGTCGAATTAGGATTGATGACATAGCTAGGGAGTGTGACATTTCACATGGAAGTGTATACACGGTTATCCACGAGCATCTAGGGATGTCAAAAGTGTCTGTAAGATGGGTCCCCAGCTTACTATGCTGATCTAATGAAGCAGCTGAAAGCTGCTATTAAATTAAAAAGGAGGGGAACGTTAAGCCGAGGGGTATTGCTATTTCACGACAGTGCTCCTGTGCACAAGTCAAGGATTGCACAAGCAGCGATTCGTGAATGCAAGTTCGAATAGCTTAATCACCCACCCTATAGTTCCGGTTTGGCACCCAGTGATTATTTCCTATTCAGAAAGAAATCCCATTTACGGGGAATCAGATTTCCTGATGATGATGGACTTAAGGCTGCCACAGAGGCATGGTTTCAGGACCAAACCGAAGACTTCTATTTCAAAGGTATGGACAGTCTGAAAGAAAAGTGGTCTAAGTGCATTGGGGTAAATAGGGACTACATTGAAAAAAAATAATAAAATGTATAGTTTGTTGCGGCAATATATACTCCGTTCTATGAACTTTTTGACCTTCCCTCGTACGTACGGTACAACTTGTCGAAAGTTTAACATTTAGCAAACAAAAGGGAGTCAAAGCTCGACTGTCGAATGTCGAGAAATGGATAGCTAGTGGTCGAAACGATGTTCATCGAGAGATAAGTAGCAGTTGTCGAAAACTGTCGAGGTATAGCCACCGAGAGACGAGGGACAAAGAAGACACGTCATTTCGACACTAATTCGTCAACACAGTGTTTAACTTTCCCAATGTCTGTACCTTAATTGCAAGTTCAACATTCTCTTAAAAGAGAATAAATGCTTTTTGACAAATTTCGTCCAGGTTTTGGTATCAACGTCCGCTCAGTCACAGTATATACCACTAATAATTTTTTTCATCTATGTCATAATAACTTGGTCTTGTTCAGTGTCACTTGGACTGTCCGTAGTGGAGTTTCGGAATCTTGAACAGCTGTCTGAAGATTTTATTAGGTATTTATTTTAGCCATAGAACTATCTGACCCAGGTCCCAGTTTCAAAACTATTTTAACTAAAAATTTCCTTAACTTAAATTTGCCAAATTTTGTTAATTGTTAAGAAATTAAATATTCAAGATGTCATTCTGAAGATCGCCTAAAGCTTCTAGTTGTTACCAAATCTTGTATTTTGAATTCTATAAAAGATCGCAAAAGATTGAACCTGGCCTCAGTTTCACAACCATTACTTAACAAATATCACCACTGCGGTAGCTCAGTTGGTAGAGTGAGTGGTCCGTAAGTGAGAGGTCGTGGGTTCGAACCCCAACCCGGTCTGACCCAAGACTTGAAAGTGGGTCTGTTCTTTCGCAAAGCACTCGGCATTACGAAATGAAAGTCACGGTTCTTTTGGATTGGAACTTAAAATAAACGAGGTCCCGTGGCTGGCTTGGCACGATAAAGAATCCTACTGTATAATGCCATATAAGCGCAACGCACAGGCAAATTTTTTGCGTCTTCGCCTATAGCTGGCGACGTCTCGATATAAGTTAAATATATACTTGACTGTGACGTTAAACACTATAACTCCACTCAAATCTCAACAAATATCAATAGCAGAATTACATGTCAAAGGTTAATTTTTAAAGAGATTTCTTTTGGTCTTTCAGAAAATCTATATTAATGCATACTTTGACCTTCTTAATTTTTTCATATTTGAAACAGAACTACATATAAACACACATGTGTCATGTATTTAAAAGCGGTGGGATATGTGAAGTGAAATGCGTGTTTCGATAAATTCCGGCAAAAATTAAAACTACGCATTCTTTCGGGTTGTCAAATGAGGTTTGACGGTAAATCTAAATTTGTCTTTGTAGTCGGATGACAATCATGGTTCCAGAGTCTATAAATGAAAACTCTGGAATATTCACTATAAGTGATGCAGCACCATATTATCCCCCATATATAGCTGGGGTTATAAACAAGGTCTTCAACAACAACGGTGACGTAGAAACCGGCAACTCCTATGCAAAGGAACAGAAACAGACGTCAAGGAAATCGAATCAGAGTTCAAATTCGAGCAAAGCAGAAAAAGCGCGGGAAAGCATCTCGGATGAAGAAAATGGTGGTATTCCAGATGGCGGATGGGGATGGGTCGTCTGCTTATGTTCCATATTGTCCCAAGGAGCTGTGATTGGTATTATAAACTTATTTGCTGTAATTTACGTTCAACTGATAAAAGAATTCGGCGAGGGTGATCCGTCTGCCTCCTTCAAGGCATGTAAGTAGTGTATGGTGGAAATGTAATCAAAAACAAACATACCAATCTTTGTCCAAACCACAATTCGAAATGAAAACAAAAACGTTTAATGTTGTCGCCTTTTTCACTTTCAATGAAAACGGAGGCCAGTTTTATTAATAAGTTCTGCACTTCCTATACAACCTTTCTGTAAAATTTCATTGAATTTGGAACACTTTTGATTTTCCCGCTTTTTCAGTTTCCATGGCAACAGCCATTTTGAAACTGAGAAATTAAGATAAACATGTGAACTTCCACCAGGGTAGTGAGACCGGGTGCTCCGGACTCCGAAAGACAAGCACCTCCTGTTTAGCTAGCTTCAACCGCCACGCGTGTAATCAAAACTGTGTGAAAGTAATATGGAACTAAAGGGAAATAAATATTTGATTTTGGATAGAGACATCAAACTTATCAACAATACCGTGATGACGGCCATAACACTTTTTGAGGGTCTTGATATGCCTAGGCTTGCCATATCTTTAGGTCAACAATTTCTTTTTAAGCTTCATTGGTTGTACAAGGTTCTCGTAGTGGGAACAAGCTCTACCATTAACTGTAAAACAAATACACCATAAGCAGGAGAAGTAGATATATTGCTGCATAGAAAAAGAAAGTTGGTCACAGAAAAACTTAAGCCATCACGTTTATAAAACAACTTAAAGTGTAGACTTTCGTTTTCAAAAGCACTAGTTTACCAACGACCTGGTTCAGCTATTGGAGAAACGCATATATAACCAAGTCCAAACAAATTCAGTCTAAAACAACTGACCACTTAATATTCATTTTAAAAGTTTTATTTTTCAGCTTGGATCGGTTCGGTGTGCATTGGAGTGATGTTTTTATTGTGCACGATATCCAGCATTTCCTGTGACGTCATCGGGATACGTCAAACCAGCATGCTTGGAGCGGCAATAGGGTCGGCCGGTTTACTTATTAGCGCCTTCATGACAAATCTAGAATTTTTGTTTCTGTCATTCGGGTTCATTTTAGGGATCGGAAATGCTTTTATTTTTTGTCCGTCAATCGTAATTTTGGGACATTATTTCAAGAAGCGCATCGGGCTTGCTAATGGTTTGGTGTCGTCTGGAACGGCGGTGATAATTATCCTCCTGTCATATGCCTTGCCACAACTTCTAACACATTTCCATGTAAAATACACGTTTATCTTACTTAGTGGATTTTATTTCCTTTTGATATTTTCGTCCTTGGCCTTTGTTCCTTTGCCGTCGAAAAAGGAGGATAAAGTTCCGCGGGAAAATTGTGAAAAAGCGAAGAAAAGAAATACTGTTTGCAATGCCCATATATGGAAGAATAAGATGTTTGTCATCTGGGCGATATCGGTTGCAGTGGTCAATATTGGATTTAACGTCCCGCTTGTCCACATGGTAAGTAGGTGGCGCTGTTTGTAATTATCTAGCACAAATATTGTGAAATCATTTGTTTTGTCCAATTTTCGTTGATCCAAGAATAAATATCATTTCGAAGAATGAAAAATTTACGATTTTGGGTTTTCGTTTGGGGTATTGAAATGTGCTATTTTTTTGAATTTCTATGTATTAAATTGAGTCATTCAAAATTATCATATCAAAATTTGAATGTCTCGCTTCCCAAGTGAAAGATTAACTAAATTAGCCAATTATCAAAGTTTGTATTTTTAGTTTGCTTTTGGGATTGTGATTTGAACATGGACAGTAAACAACATTGACCTGTCTGTTTGACCTTTCATTAGGACTATTCATACAGGAGGATCCATCCAATATATGGGTAGTGTTAAGATTCAAGTGAATGCAAACACAGTGGACGCGCCTACTCTATGAAGCGAGTACCACTCATGATGTAATTGACGAAAAGGACGCCCGAGTTCCCAACATAAAGTGAGCTTATCCTTGATAAATATTTAAATTAAAGGTCAAGCGGACAGGTTAAAATTGTTTACTTATAATTTGTGCTTGGTGTATAGATTAACGAAGGCTTTATCTGTTTAGAGTCACCTGAAGTAAAAATGAATGGCCAGTGTGGGGGTCGAACCCACGACATTCGCGTTATTAGCACGACGCTCTAACCGACTGAGCTAACCGGCCGCTGGCATAATATTTGACATATTTACAAAAGTGATAAAAATTTGGCCACAATCCAACTGTTATCGGCTAAATGTTTTTAAGCAAATGTCAGAAAATTATTTTTATTTCACATGAAGGATCATTTTCAGTATAAATAATCTAGTATATATACACTATATATTTATATTTTTAACAAGAAATAATCACAATTTGCAAAATTGCCAAGCTATACTGTATTTCTAGAAACTATGGAAACGTATTAGATTTTCTCCTTAAACTTAGTATCTCCTACGTAAGAGCAGTGTCTCCCATGCAAGACTTAGTATCTCCTACGATTTGTTAAAAAAGTTTGTTTTCTTAAAAAATTGAAACCTCAAACCTTTTTATTTGCTTAGCTCTTTTGGAGCACGCGGTCTCACTTACCTGGTGGAAGTTTTCAAAGTTTCTACTCTGCTTTTTGGACAGTGATTTGGACTAGGCCGGGCCAGCGTTTGTGTTGATTGATATTTTATTTATTTATTTATTTATTTTTATTTATTTGAAGATAAAATACTTTACAGAAGTGTTTCCTGATGAAGACGTCACTTTCTACGTCACAATTAAGGCAGTAATAGTTTCCTTCGGAAGGCTTGGCTTCGGCAAAATTTCGGATCTCAAGTGCGTCAACAGAATGCGTCTCCAACAATGTGCCTTTTTAATCCTAGGGATGGGTTTGATCATCATACCATGGGTACCTAATTACCCTGTATTTATGATCATGAGCGTCGTGTTGGGTATCTTTATAGGGGCCTCGATGTCTTTAAATGGGCCTATAGCGTTTGATATTTTCGGACAAGAAGCGTCACAAGCCATTGGGTTCTTGTATGGAATGATAGCAATTCCTTCCATAAGCGGTCCTCCTATTGCAGGTAAGTATAGGTCAAATGTGGTCAAATAAAAAAAATAATCTTATGATATTTGTAGATAAACATTAAGATACAACTAGTATAATTATTTTTTTTATGAATTGGGATTCAAATCAAAAACAAATACACCAATCCATGTCAAATTCATAAATCAAAACCAATATAAAATTTGAAACTTGCAAATTTAGTAACACACGTGAACGTTCACATGAAAGTGGGGCCGAGTGCTTCGGAAGGGTAAGCATCTCCTGTTCAGCTAGCTACACTCGCCACGTAGAGGATGAGAAACGTTTTGTTCCGTCAGCACAAAGTTTCAGATGATCACTCGGCTACATGAGCAACAACAAAATAAAGCACCAGACAATATATATATATTAAAAAAACAATTGATAAAATTTCATATTTACATTAAAGTCTTTTATGAACCCGTAAACTGGCGTCAGGTGTTTCAATATGAATAACTTGTAGTAAAGTGTTTTAGGTGTTTTACGCCCTAGTATAACTGTTCATTTATATCGAGGCGACCAGAAGTCAGCTGTTCAAGGTCTGATTAATCAAAAACAAACATACTACTCCATGTCCGAATCACAATCCAGAGCAAAGTAAAAACTTTGAAACTGACAAGTTAGGTTAGACACGTGAACTTCCACCAGGGAAGTGAGGCCGGGTGCTCCGGAAGGGTAAGCGCCTCCTATTTAAGCTAGCTACACCCGCCACGTGTGTAATCAAAATTGTGTGAAAGGAACATGGAACTATATCCAGGGCAAATCTGGACACAGAGACATCAAACTTATCAACAATACTGTGATGACGGCCATAAAACGTTTTGAGGGCAATTAGTAAGTAAAAAGTTTGAAAACTTTTAGAAAAATACCATTAAACTAAAGCAAATTGTAAAAAAAAACTATCGATTCGATAATAAAATTTTGTTTTTATGATTTAAATTTCTGCTTATCATTAATTGAACTAATCAAGCTTCGAACAACTGGGCCCATTTGACTGATTGTGGAGAAGAATAGCGTGCCCGGATGTTTAAAATTCAAAAGTATCTTTTAACAAAAGCGCTTTTCATTAAGCTTCAAAATTCATTGCTTTACTGCTGATGTAAAATTATTTCCCTATCTAAACTTTGTTAAATATATTTTGGTCTTATGGATATTTTTTAATTCCTTAATTTTTTTTTTGTTTCACAGTATGGTCCAATTACTTAGTACTACTAATATTGAATTTCTAAACGACCGTCTAATACTGCTAACTTAACACTTTTATAATAAAGTACAGACCTGTTGAAAGTTTAACACCTAAGCCGAATCGGAATCGCATCTGTTAGCAATATCTCGGCGGATTTTCGGCAGCGTATTATACCCATCATCTGGCAGCTTTTCGATCACTTTATCGGCTACTCGGTCGTCGAGCATTGATACATTTTCGTTAGTTTAGTGTTAAACTTTCGACAGGTCTGTGCTGAATGTATTTTGCTCGATTTCAGGTCTGGTCTGTGCTGAATGTATTTTACTTAATTTCAGGTCTGTGCTGAATGTCATTTACTTGATTTCGGGTCTGTGCTGAATGTCATTTACTTGATTTCAGGTCTGTGCTGAATGTGTTTTACTTGATTTCAGGTCTGTGCTGAATGTCATTTACTTGATTTCAGGTCTGTGCTGAATGTCATTTACTTGATTTCAGGTCAGGTCTGTGCTGAATGTATTTTACTTGATTTCAGGTCAGTGCTGAATGTATTTTACTTGATTTCAGGTCTGTGCTCAATGTATTTTACTTGATTTCAGGTCTGTGCTGAATGTATTTTACTTGATTCAGGTCAGTGCTGAATGTATTTTACTTGATTTCAGGTCTGTGCTGAATGTATTTTACTTGATTTCAGGTCTGTGCTGAATGTCATTTACTTGATTTCAGGTCTGTGCTGAATGTATTTTACTTTATTTCAGGTTTGCTGTACGATTATTTACACAGATACACAGAAGCTTATTGTGGAGCAGGGGTTATAATGATTGCTGGAAGCTTTATCATGTGTTTTGCTCACAGATTGAAGAAAGACGTCTCATCAATAGAGGTTCGTATACATCTTACCATAGGTAAAAGAATCCATCCAGGGTTGTCAATGTGCTTAATTTGCTTATCCAATTTTCAAGGTACAAAAAACATATTTTCCCTATTATTTTAGTAAAATTTTCACATTTTGAATAAGTAAAATATAAACTTGTAATATTGATATTTGTAATGTTTCCCTTTTAAATGGCTTCCCAAAATTGTGTGAACAATGAGTATTTCCCGAATCCAAATACCTAGGCCCATTACTGAAAAGGAGTGTGACAACCCTGCATTGAAACAGAAATGGTCATAGTTTCATTTTGGTGAACAATTGGCGTAAACAATTATTATAAAGTACGCATTCAAAGATTATTTTGAGTTTTAATAGTGATACGAAACTAGAAAAAAAATTCAATATCGATAGTCTTCAATTGCATATCTTTACTTCTAAAATGGTTGCTGCCTTGTCAGTAGTTTATGATACGATTTATAAAGTGGTGGAGTAATGATGTTTTTCTTTCAATTGAATATACAGGCGGTCAGTTCAGAAATGTTAAAGGAAATCGGAGCCCGGGAGAATTTTACCGATCTTTGGCAAGCAAACTGACAAACTATATGAATGGACATGAAACAATTGTTTATAAGCATAAATGTGAACATTTGTCATTTTTTCTAGATTGAAATCAGCAAGCCAAACCCAACAGAAGAAACAAAGGAATAACACACCTCATGATTGAAGCATGGCGCTAGCTCAATGGTTAATCGTTTTCAGTTACACTGGACCTACTGCAACCAAATACCTTTAATATTTTATAAACATATCCCACAGGTGTTGTATATTTATTTGACTTTTTGACTTTTTATGTATATTTCAAAGGTTCACAACTTAGTAAAGCTAAGAGGTAAAAATAAAGAGCTTGTTTAAAGTTTCTAAATGATTTTATTTTGTAATCTTTGGTTATTTAAAAGTGGAGTGGGTAGAGTAATGGTATATTTGTATTTTGTGAAGTCAAGATATGTTCACCATATGAAAGTGATTTGTTCAGGGATGAAAGAGGAGCTGGATTGCAAGGGGGAAACTGTTGCTTTTCGAAAACGCTATATAGAGATTTTTTTCTATTTGACAAAGAAATGTTAAAAATATACAGTCAAACCTGTATATAGTGGTCAGCTTAATGTAAATCTTGGGCCTCGATTAAATTAGTTTCATTTTCAACTTGAACTGTTTTGTCCAAATTTTCCTGTTTTTAACCACACTACAGTATGTTGAATAAAATGGATTATTTCCTTGAAACATACACCACAGTAGGTCTCGGAAAAATGACTGCTCTTCATAAAAGCATACATAGTACAGACATGTTGAAAGCTTAACACTGTAGTAACAAAAGGAGTCAAACGGCAGCTGCAGAATGGGTGAGATTTAGATAGCTTGTGGCGAAAATGAGCTAAGAGATATTGAAAGCAGCTGCCAAAAAAAAAACCAAAGCTTGCAAAGATATAGCTATCAAGGGGCCAAGATGTAGTTAGTTTAGTGTTAAACTTTTGACATTTAAATGCGTCACAAATTTATTTTAAAATCATTTTCATTCTACTTGTGCCCTATTTTTCAGCATTTTACTTGCAATGAAAAAACCCCACATTGATAGAATGGGGGTTTACGTTCCCAAAAAAGAATAAAATTTGTGGCACCCTGTCACAAAAATAGAGTTCATTTAAGGACTGGTGTTTGCTTTTTGTGCACCGTTTAAGAAGTCTGGTGCAAATCACATAAATTGAGAAGCAGTTAATGGCTGGTATGCCCCTGTCCCCAGAATAACAAGATGCTTAATTAAAAAATTCACAAATATTTTATTTTTAAGTTCATCATCTGATGACATTAAAATAAAAGTGTGCTAACATCAAGAAATAACAACTCGCACAAAAATTACCAGTAACTGACAAGAAAATTCCTGATTTACAGTCCTATTCATTTAATTTTTGTTTACATTTATGAAGAGTATAGGTAAATAACATTGACCTGTCTGCTTGATCTAATATTCTCATGGATCAGTTCATTTATGTGTAGGTAAAACAGATGTTCATTTCATCTACTACATCATGAGTGATACTCACTTCACAGAGTCTTGAATCTTAACGCTACCCATTTATTGGGTGGATCCTCCTATCTGAATATTCCTAATAAAAGATCAAGCAGACAGGTCAATGTTGTTTATCTACATATATATATCTAGACATTTAAAATATTGTACCCATCTATCAGTTGATGACATGGAGATTACAGTTTGCATATAAATGCTGTTTCACTTCTTGCGAAAATTAACTTATGCAAAAATTATGGATTTTTAAATTGCATTCAAAAACTGAAATGATTATAATTCTTTGTAGCAATTACCTATTAAAGTAAATGATAGCACAAGTCTTCCATAAAAATACTGCAACTTTTATTAACTGCTAGTAAACTTTCAGAACTTCTTGATAAAAATAGGAATTTGAATGAATTAATTGTGTTTTATGTCCCAGTCAAGATTCTTTCACTTATATCTTGGTCTGTTTAATATGGTGGAGGAAACTGGTGTGCTCTGAGAAAACTACCGACCTTAGGCTTACAAACTTGCATACTTTCGCACATTAATAAAAAACAATTTTATCTGTTAACATTTTTGCAAGATTCAGACTAAAAGAAACACATTTTATTTTCACAGTTCTTTTGTCCTCGTGAAATAATCAAAAGTTATACATGTTATAGTCTGTCAGCAATATTGTGGCAGTGTTTATAAACACAGGTGAGTTTATTATACAGCAATGGGTATTAATACTGTGTTATCATATATGTATATTCACGTCTTCATGCTTTCATTTGTCAACTCCACCTTTATATATCTCTATCGTAGGCTATATACGTTATATAGACTCTTCCGTGTTTACAAACACTCCGCCACAATATCGCTGACGGACTATAATAACATACAAATAAAAGCTTGTTTACAACGTATAAAACTTAAAGAAACTTAAAGAAACATTTAAATGGTCAACAAATATAATGTCATTATGATCCAAAACAAACAATATACAACATATACAATATACCTTTCATAATCCCACTTCTCCTGGTGGTGAATCTGGCCACATATACAAAATACAGTATCAAACTTTTCCATCTTTGGTCAAACTTCATAAATTTTAACAAATGATATAAGATCTCAAACAGAGTAAAAAGCTTGTTATAACGTCCCTCAACAATTTTGAAACTTTGCTCTAATATGGTCATAGTAATTTGAAGTCCCAAATTGGAATGAGCAAATGTTTGCAATAAATCAAGGTTTTAATGCAGAAAAAAATAATTGCAACTAAAAAACATGTCCCTAACAACAGCCGATGCAACCAACAACAAAACGTAGTATTCATACATAAAATGATAAAACAACCAAGAACTTAAAACTCTCGCATCCTTATGTGAATGGTGTCATAGACCTTTCAATTGTGAAAATAAACATCACAGTGGCCAAAATTGTGATAAAGAAAACAAACTACAAATATATTGGTTTAAAAGCTGAAATTTTCCAAAATTTTGAAAATTGGCAAATTGATTGCGAAATACCATTCATTTTTTAATTGTGAATGGGGTAGAATATTGACTCCAAAAAAGACCCAACAAGAATCCTGAAGAGAAACATTTGCCTTGTCTGTTATACATAAACATATACATTAAACAATAAATATGACTTGACTAGCAAATATCAATTCAATGCTTTAAAACATATATGTGGCAAAAACCAGTGTAACCAAGAAACTCTTAAACACAACAAATGAAATAAACAAACAAATAAAAAAACAAAATAGAAACAAAACAGTTGCTAATAAATCAATTGATGAATCAGGAGATATTGTAAACCTTGGCCTATCAAGACCCTTAAAAGTTATCTGGTCGTCAGCACAATATTGTTGATAAGTATGATACCTGTATCTAAAATTATCCTCAATCATATGGATATATATGAAGCTCTATAGCTCCATATTCCTTTCATTTCATTTTTAATTTAAACATACAGTCCAACCTGTCTATAAAAGCCACCCAAGGGAAGCAGTTAAACTGGCCTTTATGGCAGGTGGCCTTTATACAGGTTCAAATAATATGAATAAGTTCTATAGTTCCATATTCCTTTCATTCCCATTTTTAATTTTACACATAGTTGGAGAAGCTAGCTGGCTAGAAGGTGCTTACTCCTCTGGAACACCTGGCCTCACTTCCTTGATTGAAAATCACATGTTCAACTTAATTTGTCAGTTTGTAAAGTTTTTACTTTGCATTTGGGATTGTGAAAATAAAATTTTACATAAAACAACACAACCTTTCATTTATAAAGAAACCAGCATCAATTCATACATGTTGATCAACAAACTATATCCTCTTTTTACATTTGATATGTATATAAAAGTAAAGAGCAAAATTCATGTAACATCTAAAGGAACAATCTTGAGGGAGAATGTAATTTCATTGACATGTATAAAAAGAAAAGAACATGGACTTGAAATAAAGGATACATCTCATGGATCACCCTTTTTCAGTATGATGGTATTTAATATGTGGTGGATTAGCTGAACAGTATTATCAAGAAAATCGCTAAAATTAGTACAGCTGAATTCAAGTCAATTCGCCCCACGGTAAATTTGCTCCCAATTTTGACATGGGGGCGAATTTAAAGAAAGTATGGGCGAATTTGATGGGGCGAATTTACCGTGGGGCGAATTGACCTGATACCTTACAGCTCTATATATGTATGAATTTACAGTAGCCTACCATCTCTGGTTTGATTGGAGATGTTCAATGAGTTGGTCAGTATATGGAATCTTCAATAACACCAAATGCATTCTTCTTCTAGTATTTATTTATTTGAAATTCAATGTTCATGTCTATTTCAATGCATTTTATTCCGATATTTTTAATGTCTCTCCTAAATCAAGCATAGAGGATTCAATTAATCAAATCTAATGTATTACTCCTAGAATTTACCTGTTGGAAATTCAATTTGTTTAGTTTTGATATTTATATTATTTTCCTTAACTTTGCTCCTTTAACAGATAACATAAATTTTGCTCTTTATCTGCAGTTTTCATTAAAAACAATAGGATTCAATGCATCAAATTATCATGTGTTCATCATGTGACTATCATGTCATACTCATACTCCATAACATTACCTAAACCTATATAAATTTCATTGGATATGGAATTGCATAAATTAACCTTTTCCCTGAAATATGATGTCATTCTGTGAATTTACGACCTGACCATTCTCCTAAAGGTTTCTTGCAAAGATTGTGGGGGGCTGATCATGTGGCAACCATTTACGGTATGTGTCCAGACACTAAATACATCCTATAACTTGGACACCTCCAGACCATTTACATGTAGTATCTGTGTATCACTACTTGCAGTAAAAGCCGACTCCCCACTATTACAGACCTACAATTCAAATAATAACCAAGAATTAAGATAGTAATTTTTAAAAGAGTGGAGAAGATCAATGGTGTTTTATTCTCAAGTCAAGATTTTTTTCTCGCTTATATCAAGGCAGTTAGTTCTGGGATGATGGAGAAAATTGGAGTGCTCGAAGAAACCATTGACTTACTGCAAGCAGTGAAAACCACTATAAACGTGCACTTGGCCACCAATGTTTGAAGGAGAAAATACTTTCAATATATTAATTTTAGCCTATAGTCAAACTTATAATTTCGAAAATCCATGTGGACTAAAATAGCAATAAACTTGTGGATCACCTTGTGCACTAAGGTCCTTTTTAATTTGGTGGTGAATTTAAATTTGGGCTACTGGCCTATCATTGTGAAAATTGCTCAAATTAGTACATCACTAAAATCAATATGTTTTTGATAGTCTATAAGAAGAAATATAAGCAGGTAGAAACTTTTGCAGTTTAACATGCAGAAACATGTTTGTGTGTTCTTATTTTCTTGGTTGAAGAGCTGGTTGGTAAGTCTATTTGTAATTTTTAACATGTAGCATTGACTTATTTTAGCAGTCGAGACTTGACAGTGAAAATCTTGAATATTAATACATCGCGTAAATTTGTCGTTACACAGTGTCCATGAATTAAAGTTCTTAGATGATTTACTGTTAATATGACCATTTCAATTCTATGACGAATATAAAGATTAAACAGAAACCAACTTTCTATAAAAACTGACAATACCATAAAATAATGTCATATGTGTTTGTTTTTTATGGACATGTCAATAAATATTTATGAAAACAGCATTTAAGACCCCTTATTTTTATACAGTCCAACCTGCCTTAAAGGCCACCTCTATATAAGGGCCACTTGCCTATAAAGGCCACTTTTACTGGTTCCTTTGGGTGGCCTTTATAGACAGGTTTGACTGTAAATACCTTAACATAGGATTCCCTCCGTGGCCGACACCGTAGGTAACGTCTGACAGATTCTGGTAAACAACAACATAATCTGTCAAAGATAGGAATTAAATACTTCGGATCTACATCTTCTGGTTTAGTTGGACCTGAAAGTATGGAAAATATATATCATTTTTTTATTAACATCAAAAATTAAATACAGTTTCCAACCTCTGCAAGATGTCCTTGAGGCATTCTCAGTAAAGGAGTGGAGTGGAGTAAGTGTCTTGCACCCTCTTCATATTCTTTAATCTATAAGAAGGCAGTCAGTTTTGGGATAGTGGGGACAACCTGGGTGCCTGGAGAAACCACTGACCTGCAGCAAGTGAACCAATTCCCACTATGATCTGTCCCCAGTTGGATTTAAACCTAGACTGTGAAAGGTGTTGTGATTCAGCGTGTGTCCTTTAAGACCACATGACCATTGACACCCCACTTTTATTTTAGGGGACATAACTTTCACATAAAATTTAGCAAAAGTACTTTAATCAATGAATAAAATTACAGACACATTTTCACAAATGAAAATATTAATCTGGGTACTATTATTAGCTAAGTTTGTAGTAGCTTAATGGTCAAATTGACAAACAGAGGCAATTATTAAGTATCACCGTCAATCTTAATTTGGGACCAAAATGGGCCCCATTCCCAAGGTTAAAAACTTACATTTTCTTAAATATTTTACAGAATGTTTTTAATATTTCCAATGTGTATTTTCCCCCATTAGATGTTTTCTCAAAATTGTATAAAATGATGCTTATTATCCCTATTCAAAGGGCCCTGGACCCAGTACTAAACAGGACTGCGATAGCTTAGTTCAGCTTAATTAGGTGGTAAATAGGCCCTAATTGAAAGGTTAAAAAACCTTTATTTTTCCGAAATATTTTGGTGAATTTCCCAATATTGCTACAAATGTATTTTCTCCAATAAAATTTTTCTAGCAATGCAAGAAACAACATTTAGTAGTACCTTTCCAACTCAATGGGCCTCAGACCCAGAAACAAAGGTCCAAAAAGGGATGTATTAAACCTGTTGCAAACATTACAAAAAAAAAAAAAAAAAAAAAAAAAAAAAAAAAAAAAACTCCAGAAGCCTTACTTACCTGTAATTAAGCTGACTATTAAACCCACTATAACCGTTATAAGTATTCCTAATGTAGCATACCATAAATATGACAAGGAGTAGAATTGTTCTATCCAGATCTGAAACAGAGAAAATACATGTATACCGATCAATACCATAATGTGTAGAATTGTTCTAATCCAGATCTGAAACAGAGAAAATACATGTATACCATAAATATGACAAGGAGTAGAATTGTTCTAATTCAGATCTGAAACAGAGAATTAACATGTATACCGATCAATATGATAATGTGTAGAATTGTTCTAATCCAGATCTGAAACAGAGAAAATACATGTATACCATCAATACGAAGAGAGGACCATTAATGAGACAATTCGCAGAAATGTTCTACTGTAGGAACCACTGTGACTGTGACAGTGAAATTCTCTTTATATCCATAGAAAATCAAATAAATTTGAATAAAGTTTGATATTTTTCACTTACTTGTACCAAGTCGTAACAGGAAATCTGTCTGCGCATCCGCAATTAGCCCAAAATATATCTGCATAGGGAAAAACGTTGGTGCTATGGGGATTTAACATGTTGAAAAACCATGCAAATGGCGGTTCTGTTGCGCATATGACGTAAAATGTCACCAGGGACATCACTTCCGGTGTAAACATCGTCATTTTCACGTGTGTAAAATCCCCATACCACCAACATTTTCCTTTTTACAGACATACTTTATGACAATCATGGATGAGCTAGGGGTGTGCGATATTACCGGTATACCGGTATATTGCGATATAGCAGGGTCGATACAATATACCGATACGCAAAATGAAAAACCGGTATACAGCGGAAATTTTTTAAAAATCAGTAGATTATGCTTTACGGTCATTATTTTGTTATTAACATTCAAAAGGCTGTAATATAATCTTTATCTCGTAAGTGTTTGTCAACTACATACAAAATAAAGCGCGTCTGAGATACAGACATGTATATAATGGCAGACGAAGAAGTAAAACTTGTCAAAAACAAACGAGCAAAGGCAAAAGTGTGGAACATTTTAAATTTAGGCAAATAGCGGGGACTATTAATGAAAATATAGCAGTATGCACTGTCTGTAATGCAGACGTTTAAATATGCTGGGGGTACAAGTAATCTTACTTCGCACATTGCCTCCATCACCCAAACTTGGATGCCGGTTCGTTTATCTTTTAAGCATTTATTAACTTTGCAGTATATTGCAATATGTATTGCAATATGTATTGCAATATTTTCTCAAATATTGCAATTTATTGCAATATGCTTTTTTCCCCAATACCCACCCCTAGGATGAGCATACAGATTTCCTGTTACAACTAGGTACAAGTAAGTGAAAAATATCAATCTTTATTCAAATTTATTTGATTTTCTATGGATATAAAGAGAATTTCACTGTCACAGTCACAGTGTTCCTATAATAACCAGCAATGACCAGATCTGAAACTGAAAACATACCATATATACCAGAGAGGATAAAAATTTTCTAACAAAAGATACGGACTGGACACAATATTGGAACGAACAGGTTGATTCCTATAAATCTGTTTGTGAGGGTATATAAATGAATATTTACAGTAAAACGTTGTATGTAAACCTACATGAGGAAACTCAAAATATGAACTATACAGTTAGTCTTCATACAGGTTTTTTCTTGGCGAAATATGAAGAAAATGGGTCTTTTAAATACATGTTTAATGAATACATGCTATATCTGAGATCTATTTTTAGACTGCTAGTACATCACCTATGTTTTGCGAATTTGACAGGTTCCAATTGGGAATTTTTTTCTCATTTTTTTCCCCACATTTTCCCCCAGGGGAAAACTACTTTATTTGGTAGTACTTTTTGGCAATAAAATCACTGTAAACTTACTTGTTATAATTTGTTATAGTTGAGTTGACTATATATGTGACTGATGATGAGTTTAAAGAGTAACCTGTAACGAAAAATTTTTATTTCATATTTGTGTTAAATACCATTTTAATATCACAATATCGAAAACGAATCAAATTGATGACCAAATAACAAATGACGTCACTGCACGGGGTCCCCAAAACAGAGCTTTTTTGATTTGGATTAACGGGAGGTGTATTGCAAACTCGTCCATATCTCCCTTATTTCGGCATGGATTTTATAAAATTTTCGCATCAAGTCATATTTCAATATGGAGAATAAACATGTTAAAAATCAAAAAATCGTTACAGGTACTCTTTAAGAACACTGGACAGACATCAGGAGTTGGTTTTGGACCGTTAGATACTGTATTTGGACAAACTTGTTATAATCTGTCAGAGTTGAGTTGACTATATATGTGACTGATGATGAGTTTAAGAACACTGGACAGACAGGGGTCGGCTTGGACGTTTGATACTGTATTTGTCAAACTTACTTGGTATATCTGTAATAGTTGAGTTGACTATATATGTGACTGATGATGAGTTTAAGAACACTGGACAGGCATCAGGAGTTGGTTTGGACCGTTTGATACTGTATTTGGCAAATCCTATCCACATTGTTATGGTATATGAACTTAACCCTCCAGCTATCAGACCCTGAAAAATGAAATTAAAATAATACTGTAAACCAGGAAGTTTTAATTAATGAATTAATTTTTGTTCCAGTCTGACATTTCTGCTAAAACTGCACTCAATTATGTAAAGGACTATGTCTAATGGTTAGTTTTAACCCTCCCCGAAACATTTTTGTTGATAATATTTTCTTGTGAGAACTTTTCCCTGGACAGTGTTTTATAAGTAACTACCATCTAAGACTATGGATACTATTTTACAGAATAAGCCATGATGATAGATAATAACCTCCTGAACACATTTTTACCCAGATAAAATTACCGATTACATACGCACACATAAATTTGGTGTGCTTGCTAAAATAAAACTGCCCATTTTAATTTTGTAAAGTAAAATTGTTAAAAATATTATGCACTAATATAAAACAGTTTACAGTAAGAACATTTTATATATCAATTACAATATGATTTAGTAAAGCTGGTGGCTGGTGCCCCGAGGATATCACCAACTCAGTAGGCAATAATTTCGTATTATTGTCAGAAATATACTATAATTGTCTAAATTTCCTGCAAGTTAAAATTTGAAATTTCTCAAAAACTAAGGTATACTCCCTCATGCAAAGTATTTCCTTAGCTTAATTTGGTAAAATATATTTTGGTCTTTTGGGTTTCAAAATAATTTTGGTTTCATAATTTTGGTCCAAGCACTACTGATGAGGAATTGTATTCCGAAACGGCCGTCTAGTGCTGTAAAATTAAAACTGGTATAATATGTAATTAATAAAGCTGAAATGATTCGCCTACACCTCAGGATAAAATGTTAATTTTGCTGTTTTCAATGAAATACAAAATAACACTCAAATAGCAGTTTTTGGAAGTTCTTGAAATGTCAGTATGGTTGTTAAATTAGGATCTGTCTAGAGTGGGATTAGAATCTGGGTGCAAAGAGGTCATGATCAGTTAGCTCATGCTCATCTTTCCACCACTGAGACACCCTTTTTAAATTTTGACTAACATCTTTTATACGAAAGACAGATGGTGATTCCTATATACTCCCTAAACTTTGTTTTTGGGGGTATTAACATGTACATGTATTAAATGAACACTTCTATATATACTTACGATCCAGTTAGACCAGGGAAAAAATGATGCTAGGACAATCATACCATCTAATGAGCCGCCAGCTGCTCCCATAAAACTAAGTGACAACTGTAAATATAAAGTACTTATCTTCAACTTTAAAGTTATCTGCATCATTATATAGAATGCAGTGGTTTCGGTAAAGCCAGCAATGCAACAAAAGGTTGCCTGGTACTTTTTATCAATTTGGATAAAATTGTCACCTTATTTAAATAAGTTTGCATTTTGTGAATATGTTTGGCAATACATGTATATATAACTCAATACTTGCTGCCTACTTCTTAACACGTCTTCTTAAAATTTACTGAAAGGGGCGACATGGTTAAATAGAAATGGCATGATTCACTAGTAAACTGTGTACACACTATGTACAGCCTCACATGTAAGTGGGGTTGCTCTTAAGCAGGTACAGGGATTTTCATTTTCGAAGAGTAAGAACATTGAAGTTTAGTTTCGACCAGAATTTTCTTCTCTAGGGTTCTAAATTGGAGGTGAAATACATTTATCGTGCACGGGTTGTGCATGGGTGTGAAATGGTGATCCCTATATACTCCCCTTTGAACTAAGTTTGCAAGGGTATAAATACATATCAAGATAAAAGTGTAAACATATCTGAAGTTATTGTGATGTTAGGGTTCAGAAAAGCGATCTCCACCTGAGGGTGGGATAGAGAAATCCCACATCAAACAACTAAAGAACTGTGTTCATGGGCGAGTAATGGTGATTCCTATATACCCTCCCCCCTCAAAATAAGTTTGCAAGGGGTATAAAAGCATTTCAAGATAACAGTGTAAACATACCTGAAGAACTGTTCCACCAAGATTCTTGACTAAAAATGCCACACCCACACCCAAAACTCCGTAAAATACAACTAAAAATAGTAACAAAAATAAAGGCATGAATTATGATATACACACATGTTGACACTAATAATCTGGCCCCAGTTTCACAAGAACTTCTCAATTAAGATTTTCCTCAACTTAATTCAGTACAAAAGCAATCACTCCTATTGTCTTTTGTATATATATACGCCTTTTTCCAGTAAAACCAGGATCTCCATGTTTTGTATTACCGTTACCATTACATCTTATGGATCAAGTGTTTGCAAGCAATGGCAATTAACCTTAATGCTTAGACACCACATTTCGTTATTTGGATAGAGTTTGTACTTGAAAAGGGGATAAAAACAAAAGCAGTTTCGAATGATTGAAAGGGTGAAGGGAACACTGAATATTATGCTCTCCTGTCATTTTTTACGCCCCCAATTTTTTTGATAATACTCACAAATTTAGTAACCTGACTTGCCCATCAGCCTAGTTATCCATGATTTATGCTGTTCAGATTTATTATTTAGGAATGGTTTAAGTAGATCCTCCCATGTCATGGCACATAACCTCACCCCAACCCTTGCCCCCAATAGGTTGTAACTTACCTATCAGCCTGGTTATCCAGGATTTAAACTGTTCAGATTTATCATTTAGGAATGGTTTAAGTAGATCTTCTAACATTATGGCACATTACCTCACCCCAACCCCTGCCCCCAATAGGTTGTAACTTACCTATCAGTCTAGTTATCCTCCCATGTCATGGCACATAACCTCGCCCCAACCCCCTCAACCCCTGCCCCCACCCCCAATAGGTTGTATCTTACCTATAAGTCTAGTTATCCATGATTTATATTGTTCAGATTTATTATTTAGGAATGGTTTAAGTAGATCCTCCCATGTCATGGCACATAATGAACTGTAGTTAGATGATATTGAGCTGTCAATGTAAAATAAAGTAAAGAAAAAAGTTTAATATTGTTGATTCAAGGATATTGTAAGCCTAGGATTATCAAGGCCCTCAAAAAATGTTAGGGCCATACTCGGAGTATTGTTGATAAATATGATGTCTCTGTATCCAAAATTACCCAGGATATATTTGACACTACATAGTTCCTTTCTGACCTTCCAAATTTTTATTACATACATAGTGGGTGTGGCTAGCTTACAGGTGATTACCCTTCCGGAGCACCCAGCCTCACTTCCCTTGTGGAAGTTCATGTGTTTCACCTAACTTGCCAGCTTCAAAGTTTTTACTTTGCTTTGGGATTGTCATTTGGACATGGATTGATGTTTGTATTGGATTAAAATAAATCTAAATTAAACATGTTAAATATTAGTCCCATCCAGGGTCAAAATTCATGCCAGTCCATTTGACCAAGACTGGTAAGGCACCTACTGTATTCTGTCTTATTTTAAAAAATATCAAATGAATCCCCCATCACTGTTATCTCTAAATACAGTTAGTGTGGTTAATTTACTGTCACTTAACTTGGCTACAAAAATGGTTGCCATAGCAATCTAGACAGCTGATTCACTTTGGGTGACAAACATTCAGTACTTTAATCAAATTTTGGTTCCAGTTGGGAATTGAACCTATGACCTTCTAAACAGGTGGCAATCTTAATTAGGTTGTAGGTTAATCTTGTCTTGTGATTACTTTTGTTTGATTCGTTGTTTATTTTTTGGTGGTATTGACTATTGCCAAGCTCATACAATCAAACCTGCCTTTAAGGCCACCTCTATATTAAGACCAGTTCATTTTAAAAGCTGTTTAAATTTTATCCCAATTGCTCTTTTTTGTATTATTTGAATGTCTATAGAAGAGCCGCTTGCTTTTAAAGGCCAGTTAAATTTTATCCCTATTGCCCTTTATTCATGTTATTTGAACATCTATATTAGGGCCACCTGCTTTTTAAGCCCCAGTAAAATTTTATCTCAATTGCCATTTACTGTAAATCACTTATTTTTCGCGAGTGAAAAATTTCGCGTCAGGACCATCTTGACATTATTTGCGAACATTTGAATTCGCGCTTGGAGTCTTATTGAATACAACATAGGTATATCAACATAGAAATATCTGTGTTCTTGAAATATTCGCGTGATATTTAAATCCGCAATTGAGATGAGTCGCGAATTTACGCGAAAATAAATACCTCGCGAAATAAAAGTGATCTACAGTATTCATGTTATTTGAACCTCTATATATGGGCCACATGGTTTTAAAGGCCAGTAAAATTTTATCCCAATAGCTCTTTTTTATGTTATTTGAACCTGTACCAATATATAAGGGTCAACTTCAGATTAGGCCAATTTTACTGGATCCCTTAGGTGGCATTTATAGATGGATTTGACTGTACATATTGTATCAAGCTACACTTTACATGTATTCAATTTTAATATTTTTAATGCTATATATACCTGAGAGCTCCACTAAATAGACATGCAATAAACAGACCCGGTATACCTGGGTATCCTAACACCTCCATTACAAAATATGGAATTAACTGAAAAAAAAGCAAAATAAATATTAACAAATGTTAGCCAAAGTTGTTCTTCATGTAACTTACATACAGCTGTGATGGTACTCCTGCTGCACCGCCAACGTCCTCAGCCGAGGCCATGTATATATGTACATTTATGATGTTTGATTGTATTAAACTCTGTTTGAAATGAAATGAGGTTATAGGACTATAATATCATTTGCTAATGTGACGTCACTCATCTCTTGCTTACGCCTATATCTGTGACGTCATTGATTGACTGTTCCAGCAATTGGAATTGTATGCCATTTTAAATGTATTTCAGGATTCAAAAACAAAAATAAGATTATCAACTTCTTGTAATATCATTATTAAGATTTAATTTCATGCACAAAATATTTACTTCATTACATCATTTGAAACAAGAAGAGAATAAGAACAATATACAGGTGGATTTTTTATTCAGTTTTTTGGATTTTTATTTCAAATTTCACATCAGTCCCGCAGAGCTTCAGATAAAAATTTGACATGAAGGGCCATTTATATAACCCTATACTTTTTTCTAAAGGGTATCCTGTAAAATCTAAAGAGTACTGACACTGATCCATAAAAATGTAAAGAGTATTTTTTTGATTTTTAAAGCCATTTATTCAAATAAGTATAACTTCTAACAACAATACAGTAACATCATCTTCATTGTGACAATGGCATTCCACAGGTACTTGTGTCAGGAGTTCAACCCCCATAGCAGTCTCTACTGTTATAAGAATTGTAAAGGGTAATGAGAATTGTCAAAAGATTTTGATACCCTTACATTTATAATTTAAAGAGTATTTTCAAAAAAATTAAAGGGTATATACACAGATACTCCTCTTATCTGGAGCTCTGGTCCCTAACTTTTTTTGTTGAGTTTATTTTACTTACTTGGTTGGAGTTTTTTATAGCTCCGTTAGATAAGGGATCACTGGCGATGTTGGCGTAATATGCAAATATGACTATCCCACATGTACAGGCAAATGTGATTAACAAAAATACACCAACAGAATTAAGTAGAACTGCACTGAAATATAATAAAATACGTGTAATTAAACATTTATTAATTCTACAATAGACAAATGAAAGAACATTTGTGAGTATACATATCCCATGGTTCCACATACTGGACCCAGTCGAAGGGATGTGATTGCCGTAAAATAAAACAAAAGAAAAACCAGCTGAGCAGAATGAAATGTGAAACTTATCCGCAACTCACTGTTGTATACTCACATACTAAATATCAGTTCAATAGCTGCAAGCATTTAGGAAAAAGTGCGGAAAACTGTTCTAGCAGTATAATTATCAAGTTATACTAAAGGCTGTATTTTAAATGGAAATAAAAAAGACAAAGGGGTGTAAGAGAAGGAGAGAGAAAGAGAGTAAATTAGAGAGAAACTGTAAAACAGATTTCTTTTTTAAGCAAAATATTTTTGAGAGAGAACAGATATAAGTAACATATTGTGTAAATTAGAGAGAAACTGTAAAACATATTTCTTTTGTAAGCAAAATAATTTTGAGAGAAGGAGAGAAAACAGAAATAAGTAACACATTGCTTATAATCAGAGCTTTATCTGATACCCGTTTAAAAGCAGTTTTTAGACAGAGTGCTTTGTTCTGCCTGTACATTGGTAAAACAACTTTAATACATTGATGTCTAAGTAACAATAGCTTGAATTATCAATGCCCTAAAATATGTAACTAAATCTATGGGATAGAGAATTACAAAGTACTATTTTGCTTGTTTCATAGATCATAAGGCAGTATATCTGTAAGTTGACTAGCTCCATAGGTCCCTGTATAACTGAACTTCCCTCAAACCACTAGTTTGCTGATTAGTTGCCCTCACCTTTATAATTAAAGGTAGGTGGACGAGAGAGAGAGAGAGAGAGAGAGATATACTTACATTTTTGCTTGTATCATGGATCGTAAGACACTGTATCTCTGTATGTTGACTAGCTCCATAGGTCCCTGTACAACTGAACTTCCCTCAAACCACTAGTTTGCTGATTAGTTGCCCTCACCTTTATAATTAAAGGTAGGTGGACGAGAGAGAGAGAGAGAGAGAGAGATATACTTACATTTTGCTTGTATCATGGATCGTAAGACACTGTATCTCTGTATGTTGACTAGCTCCATAGGTCCCTGTACAACTGAACTTCCCTCAAACCACTGGTTTGCTGATTAATTGTCCTCACCTTTATAATTAAAGGTACGTGGACGAGAGAGAGAGAGAGAGAGAGAAAGTTACTTACATTTTAGCTTGTTTCATGGATAGTAAGGAACTGTATCTCTGTATGCCGACTAGCTCCATACGTCCCTGTCCAACTGATCTTCGCTCTGGCCACTAGTTTGCCGACTAATTGTCCTCACTTTTACAATTAAAGGTAGGAGAGAGATAGAGAGAGAGATACTTACATTTTAGCTTGTTTTATTAATGGTAAGACACTGTATCTCCGTATATTGCTTACTTCCTGACCTGATCTGACCTTTACATTTAAGAGAGAGAGAAAAAAGAGAGAGAGAGAGAGTTACTTACATTTTAGCTTGTTTCATGGATGGTAAGGCACTGTATCTCTGTATATTGCTTACTTCCTGACCTGACCTTCACATTTAAGAGAGAGAGAGAGAGAGATAGAGAGAGAGAGTTACTTACATTTTAGCTTGTTTCATGGATGGTAAGGCACTGTATCTCTGTATATTGCTTACTTCCTGACCTGACCTGTACATTTAAGAGAGAGAGAGAGAGAGAGAGAGAGAGAGAGAGAGAGAGAGAGAGAGTTATTTACATTTAGCTTGTTTCATGGATGGTAAGACACTGTATCTCTGTATATTGCTTACTTCCTGACCTGACCTGTACATTTAAGAGAGAGAGAGAGAGAGAGAGAGAGAGAGAGAGAGAGAGAGAGTTATTTACATTTTAGCTTGTTTCATGGATGGTAAGGCACTGTATCTCTGTATATTGCTTACTTCCTGACCTGACCTGTACATTTAAGAGAGAGAGAGAGAGAGAGAGAGAGAGAGAGAGAGAGAGTTATTTACATTTTAGCTTGTTTCATGGATGGTAAGACACTGTATCTCTGTATTTGCTTACTTCCTGACCTGACCTGTACATTTGAGAGAGAGAGAGAGAGAGAGAGAGAGAGAGAGAGATAGAGAGACAGAGAGAGTTACTTACATTTTAGCTTGTTTCATTAATGGTAAGACACTGTATCTCTGTATATTGCTTACTTCCTGACTTGACCTTTACATTTAAGAGAGAGAGAGAGAGAGAGAGAGAGAGAGAAAGTTACTTACATTTTAGCTTGTTTCATGGATGGTAAGGCACTGTATCTCTGTATACTTTGTTGACTAGCTCCATACGTCCCTGTCCAACTGATCATCGATCCAAGGACTAACGCCCAAAATGTGTGACGGACAGTAGGATCAGGATCGAAACTTAAAAACACAAAATCATAAACATAAACAATGATTGATTGAATCGGGTTTTCTGCCTCGACCAAGAAAATTTCACTTATATCGATATGTCACCAGCTATAAGTGATATGACAGAAATTTTTAATTTTGCAGTGCACTCAGGGCAATGTGCAGGGAGGGTGCTTTGAGATGCCACTACCAATGTGACATAGGGCGTCAATTTTTAAGTCTTCTTCAAAAAGGACCCTGTGACTATCATTACTAAATGCAGAGTGGTTGGCAAAAGAACAGCCACTACTAGGTTATACCACGTCAGGGTTTGAACCCGTGACCTCCCAAATACAGAGCAAGCACTCTAATAAGTATAAGCTACCGTAGTGGTAAAAAATTAAGAATGATGAAGATTACAAATTATTCATTTTACTTACTTCCAGAAGTTTATTTTATCACATTGTTTGTTAAGATCCCAGACCTTGTTAAAACCACCTACAGATATGGTCCCCTAAAATACAAAATGAAAAAATAAGGCATCTAGTGGGACATTACATACATAACATCCTGCAATGTCAGTGATTTTGTTTGCCTAAAACTACTACCAAATAAAGGTAGTTTCCCCTGGGGAAAAATGACTAAATTTTCTCAATTTAATCACTAAAATTCCAAAAGCAACAGTAACATACATGTACTAGCAAACTGAATCCAGTTCTTGCCCACAAAATGTTAGATATTGTCACACAATATAACATCTTTGCAATCAGGATCCTAAGCTATTTCATTATGCAGTTTGCTGTATTTCAGAACTTCAAATTTTCCCAATTTAAAAGGTAGAAGGTAGTTTTTTTTTAAAAAATGTAACAAAAAAATCACTGAATGCTGTGGAGCAATAAATAAATTTTAACCTCTAAACTTACAAATCACAATGCCTCTGACCATAAAGGTTCAAATCTCACTCAAGGCAGATTCTACTGTGGATAAGATTGTCAGATTGCTTGGCAATAATCGGTGGTTTTCCTTTGAACTCTGGTTTCCTTCACCATACCAGAACTGATTACCGACCATCACTACCACGGTTACCATCAATTTGTCAAAAATTGTGTAGTAAGTGTGGCACAAAACACTGCTAGGAAATAACTTCTTGTGTTAGGGTACCAAGTGTTGTTGTTGTCAAATGTTGTTAAACGTCGCATCATCAATTTTTCAGCTATTTCAATGAGAACTACTTTATTAATCTCTATGGATTAATCTATGAACAAAATTGTGTATGCTTACAAAGAGCACGTTTTATGGTCTGCCTTGTATCAGCATGCAATTAGGGTGTCTCTAAGGTGCTAGCCCACTGAGTCAGTACACTGCAGACAAGGGTACCACTCCCCCAGTCACATTATACTGACACCAGGTGAACCAGTAAAGGCCAATGCGGTCCACGTGTGGTCTGAGCAGGACTCAAACTCACAGCGTTGAGAGACCCTGGATTTGTTGTCGGTGTTCAGGTGGTCTAAACATGTGCTTCCTCCACCAAAACTGGACTGACCACCTGGACATAAGTGAAAACATCTTGACTGGAGTGTAAAACTCCACTCTTCTTGAGGAAGGTGCATAGATAAAAATCCAAAATGATTAAGACAAGTACCTGAGCTACAATAGCTATTAAACCAGCTAACATAATTACTCCTTGGAATGCATCAACCCAGACAACTGCTTTTAAACCACCCTGTAAATAAATTAAAAACAAAATAAAGATGATTTCAACAACCAAGACAACCATTATTAAATGGCCCTATAAATAGAATCAAGAAACCCCAACCATCCAACCATCCTCACCCAACCCATAAACAGACATTTTTAAATCACATATTAAACTATACATTCCCATTTGATTAAATTTCACATCCACATGGATCTATTAGACCAATACAGTAAAAATTGTATATAAAGACCACACACAGGACCACAGAAGTTTATACAATGTACATAGGTGGGCTTTTAAGGTTTCTTTTGGCTAAAATACGAAGGAATATGGCATTAAAATATTGGTCTTGTTGGATTTGTGGTCTTTATAGTTGTTGTTATAGCACTGGACCATTTTACATTTTTATTGACACAAAATCAATGCAGTTACAATAACTCAAAATACCAATGACATCTAAAAATCATTATTTAGTTAGATCTAAATGTCTCTGCCACCTTTCCAAATGGGTTTCACCAATTTTTTTACCATGTAATAAATATCCTACAACATTTGTGTGGAATGTTATATGTGATAAAACCTTTACACCTTAATAATATGGAATAGATTATTTTCATACAAACATACAAATAATAAAATGGTACATTGATGAACAACACTGGCAGTGTACTTACCATAAAAGTATAGAAGGTACAGACAGATCCTATTACTATAAATGATATCCATTCTGGAAATCCACTCACTGAAAAATAATAAAATATATCAGGGTCAAGTAGCACTGGCTATTACAGAAAGAGAGAGAGAGAGAGAGAGAGAGAGAGAGAGTGTGTGTGTGTGTGTGTGTGTGTGTGTGACTAAATATGAAATTTACTCAGAAAAAAAAATCACTGGAAAATAATAAACATGTATGTCAATGTCACATAGTCAATTAGTAATTATTACTGTGATGAGAGAGAGAGAGAGAGAGAGAGAGAGAGAGAGAGAGAGAGAGTTCCTTTAATTTTATCACCAAAATGATATTTACTCAGAAAAAACTCAATGAAAAATAAAATATTTATGTCAAGTAATACTGATCATGGGAGAGAGAAACATATCTCCTATCACTGTGAATTAAATATATTCTGAAAACCAATTGTTTAAATATGTATTAACATAATACATAATGTTTTGTAAATTGTAACTGAGAGAGAGAGAGAGAGAGAGAGAGAGAGAGAGAGAGAGAGAGAGCTCATCCAGACAAAATCTGAATATAAAATTATTTAACTGGGACCAGAGGCATTCAATACATATTGTGTATATGTTGCTGATAGAACTATATGCAACTATTTTTAAACACAATCATGTAGTTCACAAACAATAAAAAAAAACAAACAAAAATTAAACATTTAAATATCACCCACCTGCATGTAAGGCTGTGGATGGAGCAAATGAAGCTATACCAGTATAAATGATCTAAAATAAATGAACAAATAACAAATTATGCTAAAGACACCTTTGTAGAGCTAGAAAAAGAGTAGGCCACCTGTAGTCACTACAGAGGACACTTACAACTAAAAAGCGATTGAAACAGACTGAGCAAGATAGGGAGAAGAAGTAAAATACTGATCAGGGAAATGTAATGTTTCAACAACCTATAAAACTGTATATTGTATATTATCATTGCTGGTCCAAAGCAAAAATTCAATAAGTCCACAACAAAATGTTCAATGGTCCACTGACATTTAAATATCGTCCAAAACCAAAAATCAAACAGTTTTTAAATGTTTGACAATATGCAGGACACAACTTTGGACTAGTCATATTGATTTAACTAATCTACCTGCTAACAACTGGGGCCTCAAATAACAATATGTCAGAAAAATGTTCCTGTTACAGCACCCTTCTGGAACACCCGGTCTCACTTCCCTGGTGGAAGTTCACTAATTAACCTAACTTGCCAGTTTTCAAACTTATTGTGGTTTGGACATTGATTGTTATGTTTGTTTTTGGGTATATAACTTACTGTTGCTGATATGTTGATGAAGGTTGCCACAAGTTTAGCAGCTTTTGATTTAAAACGAAGTTCTAAATACTGAAAAAGAATAGAAGTATTTAAACATTTTACTTTACAAATAAAACAAGCAACATTTGTTTGTCCGTTAGACCACCAGGCCAGCATGTGACGTCATACATGGATAAATCCTGTTGGGTACCTACATGCGGGCCTCTGTGACGGAATTGTGGATGGCGTCGGCTTACTGACAGCCAGGCAATGATCTTTACCATACAACAAAACTGTACACATCACCCGTGATTTCTCAGTGACACATGATGTTTATTAGCATTTGTCATTTTTGTTTACTGCTTATTGCATAAAGATGTAAAAGAATTTTGTATGCAAAAGTTTGTCGATATCCCATATTCTTCAATGAAAAAAAAACGAGTTTATGAAAATGAAAGGCTCGTTGATCATAGACCTGGTCTTATATCACCAGGTGTGTTTAAAAATACATCGTTATGATACTTATGTCATATAATAAGCAGACGGTTATCAAACCCGTCATGCCTCTTTATGAAAATCCTTCCTGAAATTTCACGTCAGAGACAAAACCGGTTACCGCCAGTATCGCCAAAAGACGAATGGATCCGTGGGGTTATTTAACGGAAGTTCTAATCATCCTGATACCCGGAAAAGGACAAATTCATGCTGACCACAGCCACTTTCCAAAACCCTTCTCCAAATACAAACCCACAATAAATCGCGCCACACTTCACTATAATCTTCTCAACTTGTATGTTATTTAGATACGTGTATTTCAAAACGCAAAGGAGCCAAATAGGTTTTTTTTGGTTTTGTTTTGTTTTTTTAAATTACTCTACCTGGAAAATTTACTTTTTATCTTTCCCGGGGGCCCCACAAGCGTTCCCACCAATGAGAGAGTTTGCACCAATGCACCATGACTCTTCCTGCCTTAACCATTGGGCACCAAGTGTACCCCCTAGTTCAAACGTTCCTAAACCTATGCATTTCCCCTAATATTAAAATGAAGATGTCTTACCTCATTGACACTGGTTAGTTTTAGGGGATAAAAGAGTGGCACATATATAAACGCCGCCAGAAAGGTGGCAAGCACCTGTCCATAAGTATATAAGTAGTACTGTGTCCCTTTAGTATACATCTCCGCTGGTGCCCCAAGAATCAAAATCGCCGACTGAAACGACACCAAGATGGATATTGCGACAGGAAAGAGTTTTAATTGTCTGTTTGCGACAAGGAATTCCCTGGTTGTCTTCTGCCGTCCTCCACTGAATGCATGGTATATTCCTATGCATGTTGAGACAACTAAAAGTCCAGTAAACACAATCCAGTCCAAAATACCCAGAGTATTCTCCATAAATGTTTCTGAAAAAACAACAAATAAAATACAATTTAAAAAAAAAGGTAAATGATAAAAAAGCCAACGAAACCAAGAACACTATATGGTATAAGTAAATACACGGCACAATACAATTAAATGATAAAACAGCCAAAGCAACCAAGAACATGACAAAATGCAAGTACATTATCATACAGCCGATACAACAAAGAACTAAATGTAAAATAAGCAAATGGTGAAACAACCAACGCAAACAAAAACACGGAACAACACAAGTGAATGATAAAACAGCCAACGCAACCAACATCATGATACAATACAAGTAAATGAAAAACAACCAACGCAACAGAGAACATGACACGATACTGTTCAAGTGAATGCAAACCTAGACCACGACACAATACATGTAAACGATACAACAGTCTACACAACCAAGAACACGACACAATACAGCCAACGGTACCAACAACATGACACAATACTGTTAAAGTGCATGACACAACCTAGACCACGACACAATACATGTAAACGATACAACAGTCAACACAACCAAGAACACGACACAATACAGCCAACGGTACCAACAACATGACACAATACTGTTCAAGTGAATGACACAACCTAGACTACGACAAAATACATGTAAACGATACAACAATAACCTTGTATTAAAAACTAGTTCAAATCCTTCAATCACTTATGAAGACCTGTATCAGTTTCTTATTTAAATAAATTGACACAAGATCAAAAACCTCATACATATGTATTAAGCCAAGTCCTTGTTAATGGATAAAGTTTGTAAACATGTATTATGCGACCTCAACATGTTCAGTACAGACCTGTCAAAAGTTTAACATGGAGCTATCGAAGTCGAAGCTCGGTTACTGAGTGACCGAAACGATAGCTAGTGGCTGAAAAACTGCCGTTAAATAGAACACATGCAACTGCCACCGAAAAGCTGTCGGGATACATGTATGCTGCCGCGACATAGTTGCTTTTATTCAGTGGGGTTTTAATTTCGCTATATTCGCGGTTTGACTTCAAAGCAAGAAATTAAATACCAAGTCATGATGTAGCATTCATTAAACGTAGACTGAGATAATCCATGCAGAAAAGTGTTAACACTGGCCACTGGACAGTGAAATTTTTTACCCGTGAATAAGTTCCAGTGTCTGAACTGTAATTTTGTATACCCCGCAGAATTTAACACACTACACAGCAAGTACAATGTCAGTCAAAAAAACGACGAGCAGTCGATTCGGGACTTATGTTAAACTTTACCAAGCGAGGAGGTCAAGAAGTTCAATGTGTCAGTAAAGAAAATGAAGACCATTTACTAAAATGTTCATAATAAAATCTTCTCAATACTCCATACAATTGAGCCATTTTTACACACATGTAATATCGTTTTCGCGGCCTTTGTGACAAGCGCGCGTCATTCCGATGTTTGCGCGCTATGGCGTTGGTTGTTGATTGTTTCATTACCACAGGTTCTCAACTTATTTTAATGTCATACAAAGCAGTCATATAAGCTGGAAAATGTTGTTTTCTGTATTGGTTCTATGGAAAAGCCAACGTCAAAATTTTACTAAATTAAATACATGTATGTAAATATTCAGTAGTTGCCTCTATGAGCGCATGTACACACGTTTACGTCGGTGACTTGCACCGACTTCGATGTATTACGGTCAATCACCTCATAAATCTCCCAAGTTTTCTCGTTTTTACTGGTTCACATAATAAAACAAAAGTCATACATTCATGTTTACATAATATTGACTTTATTTAACTCGCCAAGGTCAAGACTTATTGCATAATAGAACATTCAATTCGTTAAATTTATTCAACATTACATAATCATAGGCCGAATTATCTGCCTTAACTATGGCAAGACATTGTTTGATATTGTTACTATCGTTGAGGCAGATTATTCGGCCAATTGCAATTAAGATAATCTATTTCAATTGCCCAAGTTCTCATGGCGATATCGCTGATTAGTGGTGCCGTCCGGATCCGTTCTTGGGAATTAAAGCTGATAAATGTTAGAATATTTCACTTATATCAAGACGTCGCCAGCCATAGGCAAAGGTGCAGAAATGTGCCTGTGTTGCGCTGATGGCATTATAACACAGGGTTCTTTATCGTGTCACGCCTACCGTGACACATCCAAAAGAACCCGGTGACTTTCATTTCGTAATGCCGAATGCATGGCAAAAGAACAGTCACTAACCACTTTCAAGTCTTGGGTCAGACACGGCTGGGGATCGAACCCACAACCTCCCATCTACGGAACAAACACTCTACCAACTGAGCTACCAAAGTGGTCTGGCTAATGTTATTGTTCTGTGACATTGCACTTTGTGTACTATTTAAATTATAATTAAATAATTTATGTCAGAACACACATCACATGTCCTGGAGTAATTGTAAATATCTGTGTTAATTATAGAACTACGATGGCATAGCAGTGGTGTGAAATATATTTCCGATATTACGTGCCACTAGCACTAAAATGTAGGTCAAGGTCAACCAGCTCCGCAAACTAGGTAGAGCTTCTTGTTCTGATGCAAAAGTTTCAAGATCCAAGATTCAAGATCAAGATCGGTCTTTTAGTTTACAACAAGAAGAGGTTTTAATGTTTTACTACTTTAGGTCACTGTGGCCTTGAATATATAGGTCAAGGTAATCCAGATTCGGAAACTTGACATTGTTGTTCTGATACTATATATATTAGTATGATGTTTAAAACCCCTAGACCTTTAAATTTGGTTCATGACAAGATTTGTTAATATAGGTCACTGTGACCTTGAATGTAGGTCAAAGTCAACCAATTTCGGAAACTTGAAAGAGGTTTGCCATTCATATCGAGTTTTACTATCACTAACTTACTGATTCTGGAGAATAAGTTGAGATGTGCAATTGTTTTCGACGTACGACGCAGGCTGTACGCCGTTAAACCGCACGCCGACAGACGATCACTAAATGTCACCTTAAGCCTTTGTTAACCTGAACTATACCCCGCTAAAAAGGTGAAGAGTTTAGCGATTCACCCTTTACTTTGGCCTTTTCATTTTCGGGAAAGATGTTTCCTTAGACACCATAACTACTGAAATTATAGTATGTATTTAAATTATTTGGTTGACGTGACTAACAGCAGTTACCGTTGAAAACTTTGTTTCTTTAGCGTCAGTATGGACTTTGTCCATTAATTAATAGTCCTGGTAACTCCGACATGGCTTAAATTCAATTATCTGTGTTACTTTGGAAATAATTTCCCCTTTTAATTATAGTTCTGCAACTAAAAATATCATGCATACAAAGGCTAAAGACGATTAAGTAAGTTGCAATTATTACTAAATCTGTTTTAATTAACGATTCTCCGACCACGCCCACAATATTTAGACACTGGTCGCCATCACGGTACTAAAGCAGCGTCACAGCAACTCATGGTCGACGTTTTAATGGCCGAGTTTTCATTCTTTTTGCGTCTAATTCAAGCATACCGGGCCTTTGTCGGAACATTGTGGGCGTGGCCGGAGATACGTCAATTTTGCAGCACTAGACGGTCGTATCGGAATAAAATTCCTCATTATTAGTTCTCAGACCAAAATTGTGGAAATCGAAAAATGTTTAAGATGTTGAAATCAGAAAAATAGATGGACCAAAATTTATTATAAGTAATGTTTATCTGACAATATAAGATATTGTCTCCATGGTTACCGATATCTTCGGGCTAGTCCGACTAATCAGCCCACTAAACCCCCATTTTCATTTATGACAAACCCCAAAAAGTCCGCCGCGGCAAAAATTAAAATTGGGTTTTGGTGGACTGATGATTAGTCGGAACTATCCTCGGGGATGCTTAATTAGCCCATCAGAAGAGATACATGCCTAGTGCTTGTAATTCATATACACCCTATTCGCGCGCAGTTTCTAGGAAAAAGATGTTAGAAAGATTATAAGTTTCCTTGTCGAAGATCAGCGGCTTGGTCCGAATATTTCGATTTCCTCCACCATTCCAGAACTGACCACCCCGATATAAGTGAGTCTCGGGCACCATGACCATTCCACTCTTAATTCTTGTCTTTTTGTCATCGTGTTGCTATTGTTCATAATCAAAATATAACATTATATATTCAATTTTAATTCAGCTCCTTTTACAACACGAAATGCCATCTTCAATTCTTTAAGCTAGCGTTAAAGTGGCATAAAGATAGCTTAAAGATGCCTATAATCCACCTTTAACAAGGTCTCGGCCAAGCATAAAGGAGCTGAATGAAAGTGGAAGTTTGAGATTTCTTTAAGCTCCGTTACCACTAAAATTTTGTTTTTTTTTTATTCTCTATAAACAAAACATTTAATATTTTTAATTTTAAATATATATTGTTTTACAAAAAAAATTAGAGTAGACACATTTCAGATTAGTTATTTTAAAATTATAAATACAGTGTACAATGTTAAAAATAATTAACAAATTCTAGCGCACTGTAAATATAATTTTTAAAAAGAAAATGTTTCTAAAATGCATTTACATAAAAACTTACATGTTATGTTATTTAAACATGATTTTTATGTTAAACATTTTATATACTCTACAAAACAGCTTGTGACATACCCTTACCTATTTGTGTGACATCTTGAAGGAATAACCATATTACTAGTCAACCTGGTTATCTCCTGGCCGATATATAGCCATAATGTATCTAACAGTACAGACCTGTCGAAAGTTTAACACTACACTAACGAATTATCAGTTTTATCGCCTTCTGCAGCACCCAGCCTAACTTCCCTGGTGAGTTCCAAAATTTTTACTTTGTTTCTGGATTGGATTCGGACATCGATTAGTCTGTTTAATTTTTATTTGTTTATGTCGCCCTTTCATTGGCTATATCTCGACACATATGCTATCTATATAACCACTGCGGTATCTCGTGCTTACCCTGTACGTGTGAGGTTGTTGGTTCCAACCCCGACCGGACTGACCAAAGACTTGAAAGTGGGTAGTGACTGTTCTTTCGCCGCCAAGCACTCGGCATTACGGAATGAGAGCCACGGTGTTTAAAATAAACGAGGTCCCGTGTCACGATGGGCTTGGCACGCTAAAGATCCCTGCTGTTTAATGTCATCGGTCAAGAATATTTCACTTATATCAAGACGTCACTGGCTACATACGAAGGTGCAGAAATATTGCCTCTGCGTGGAGCTGACGGCATTATAAAACAGGCTTCTTTATCGTGCCACGCCTACAGCTAAACGGGAGGTGCTTACCCCTCTGGAGTTTCTGACCTCACTTCCCTGGTGAAAATACACGTATTTAATTTATTATTTGTTATTTCTTTGCTTTTTGGAATTGTGATTTGGATATGGATTGGCATGTTTGTTTTTTTTCTGTTTTTTTTTCGTCTGGTTAATCCCATGTCATATGTTGCAAGAGTCCATAACGTCCAAAACTGACAAAATGTTGACAAGTCGTTTTTACTAACTTTCACGATTAAACGGCGCCGTTTGTGTCAACTACTGTACATAGTTCCGCTACAGGAAGTGGACCTATAATGGGTTAATATCTAGAATGGCATTTGCCATGCGCTTTTTAAAGTAAAATTTTATCTCTTAGTATTTATTATAGATGTAATTTAACAACCGTAATGTCGAATAAAGTTAGTACTCGATGGTTGTATATATACATAAAGTATTTAAAGCAATTCATAATATTATACTGTACATTATATAATATGTATGATAAACACTGTAATTCAGATACCAATAAAGATTATTATTATTAAATTTAAATTTTTAACTTTAACATTTCAATACTGCTTGTTATTTTCTGATATCTTATTCGACTCTACTTTTTTTTATTTGAAATAATAAAAAAGAATTTTATCAATAATGGAAGGATTCCGACAACAATTGTTACAAGAATACCAGTGTGTCTCAAAAGCATTTGAACAGCACTTTGAAGTTTATGAAAAATAACTTAAAATTTGTTGGGTGTATTTCATTTTTTTTAATCGGAATGTATTCTTTCAGCTGGAGCTGGGGGGGGGGGGGGTGTTCCCGAGATCGATCTCCGGTCTGTAAATATTCAATATTCTGTACATAACGAGACTAGTTGTCAAGTGAGATGGTATGTGACACGCCCAATTCAATAACACCCCCTACTCCTAATGGTCGGTGCCATGGCAACATATTGACGGGGGCGACTGTTTCATCAGCATACACGTACAAACCACGTGGACAAAACACAGAATGTTTCATGCAGTTATATATAAACAAGACATTAATATTCTAAAAACCAAACAAACAAAAAATAAATTCAGATTTACCTTAAAGAGGATCAATCCAGTTGCGTCATGGCTTACGCAATATTTGTAAAAACACGCCTAGCACTAAACCAAACACGTGTTGAAGTTGTCACTTAGTCTAACAGAAGTGTTTACATTTCGCCGATCGGTGAAGAAATGAGGACGGATAAGGGGAGACTATTCTTTTTATACACATTGCTTACTGGATGAACCGGAAAAGTACGACCCGGAACCATATCGTAAACGGCTTTTGTATGTTTTGTTTTGTTAAACATTTTGTATTGCCTTAACCAATAATGTAAATTGTGTTGGCGCAATAAAAAATTAAATAAATAACGTCGTTGCATTATCGTTGCCCACAGACGTTTTGGGTCAGGTTTTTTTCAATTTATTACAATGATATATTTTGCTATTTTATCATATCTGACAAGGTTCTGAACCAATTTCCACCAGAAATAAACTGATTTTATTGCACTTTAAAATTGTCTTGATTTTCTCTATATAAAAAAGAAGAGAAAACCAAGACAATTTTAAAGTGCAATAAAATCAGTTTATTTCTGGTGGATTTAGTTCAGAACGTTGTCAGATATGATAAAATAGCAAAATGTATCATTGCTTGGTCGATAAAATACATGTAATAAATTGAAAAAAAATACCTGACCCCAAGCGCCTGTGTTAGTGGCGTCTTCAAGTAATTGGAAGTATAGATATCATATATCCATTGAGATCATTTTAAAAAAAAATATGTTCTTAGGTAAACTGGTACTCCATATAAAAACCACCTGTTGTATCAATAAACATGTGTACACCCTAAAGCCCCCGTGAACAAGTTTGACGGGCACTATACTGTCTGTCTGTCCGTTCACGAGTCCGTATGTTTCCTGGTCATATCTAATAATTTCTTTGGACGACTGTCATAAAACTTCACATGAATAATCTTCATGGTCCAAAGGTGTGTCATGACCTTGAACCGAGATATTAGGCCAAATTTGCCGCCCTTCGTGAACCTAGTCCTTTGCCAGATTTAAGTTAACAGGTTAAAGAAAAACTTAACCTGGCCCCGGTTTCACAATCATTCCTGAACTAAGATTTCCCTTCACTTAAATTTGGCAAAATTTCCGAAATCTTAATAATTTTGTTAATTTTTAAGATATTTAGGAATTTATGATGTCATTTTAAAGATGACTTCTAGATTCAAACATATGCATTACTGAGTTTTGACAAAAATATTCATCAATAATTCAAAAAAAAAAAAAAAATAAATAAATAAATAAAAAATAAAAAAAAGATCACCAAAATTTGGTAAATTTAAGTTAAGGAAAATCTTAGACAGTTAACTTGAGGAATGATTGTGAAACCGGTACCAGAGCTCCGATTGGTGAGAAGTAAAGGTACACTGTGAGAATGGTACTGTGAGAATGGTACAGCGCTAGGTAAAGATTAATCAAATAAATATATATATATATATATATATATATATATATGTGTTAAGATTTGATGAAAAAGTTTTACAAAAGTAAAATTGCCTTTCATATTTGCATATATGTGAACAGCGAGAGCAATATAAAAGATTTCTTTAAACAACAGATTTTAGTTGAACCAGAGACATATAAAACCCGGGTTTTATATGTCTCTGGTTGAACTAAGTTGGCAATATGTTATCGCGGCGAAATCCATGCTGTTTGGAAAAGAGAAAAATCAGATGTTTCAGTTTTCTCTTTCACGGAAGACTTCCTTAACTTCATTACTATGAAAGAAGAGGAAAAAGTAAAAACATACATGATCCATCAATAAAAAGAGATGTTACCTGTGTCTTAAGTTTGAAATTTGACTGTTGCCTCCATGGCCACTATATTGGTTATTGATATCATTGTTTTCCTGTTTCCGAGACCGGAAAACAATGAACCCAAGTTAGGTTCTTTATAAAAACACTCGGAGTGACATGGAAAGGGGTCAAGTTTCAGCCATTGTACAGTTGTAAGTAGAACATTTTTAAAGTTGTATTTTTTTTTATTTTCAAACGTTCATATCATAAATCAAGCCATATAAATTTACATTAAGAAATAACATATCATCGGGTCCCAGTAAAACATATTCGGGTGCAGTACATACTTTCGGTTTCAGTCACTGTCTTGTTCAAACTCGAGATAGAGAAATTATTTCATGATAATTTTGTGAAAATTTTGTTAAAATTTTCAGATATTCGGAAATTTATGTTTGTTAAATGTTTATTTTTCTTAGTTTCCGAAAAGATCAGTTTCAAAATTTGTGAAATTAGGGGAAATATTGGTTAAGAAATTATAGTGAAATTAAACTAGAAGCGGTTTCACAATCATTTCTTAACTCAGATTTTTCTTACAAATAAAAAGTTTCAACATGATATAATATAACACATTATAATGTGTTGTATTATAGCGTAGAAAAAAATCTTTCAAAACGACACCTTAAATTCACGAATGCCTTGAAAACTAACAAAACTATTCAGTTTTCAATTTTGCCCAATAACCCTTAGTATCTGAGTATATGGCTTCATAAAAAATCTATGTCAAGTACCTGTTGGGTGGGCCTCTCCCATCTACCTTGCTTTTCTTGTCCCCACTGTTTAGTTCTATCTGTCGTGTTGGCAAATTTTATTGCCATATTTTTATCGATAAAATATGTTTAATAAGTATATGATAACTATTAAAACCAGTTTTAATTCATTCAACATGCGTTAATGTATTAAAATACAAAATTAAATTCCAAGTGCATCAAAATCTACTATCACTTTTCCAAATAAGGAGAGTCGATTTAATTTTATCCAATGAGATGACAGGATTTCATTTAGTCCGTTTGCATATGCAAATTTTTTCATGTCCTTTGTAGTTTCATGTTCACCAGACAAGTTTCTCTTCGCTAAGTAACTAAGCGCATAGTTATCCAGAAAACAGATAGGATGTTGGCGTAACTGGTCACTTTATTGGCATTTTGATGGTCAATTCACCAGGAGTAAGTATGAAATTAGAACTGATTATAAGCCGTTAGGGAAAACCAAGTTCGTAGCTAGCCTAGATGACCATACGACCGACGGAGAAATACCTGCCAACGCGCTGGCGCGGCCAGGATTATAACAACTTTTCCAGACTATTTTGGTTTTAGAAATTGTCATTATTTGGTAGAATTGATATTTTTGATACGAACGGTGAATTTATTGGAATGTTTTTGTCGGATGGTTTAGAAACCCGAGAAGTTCTTCATACTGAAAGTACAACGTACTTTCGAAATCTACTTTCTGTTCAAAGATGGCGACGTGCATTATGCAAATCGAATATGGGTATTGATTCTTCATTAAGGTCTTAATTTATATGTCTGGTGATTTTGAAATAAGATTTTTATTAGGTAAATATTCAATTGAAACCGCAGGTCATTCCGTTTGTATTTCGTATATAGTTGTCCTTTGCTGTGGATTCCTCGGGTCCTAGTGACAAATTCATAATGAAAGTAGGACATTAACGAAAACGAGGTTCGTCTCTACCTAATGATTAAGGGGCCTCCATGGGTTAACCTGTTGAAGTTGAAAAAAATTAAAACGGGACAAACTGAAAATACGAGAAATAATGTTTCCCCTAAAATGTGTTGTTTAATCTCATTAAATATTCCTCCGTATAAGTATTTTTTCACGTATTTGCTAACATGGGTACCATTTTGAAAGAATTTCCCATAATTAAAAAAGTTGTCTGACAATATATAGTTTGTTGATCATTAAAAAATCTTCATGAAAATTTTTTTATTACCCCTCTTAAGCCCAGTAAACGTCAAATAATGCCAGGGTTCACACTTACTTCAATCTTTTTTTTCTCCAAAACTTTGGCCAGAACTTTTTTTTTTGCCAAATATAATTTTTTTGGGCCAAAGATATTTTCTGATCTAATTGTAATTTCTAGCGAAATTTAAGAGAAATAAAATTGTCTAATACAATGCATGTCTAATGACATGAAAAACAACAACAGTTTTATTGTTTTATTTCTTTTATTTGATGACAACTTTGGAGCTTAAGTCAAATTCTCCAAGTTGTCATTTGGTTTAAATTTTTTTTTTTTTGTCAGTTGGTTTACGTTTTACCATAATTGCCGCCAATAATCTGATTTCTTTGACTTTGCATGTCCATTTATAAGTCTATCGATCGGAGGTCAAAGATGAGGCACAAGCTTCAAAATTATCGAAAAGCGCTCACCATCACTTTTGCCAATGTTTAGTTTTTATCGCCAAATTTATTTTTCTCATTTTGCGAAAAAAGCGAACGGCAGCGTGACCCCTGAATGCCAACCTGATTTTCAGACGGTGTGTTGTACACAGAGATTTCCCTAAAATTTGTAGCAGGAGGTAGATCAGGGATTTATCAGGGTCTTTTGGGAAAAGGCCCTAAACTAAAAATTTAGAAAAACTATCAACTTTTTGCTCATTTTGGGAAAACTATGACATCATTTTTTATGCCATTAATGATTAAATCTAATGCTTTTAGTGTATTGAGTTGATTGAAGATTGAGAAAAGCAGCCACATTTATGACCAGACTTCAGCTATGTATCTGGTACGATTTTCTAATTGGGAATTTTTTCAGCCCATTTTGGAAAAAAAAACAATGTTATTTCGGCCCTAAGTAGGCCCTTGATAAATCCCTGTAGATTCACTATTCTTACAGGTCAGGGGTCAAGGGAGCCTCCTAGGCAGGGTTAGCACAGATCTGGAAAAGTCATGGAATTTCTGCAATTTTTAAAAAAGTCAGGGAAATTGATTTTTCTTTGGAAAAGTCATTAAAATTTCCATATAGTCATTGAAAAGTCATGGAATTTAATCTTGTGATTTCTAGAAATGAAAGCATATAGAATCCAAAAACATGTCAACTGACCATTATTTATTCGAAAAAAAATTTGAGAATTTTTCTGTTACACACAAAAACTGGATTCATTGCATTTACCTTTTTCGATTCTCTCTGGTAGTTATATTAAACAATTTGTCTCCCTTGGTATGCGTCCATATACAAACATGCTGTCAACTTCCGACAGGGAACCTGTTTATATTGAAGTTCTGGTTTGATGATTCCTCATTTTAGAATGCCTGGTGGCAAATGTGTATTTAATGGAGTTCGCCGCTGTACCACATGATCAATACCTCTTAACGATTTGGAAAACGTCAACGTCACAGATTCCCCGGAATGACGTCGTTTTCGCGGGAAAACGTCGTGTTATGTTATTCCATATCCATTGGAAATAAGTGTTCCGCACAAATGTTAGAGGGTATCACGTGGTACAGCGGTGAATTCCATTCACAGTGGTAAACCCACTCATTGTACAAGAACTTGGTCAGACTGTTTAAAGGGGACAAGTATAAATTAAAGTAAATTGCGAATGGTGTTATAACGTGATAGATCTTGGCAAAACGGGCGAGGGTGTCCTGAAATCACATTTAAAAAGTGCTTAAAAAAACTCGGAAAAGGGAACAGAGAATGATTTATCTTTATTTAATTTTGTGAAAAATGAACATTGTTACAAAATTGAAAGTGTCTGCGACGATCTGCAAGCATCATGTTCATTGAAAGACAGCGATAATACCGAAAATATCGGCAATGACTGTGGCCATTCATTACAGTAATTATCCTTTACTATATATTATATTTATATGAAAGCTGCAATCAGTGCTCCAAGCAGGTTTTGAAAACTGGTAGCCACATGGCTAATAATTAAAAAATTTCAGTGGCCATTTCAAGATTTTTGTCGCCAGGTAAAATTCTTGGTGGCCAAACCCTATAAATATTCTTTCTAATCACACCGCCCGTCGCTACTACCAATTGAATGGTCTAGTGAGTTCCTCGGATTGGTCCCACCACGGGAGGCAACTTTCGGGGGAGTGATAAGAAGACGATCAAACTTGATTATTTAGAGGAAGTAAAAGTCGTAACAAAACCCAAAAAGTGATTTTTGACGTTTGGCTGCTATTATGCAAAACTATATCACGGTCAGATATGTGCTTTAAACTATAAAGTCACCTACTTTGATTCAAGCGCTTTTAAAATATTATTGATGGCGAGACTATTGTCAGGTTGGGTGACAGGTCATGAACAATATTTCCGGATTTCCCGATTTTTAGTGGCCAAACTAAAAAAAATTGTTTGACATTATGGCGATCGTCTGACAATTTGCAGTCACAAAATCTGATTTTTGGTCGCAAATTTTGAATATTTACTAGGCTACTTGGAGCACTGTGAAATAGTCATGAAAATTTTGTAAACTATCTGGAAAAGTCAGGGAATTTTGTCACAAGTTTTCTGTACTAACCCTGCTGACCAATTAAGATTTTCAGGTCTTCTGAAGGCAATTTTATGAATTCTATCTGACCAATGTGGAGTTTTAGGCGGTCAAATCTGTCTGTTATCAGCTCTTAAGGAAAACACTGGCTGTACATATTTTTATATAGAAAATCATAAATATTTGCGGATCAATGTAAACTTGGTATCATAATGTGGCCATATTTTATTTTTCAGTGATGTGAGATATGGATGATTCGTCACAATCTGACGACGATTTTGAACTAACACCTGACATATCAGAAGTTGAGTTAAAATCAGAACCCCTTGATGACGACTTAGCCGGTGACGACGCCTTAGATAAAGATGGAAGCCGTCCTGTTCGACCAGTGGAACGCCAAAAAATGCGTCCATGGCTGGTCGAACTCTTAGACAGTAACAATGTACCTGGATTATCCTGGCAAAATAGAAAAGACAGAATATTTAGAATATCTTGGAAACACGCTGCACACAACTGTTTCAATCGCACCAGAGATTCAGACTTGTTTGAACGCTGGGCATATCATACTGGTAAGAGTACTAAGTCTTCAGTGATCCAGATAATTTTTGAGGCATAATTCTTCATGAAGCACAGATTTTTGTTGCAATGCTTAATAAGGTTAAATCAATTCTTGAAAATCAGCAATATTTTTCCCCATAGACGGAATGCGTTAACTAGCAGTTTGATGTGCTTTGCTATGCATCATTTGCTCCATGGCAAAACAGGAGACCTGTTACTAATTATCTCCCCTTTACACACTTTAAACTAGTTATTCAGTTTATCCATATCATTGACTGATTTTTCGGGTTTCATATATAATATTTGAGTTGCCTCGCTTGTCTATCAGAACGGTTTACCGTGAATACGCACGAAAACGGCATTTTATTCTTAACCAGCTTTTAGTTTTTGCATTCTAAAACGCATGGATTTTTTATTTAATACTTTGTTGTCCAAAAAATTTGTGTAATTACGCAGTTACGCGCTCTATCTGGAGTACTAAGTCTTGTTTGAGTGTATAAAATGACATTATTCTAGGCCCCAGCTTCACAATCATTCCTTAACCAAGATTTTCCTGCACTTAAATTAAGCCAATTTTGACCTAGTCTTTTTTTGAACTGCAAATTAATTTGCTTGACAAAAACTGAATACAAATGAACATTATAAGCTTAATTGAAATTATCTTCAATATGACAACTTAAATAACTCATCGACTTAAAAATTAGCAAAATTATTAAGATTTGAAATTTGCCTCATTTAAGTTCAGAAAATTCTTTTTGTTAAGGAATGATTGTGAAACCAGGACAGAAATTTGCCAAACAGAATTATTTTTTGTAGTAGAATCAATGCTTCTATGCAAGTATTATCTTGTTTGACTATCGTGTGAGGCACTCTGCTCTTTCGGTAAATTTTAAAGTGGAAGACAAAATTTCTAAAAGAAGACAACAATTACGGAGTACTGTGTAATGCAAATACATATTATTTAATAGAAGAAGTAGGCAACAAACTTAATCCAAATCAAACAAGTAGCAGACAACTTTTGTTGCCTTGCTGGCTTTATTGAAATGGCTGTGTATTAGTAAAACTTGTAAGAAAACAAAATATTACAATATACAGTTGAATCTCGTTATCTCGAACTCGGATATCTCGAACTTCCGGATATCTCGAACTTTTTTAAAAAGTCCGAACAGAGTTGTTCTTATTAAACCAAAATCACTCCGGTTATCTCGAACTCGGATATCTCGAATTATCGGATATGTCGAACAGTATTTTCGTCCCCTTGAATGAAAATCCTAGGAAAATTACACTTGTTAACTCGAACAAAAAATTTAGGAAAATTAAATTTGTTAACTTGAACAAAAAATTTAGGAAAATTAAATTTGTTAACTCGAACAAAAAATTTTGGAAAATCAAATTTGTCAACGCCTACAAATTTTTTGGTAGAAAAAACACATTCCGACATAAATAAAATATTTGACTGTCGGCCTCGTGTTGATTTTAAAATGACAACATTGCACTGACCTCCCAATTTCCTTAAGCCCTTAATTATTATCCCTTGCATAAGCAATTAAACCCTCAAGGAGATTAACAGGTGTTATAATTACTGCCAAGCTGAACATGGCTGTCGAAAAGCGTGTGATGAAAGCATTACTCAGTACAACCGGAAGCTTGGGGTGATTAAAGTACACAAAGCGAAACTGGTATGGAGACCAAAGCGGACTCCACTATTTGTTGGCTAATAACAATAGCGCAATCTGTTATTGACAGATTTGAGTAATTAAAGAAAATCTTATAAAACAAAATGCATAATTGAATACATACGATATAGGAGAAAACGGCAATATACAGTTTGACAAGATAAAACCGGAAGCGACTTCCGGTAGGCGTGTACGAGTTACTTCCCTTCTGTTGCCGTTTTTAACATCGGTTATCTCGAACTCCGGATAAGTCAAACTTTTTGCATTTCCCCGTCGAGTTCGAGATAACGAGAGTCAACTGTAATATTTTAGCAGAATTTTGAAATAGTAGCTCTTGGTTCTATGCTATGAAGTAAAAATAAAATCACACTTATAGAGAATTTTTATCACACTTATAGAGAATTTCGATGAAAATTTAAATTTATCCTGTTTTATTTTTAACTCTAATTCAGGTCGGCACTATGAAGGAAATCACAAGCGCTGGAAAGCCAACTTCCGGTGTGCATTGAATAGTTTACCCGACGTAATCGAACTCCGTGATTTAGGGGTTCGTAAAGGGGACAACGCCTTTAAAGTTTACAAATTCCTAGAGGGGACTGATCCCATGTATAAAGACAAAATGGATCCTAAAAAGAAACACAGTACAAGTTCTTCTCAGCTTAAACGTGCCGAGTCTAAATCTGAAGGTAAGATAATTGGACCTTAACCAGTGCTTGAAAAATAACGGCCAGTCCCACAGTTCAAGACTGGTAATAAAAGCCAGTTCTACAGTCCGAGACTGGTAATAACAGCCAGTCCCACAGTCCAAGACTGGTAATAACAACCAGTCCCACAGTCCAAGACTCGTAATAAAAGCCAGTTCTACAGTCCCAGACTGGTATTAACAGCCAGTCTTACAGTCTAAGACTGGTAATAAAAGCCAGTCCTACAGTCCCAGACTGGTATTAACAGCCAGTCTTACAGTCTAAGACTGGTAATAACAGCCAGTCCCACAGTCCAAGACTGGTAATAACAACCAGTCCCACAGTCCAAGACTCGTAATAAAAGCCAGTTCTACAGTCCCAGACTGGTATTAACAGCCAGTCTTACAGTCTAAGACTGGTAATAACAGCCAGTCCTACAGTCCAAGACTGGTATTAACAGCCAGTCTTACAGTCTAAGACTGGTAATAAAAGCCAGTTCTACAGTCCAAGACTGGTAATAACAGCCAGTCCTACAGTCCAAGACTGGTAATAACAGCCAGTCCTACAGTCCAAGACTGGTAATAACAGCCAGTCCTACAGTCCAAGACTGGTAATAAAAGCTAGTCCCACAGTCCAAGACTGGTAATAACAGCCAGTCCTACAGTCCAAGACAGGTAATAACAGCCAGTCCTACAGTCCAAGACTGGTAATAAAAGCCAGTCCCACAGTCAAAGACTGGTAATAAAAGCCAGTCCTACAGTCCAAGACAGGTAATAACAGCCAGTCCTACAGTCCAAGACTGGTAATAACAGCCAGTCCTACAGTCCAAGACTGGTAATAAAAGCCAGTCCCACAGTCAAAGACTGGTAATAACAGCCTGTCCTACAGTCCAAGACTGGTAATAAAAGCCAGTCCCACAGTCAAAGACTGGTAATAACAGCCAGTCCTACAGTCCAAGACTGGTAATAAAAGCCAGTCCCACAGTCCAAGACTGGTAATAACAGCCAGTCCCACAGTCCCAGACTGGAGTTTTGGAAATGACTGGTTACTTTCTCAGTAGTCGCCTATATATACCACTGTAGAAATTGCTGAAATTATCAAGGACTGTTTGAAAATTTCTTATTTCAAACACTGCCTTAACTATGCCACAATGTAGGTAAAAAGTTTATTGCAATATGAATAGTATTACAAGGCACTAAGAAACTATTTAAACCAGTGAATAGTCCATAACAAAACTGATGTCCAAAACCAGGAAAACTCTTGAATGTCCTTCCTACACACGTATATCTAATACAAATATGTTGGACAGGATGTTTAAATGTCTACTGGACTATTAGCTATGAGAATTTTGTAGTCTGAAAAAAAAACAACAAACAAACAAAATCACTTTGGTCAGTTAAAAATTCATTTGATTTGTATTTTGAGAATCCTAATTGCTGCTTTTTTTCAGCTACAAGTAGTGGAGAAGGCAGCTCCATTCCGACATCTCCGGAACACGAGACAGAAGAAGAGGGAGGGATGAATGCCTTACTGAAAGCCATAGAGCTACATACACAAGGAGATGGTGGAAAAAGAGATGTAAGTGTTAAATATCATGCCACTAGATACTGGGCTTATTATTTTCTGATGGAAACACAGGACTCTCTCTAGGCTACATTTGGACCGATATTGGGCCTAACTTTCAATTAAAAATCTATCCAGTGGTCTATATTACAGATTTTGAAAACAACAGTTTGGCGTGAGTTTTACTAAGATTCGTAAGTTACGAAAAATTTTTAGACTTATGAATTTCGTAAGTTCAAACTTAAGATACAAATAATCGGTTTTACTAGTGAGTTCGTAAGTTTTTTTTGTAAACATAACTTATGAAAAATTCTTTAATTACGGATCGAACTCTTTTGTAAAGAAGGCGAGGTTTTTCTTAGTTACACAAGCTACGCATGCGCACATTTAACTTTCATTTTACTTTACACAGTACTCATGTACGCCTGCGTACATAATATCAATTAAATATGGACAATCAAAAAAAAAAAAAAAAAATAATAATAATAACTAGAGATTGTAACTGGGTTACCAGTTACGTATGATTCCCCACCATCCATAAATAGTTTATGGCATATATCTGGTGAAAAGACCCAATTGGTGTAAAATTTTGTTGCCAATATCATTACTGTGTCGCCAAAAAGGATACTTTTTGACACATACAACATTTGACGTAATACACTAGTCGAGTCGGGTACCTGCATGTGCAGGTAGTCTTACATCAAAGTTACGGCCCTTCATATATGAATTACAAGATTGAATAAAACAATAAATGAACAAGAGATGTTGTTGTTTAGTTATTAATCAACAGGTAAATTTTGTGATTTTCGCGTCACATGCGTTTTTAATGTTGTGTATATATTGCCTTGATGTACGGTTACATTCTAAAGGCAGTTGTGTTTGAAGTACATTTGTACAGCGCCGACCTGGTAAACTAAAAAAAAATCCTACCTTGATTACTTTTTTAAATTTCTTTGAAAGTTAAAGTAGATTTAAATTAAAGTTTTTGGTTAAGAAAAATCGTACATTGGAAGGCCTTCTCGGCATAGGAAGTGACGTTTTCAATGAATTTCATTAAATAAGAAAACTCGTATAACCCCTCTTAGGCCTCTGATTCGGCGTCACCGCGTGTTACAATGAATGAACACGTATTGGAGGGTTTGCGCTGGGCATCGCCAACGTCGCCAATTGCGATTTTTTTTCTTTAACTGGCGACAAAAAAACGGCGCTTTGCGATTTTTCTGGCCACAAGTTTTCAAAGTTCACCGGTATCATGGTCACCAGTAATTAACAGGTGATAACACATTGATGCCAGTGACGGATCGGCGAGTGTAGCTGAATAAACACAGTAATTAACGACTGGTCTTAAAGATTGAGTTGATTAAGATCCTTGTCTTAGGTGTGAATGTAAGACCTTCTAATTATGGGCAGGTAGATCCAGGTAATATAGGACCGTGTCGACATTGCATGAGGATATACCTAGATGCCCTCCCGATGTCGTCAGACAGTATAAACACCGATGAACTCGGAATTATTGTAAAATCCAAAATAAAATATAATAAAAGTTACCCTTTGTGATATTTATTTAATATTTTTTTAAAAAGTATATTGATTAATAATCGTGATTCAATGCGCAATACACATCGTATTTTAATTTCGCGACTTATATCGGTTATTCCTATATGTTTCAGGTTCATGTTAATAACGATATATCTACTCAGTCAAAATATATGAATTTTTGTATTTGGCAATGTTCATGGAAATAGTACATTAAATTGAAATGTTTACAACAAAATAATTATCCTATAATATACAAAATGGTAGTTATAATAAATTAATTTTATTTACAATTTTTGCCTTAATTTTACGAGTATGATTTCGGGAAAAATAAATATTGGTGCCTCATAGATCGTGATTACGGCTTAGGGAACAAAATAGTTTTTAAAAAATGTTCTAAATTTCATTTCAAATTTTAATATAATTCTTATCTTATGCATCACCATAGCGTCAATTTTCCAATATATTTCAACACACTATATAAAGTCCGGTTAAAGGGACAAACGACATACCGGTCATAAGGAAAGTGTCAGTCAGTAAAAGGAGAAATTTCATTGGTGTTAACTTAAAAAGTGGGCAGTCTTCTACTTCCACAGTCAGTGATTAACAGAATACCCCGAAGCCATTTCGACACGCTTAACCTTCTTCGATCTATCAAGGCAAATTGTATACACCATTCAGCTCATTGTGTAAGGTTTTAATAACAGGCGTGTGACGTGACAAGCTGTGGTTTTAAAAATCGCGAAGTTTTTGATGGTCACTAATCGGATTAACTCATAGGTGAAAGCATTTGCTTGGTATGATTAAAGTGTCGTAACCAGCTTATGTCCATTCAGAATTAGTTTCCCCGGGTATTTAACTATGTATTCAATTAAGCAATTTACACCCACCCACCCACCTTCAAGATAACGAAAATGAACACGTCTTGATTATCTACACATACAACAGATTATTGGTACCAAATTTCATCTAAATCCATCAAGCCGTTCCCGAGATAGGCTGCATCATATGGTCCTGGCGGAATAATAATAATAAAAATAATAATAATAATAAGAAGAAACAGAACGAAAACAATATGATTCCCCACCTTCGGTGGTGGGGACCCACCTTCGGTGGTGGGGAATCATAATAATATTATAATAACTAGAGATTGTAACTGGGATACTAGTTATGTAACTATGATTCCCCACCATCCATAAATAATATATGGCATATATTCGGTTAAAAGATTCTAGGGTCTTATTTCTTTTTCATGTTTTTCAACCGTCTCAGAATATAAGAGTATTGTTAATCTTGATCACTCAGACGCTTTACTATTTCCATCCTATAAATTCTATACACAAGATTTATTCCTTATAATACATCTGAACTAATAAGACCATCTACGTGTTAAAAAGTATGTTTTTAGGGTATTTTATGGCATGGGTACGTTTTGTCCTGCGCCCGTACAGATCTATTTCTCAATTAAATTGTTCAGTTATAAGATTTCATGCTCGAGTCGACTTTTTTGACGGTCACTAATTGGATTAACTCATAGGTGAAAGCATTGGCTTGGTATAATTAAGGTGTCATAACCAGCTTATGTCCATTCAGAATCAGTTTCCAAGGTTTTTCAACTACGTATTTAATTACACAATTTACCCCCACCCACCTTCAAGATAAAGAAAATGAACACGTCTTGCATATCTATACAGATAACAGATTATTTGTACCAAATTTCATCTAAATCCATCAAGTCGTTTCCGAGATCTGCATCGGCATAGTGGCATACTATGATAGTAGGGTTTGATAGAATACTAAGAATAAGAAGAAACAGAACAAAACAAATATGATTACCCACCTTCGGTGGTGGAGAATCATAATAATAATAAAACATAAAATGTAAAAAATAAATAGGTCTGGGTTGACAACAGCTTGGGACATTTATGGAAGGATATGTCATTTACCTTTTTTTTACTTTAATCATAAAATACATAAATGAGCACTTACAGATTTTCGTAAGTTAGGGAAGGCCCTACGCTATTCTAACTTACCACGGAATTTTATTCATAACTTAAAGGTCACCGGTCACCAAAAACCGAATTTTTTTTAGTACTATTTTCCGAAAGATTACATAATAAAAAGTCGATTTAGCCACAAATAACATTTTTTAATCATTTCTGTCCTTTTCTACAGCGTTAATTAAAGCCCTGAAACTGTTGAAAATCTGTATTATCTCCCTTTGGTAGTAAAAGGGCACAAAACCGGAAGTGACGCAGAAGGTGTTATCCAAGCTATTTAGGAAATGAAGCTTGTATAGTGAACTGCATTTATTACCCAGATTAATCGGAAATAACTTCTAGTGTTTTTATATATATTTATTTTTTTAGCATTGGGTATTTCAGTTTCCTTCAGCAGAAAAAAATTAATAAAAAATAAACATAATAATAAGAAATAAATCAAGAAAAAAACTACATTTGTGTTTGCTCTAAGTATGATATACTATTTACTAATATTTTTACAAAACATAATTTTACATTTCTTTTAAAATTTATTTATTTATATTTATTTATTTATTTATTTATTTATTTATTTCTATTTATCACAACAAATAATAAAAGAACCCAAATTTCCGTTTTTTATTTAAAATATTGTTCATATTAATTTTCATTAATATTTAATATCATTTTAATTATCTTTGCTTATCTCTGATTAATTAATTAAATAATTAACCAATTAATTAATTGCGTTATTTGTTTATTTATTTATTTAGTTATTTATATCTATTTATCACAACAAATAATAAAAGACACAAATTTCCGTTTTTTATTTAAAATATTGTTCACATTAATTTTTATTAATATTTAATATCATTTTAATTATCTTTACATATCTCTGATTAATTAATTAAATAATTAATTAATTATTTACGTTATTTATTTATTTATTTATTTTTATCTATTTATCATAAGGAATATTAATTTTGATTCATATTTGTTTTAGAAATTGTCCAATTTTTAATTCCTTTTTAGATTAAAATCAAAGACTTATTATTATTATTATTATTATTACTATTATTATTATTTACCTATGTAATGAATAAAAAAACCCGTTTTCGGGTAGAACTGGGTTCAAGACCTGTAGTTTTTTGTACAACTAAATTATCAAAATAAAGGTTTAAAAATAATTTGTTATTGTCTCTCAAATAAAATATTTCACCCCAGTATTACATAAATATGAAAACTATTTCAATTCAATAGCTTCCTAGTCCTTATTTGCAGTAAGTTTAATAATAATAATAATAATAATAATAATAATAATCATTATTGTTACATGGTAAAATAAAAAAATAATTCATATAATAACTTTATTACGCTTAATTTTAATGGGATGAAAAAAGTCATCAAAATGTGATACCAGTGGGACTAGCTCGACTAGCTAAGGGCTCAAAACTCGAGTGAAACTTTCTTTCTTTTATTCACAATAAATTTATATCGTTCAAAGTGTGATTTACACCCCTCACATACCAGTAATTAAGAGATTATCAATATGCTACTGTACACTGGGAAACATCCTGTTTAGAAGTAGACATCAACCACCTGTAATCAACAGAGTTTACCTTACAATATGCAACATTAATTGACACGTGTGATTATCTTTATGATATACCCGGTAAATGTTATTTGTCATTTTTGATGGATTCTGAAAATCGAATAAATTATAGTCAAATTAGATTGGTTAATTTGAACAAGACATACACGTCTTTGTTTGAATGTGTGAGCTGATTGAATTACAGAATTAAATTAATTTTGAAAATTAAAATTGTTTAAAATCTATTTATTAGACTGAATTCATTCATAATAGAATTGTCTTAAATGATTATACCACTCATATTTTCCTGACTTATCTCGTAATATTTAATCTGAATACATTCAAAACAACTAGAAAGCTGCATGAAGGACTTGTGTAAATCTGGTTTTAATTTGTTCTGAAATTTGTGGAAAAAACATGTTCATCGGTCATTGTGATTTTATTATCTCCAAACTTCACAAAATATATCATTTTGACTTGAAATCAAACTTTAAAACCCTTTAAAACGCCACACAAACCCACATGTAATATATTGATACATATATAGGTAATGTGTCTTTCCTCAGCAGCTTAACACCATGTACGTCATCAATTAGGTCGCCGGAAAGTTACGAGCGGTGTCGGAAACTACCGAGTATTAGCAGTTCGTTCAGGTAAGGTTTTAGTGTATTACAGGTAAATGTAAGGTGTAAGAAACCGTCAGACACATCAGTATTGACTATTCTACCCATTGGAATGCAAAATACAAAATTGATAAATTTGGTGACCGGTGACCTTTAAGATATGACGTTTTGTAAAACGGAGTTTATTCTTAACTTACGTTTACGATAGAAATCTTAACTTACGAAGCTTAGTAAAACTCACACCTGATCTACATTTCAAATGCTATATAGCATATATATTTCCAATTAATTTTGCATTCAAGACTTTTGATACAAATCAGGTGATTACATGAACTTTTTACATGTCCTTGAACTTCACCAGACATTGATAACCTTGACCTTCACAAGACATTGCCAACCTTGACTTTCAACTGATATCATTGTCAACCTTGACCTTTCATCTGACATTGCCAACCCTTACCTTTTATCTGACATTGCTCATCAGAAAGGGGATATGTCAAATGTGATCTAGGATGTTAATTTCAGCTGTTGTCAATTTCAGAAGCATGGTAAAAGAGGATCGAGAGCAGATGAAGGTCAAAGTTCACCTAAACGAATGAAGAGAGATAGAGAAATGAGTAATATTCCGACGATAGTCCACGATGATGACATTCCTGTCGTCAAAGGTCAAGCTGATAGATCATCTAAAAAGTCGTCGTCTTCATCATCTGCGTCAGAGTCAAAATCAGCGGCAACAAAGACAGCTCCTCCTTCTGTTCCCAGTTCAACCCAGACTTCAAGTTCAACTCCGACTCCTAGTGTTACAGAATCTTCACAGGTGGCACCACAAGTACTTGTAGGAGGAGCTGCAGGAGGTAAATAGATTTAAACTTGCAATGCTTCATCTTGTAAGGGTTTACCTTGCTGTATTAATTATGTCCCCCAAATGAAGTGGGGAACATATAATAGAGTTCACTCAATTTTCTTTTCGCCAACGCCCTCTGGAAGGTTTTGAACAGATCTTTATGAAACTTCACAGGAACAATCTTTAGGTGGGGTAGATGTGCCATTGGCTATTCATATTTTGATCATGCACATGGATGTGAAAGCATGGGATTTCCCTGTGTTTGATCCAGAAATGCAGTTGTAGCTCAATTCACATCAGGCCATAAAAAATCTTGTCGCCATTAATTGTTGTAAAACAAATTGCTGCATTTTATGTGAAAAAAAGCATAATAAAAGAGTTAAAATTAAAAATGAGGAACGGTTTGAACTGAATTTATCAAAAATGAACCAAGACTTAAAAGATGAGCAGGCTTGGCCCACAAACAGTATTTTTGTGAGACACATTTAGTACTTTGGGTCAAATGGTGCAAGGATCCCTACTGATAGAATTAAATACAAATCTCAACTTTCTGGTAAGATTTCCATGTCACCTCTTAAGAAAGCAAAGGTAGATTCTGTTATTCTTAAAACTGGATACATTTATACATACTTTAATACCACTTGGTAGAGCTCTTGCTTTGTTTGTGGGTGCTCATGGTTTCAAACCCTGGCCAGGGTCTGACCAAGACATGAAACATGGAAGTGATTACATCTAGAAATAAAAGTCAAAGAGTCCTTTCAAAAAGACCCGATTCCCTGTGTCACAGCCGACATGGCACATTTTGAATCGTCTTTGCACATTGCTCTGAGCACACTTAAAAGGTTAAAATTTCTTCCACTTCACCTATAGCTGGTCTCAATAAAAGTGAAATATTCTTGACGGGGACATAAAACCTCATTCATTCAATCCCTCCATTACAAAACAAGACTAGATTCTATGACAATATCCTTAAACATGGAATACATGTATAAATATTTACTGTGTTTTCTTTTTTATTATAACCACTGCGGTAGCTCAGTTGTTAGAGTGCTGGCTCCATTAGTGGGAGGTCGTGGGTCCGAATCACAACTGACTTAAGACTTGAAAATAGATAGTGACTTTTCTTTTACCAAACACCCCGCAGTATAAAGTCACAGTTCTTTCAGATAGGAACTTAGAATAAACCAGGTCCTCTGTCATGGTAGGCTTTGCACGATAAAGAACCCTGCTGTATAATGCCATCAGCACAACACACAAGCAAAATTTCTGCACCTTTGCCTATAGCTGGCAATATCTTGATATAAGTGAAATATTCTTGACTGGGGCGTTAAACACAATTACTCAACTCAACTCAACTTATTTATGCTTTTGTTCTGTTTTTTAGGTCAACAAGTGTTATCTGTTTTACCTAAATATCCGTACTTACAGACACTAGAACAAAAAACTGGAAAAATAACAATTGTGCATTTACGTAAATCTGACAAAGATGGCGGATCAATAGTCCAGTTAAGTGCATCGGAAGTCTGTAATATGTTAAACCAGGACCCAAAATTAATGGCTGTACCAGTTACCATGACAACCAGTGAAGGTGGTGCAGCCCCTGTTTCTTCTCCAAGTGCAGTTGTAAGTTCAGGTCAAGGTCAAAGTCTGATTGTATTGCCTTCAGAAGATTCTTCAACTGTAAAATCAACAAACCAGGCACAACAAACGACCTTGACCCTGACAGCTCAAGGTCAGACATCAGCTTTGCAGCCAGTAGTGAATAAAAGCCAGGAATCTAAACAACAACTGAAGGACAATGTTAGTACAAGCACTGATCCACTAGTTAATAATGTTCCTTTGACAAGTGTTACTGTTTCTTTACAAGGAGTTGAAGGAAAAATGTCAGCGCAAGGAACGGAGGAAAAAATCAGCACACCTGTCTCATTACCTGTACATCTAGCAACAATGATCCAAAACCCAAGTGCAACAAAAGCAGGTCAAGATCAAAAGTCGCAGCCATCGACATCTGTTGCCTCGGGTGTTAACACTTCGGTAAACCCCCCTGATCTTCCCTCAGTGACAATTTCTATTTCTGGTGATGGTCAGGGTCAAGGTCGTTCTAAAGTTCAAAATATACCAGCGCCTGTTGCCGATATGCTAGCATGGATGAAAAGTCATGCTGACCCAGGAGGGGAGCTTGCACTTAAAGCTGCTGGACATCCACTCCTGATTTCAAATGCCGTATCTTCTTGTGTGGCAACAGTGGCTAGTCCCTCTGTATCTACATCAGTGTCGGCACCATTGACTGCAACAGCAACAGTTACTTCGTCACAAGCTGCGACTTTGTCAGCAATACAGTCTAATAAAAGTATTGTAAATAGATTCTCAAGCATTGCAGAAGCATTGAGTATGGCATCGGGTTCAAGTGTCATGCCGGAAATCCGGGCCATACGGACACAAGATGTTGTGAATTCCACACTGAAGAATCCAGTTTCTACTACGATGGCTGTATCAACACCGGTGAATACATCAGTTAATCCTGTGATTCCTACTGATAGCCAAAACGTGCGCAGTAAATTAGTGACTCGTCTTCTCGTTAGCGGTACTTCTCCCGGTTTAACATCAATGGGAACGATGGTGCGACATCCAGTACCAGGCCAGCCTGGTCTGGTGGCCTGCAGCCCGATGGTTGTAAATACACCTATACCTCCTCGCCATATAGACCCTAATCTTGCCAGGGGATTGACCTCTAATATCAGAACCCCAGTGACCTCCAGTATTACGCCGGTGCCTATCAACGTGAATGACCTAAGAATGGCTACTCCTGGCATTGTTGTCACGGCGATGTCAGCTAATTTATTGGGAAGGCCTTTCAGTACTGCCAGTAGTGTTGCATTGGCTGGATCAGCGATTATGTCTGATGGTGAGTGTTCAACTTCTTTAAAATAACTTTTTCAGCTCTTGTAAGTGTTGGCATTGATGTTTAATTGATTTTAAATTGAAAAATTGTACTATCTGATGCAAGAAATAGAATCAATCACTACTTGTATGCCAGACAAGGAAAATCTTAACCCTCGTTCTAATATATTTGGTCCAGAACGAGGCTCGTCGAGTTCTGGACATAATATATATTAGAACTCGGGTTGAGATTTCCCTATCTGGCACCACTAGTTGTGATATATTCTATTACTCTTGCACTGCAGTCTAGATTCCTTTTTTATATTGAGGCTGTCAGTTCTGAAATTATAAATGGAAATCAGAGTATCCAGAGATAAACTTGGGTGTTCAGAGGGCTTGACACTGATATGCAAGTTTGAATTTAGACCATGTCACCACCAAGGCTCAACACATGAATGAGACAAATGATACATGTATATCATAAATTAAAAGGAGTAGTGTAATGCTGCTTCATGATTCCTTTACTTTTGTTGGGATGGCAATGTCAGGATGGTTGTATGTATCTATTTTTTGCATCCAATCTTTTCTGTTTAAGTATTGTGATGTTTCAGCTGTGCAGGCAAGCTATGCCATCTATGAAACGACTTGCAGGGATTTACCAGGGTCTTTTGGGAAAAGGCCCTAAACCAAAAATTGGGAAAAAGTATCAACTTTTTGCTCATTTTGGGAAAACTTCGACATCATGTCAGAAGTCGGTTTACTCATGACCTCGGGAAGCCTTCGATGTAGAAGTAGTATTTTCATCTTGCTTTGCAGATGTTGTTTTCAAATAATCTAGAATCTTTGACTTGATTTTGCTGATTGGGGGGCTTTCACAAAATTTACTTTCGTTTTATTTAAAAACAACACAATTTTCTAATTGGGAATTTTCTCAGCAGATTTTGGGGAAAAATTAATGTTTTTTCCATTGGGAATGGGGCCGAATTTCGGCCCTAAATAGGCCCTTGATGAATCCCTGACTTGTTATATTTTTCTGTTTTACTCATGTTTTACAGCCTTGAAAAATGGTTCTTTGTCACAAAAACCTGTCAAAACCTCTACACAGACTGAACCAGAGTTATCTCCACCTGCTTTGATAAGGATGGACCAGATGGCAGTTGAATCAACAGATACTACAACAGGAAGTAAAGAATCTGATCCAACTTTAGATTCTGACATGCCTCAACTGGAACAACAGAAAGGTTAAACTTGATTAAGTAAAATAATAAAACCTAACTTAACATTTATCTTTATGTGGTTTGTTTCAGGGCTCGGCAGGGGTTTAGAATTATGTTTTGAAATGGAAGGTTCAGGACCTTTTGCCTGTATTTTTGGCAGGTCCCACATAATGGTTTGAAAGTCCACTATCAACATTAAAAGGTCCATATGCAATAAAGTCATCATGAAGAGAGAACAGTAAATATTATCCTAGTAAAAATAAACTGCAGGTTTATTTGTCTTTTACAGTTTAAATATTCAGGAACCCAGTGTAAAATTATTGGGTCCCGGACCTTGGGAATTCGGAACCCTTGGGCCCGCATAAAAATTTTCCAACTACTTGGCATTAAGCCTAGTAATAAGGTGTGGTGCAGTGTTCTTCTAAGGATTTTCAGAAGGGTTATTTTCTTAAAACTTTATTATAAAATGCCATCACATCGTTATTTTTTGCATGTAATAAAGGAATGACCCAATGGCCCCTTCTAGAATGACCTGTGCTTAGTCCCAAAAACACCGTAGTTTGCATATTTCCATGTATCCATGATTATTTGTATAATTTTGTCTGTTTTAGATGTGTCAGATATAAAACCAGAGTATCTTAAAGAACATGTCACAATAGAACTAGGGAACATAACTGAGGAATCTGGTGTAGGTGGTCCTGTCGGTGAGGTACCACCTGGGTCAGAGCCATGTAAGTATATATATAGCCTAAATGAGGAGTCCAGGGTAGGGAGATCTATATGAGGTACCACCTGGGTCAGAGCCATGTTAGAATTTAGGAGCCCATCTATGTAAGTATGTACATGTATAACAATTTGGTGCTCGTGGTCCTGTCAGTGAAACACTAACCTAGGGAGAGCTGTGTAAGTTCATATAAGGGGATACATTACTTCCTGTAATTGAAGTAATTTATAATTCTCAAATGCACATCAGAGCTTATTTTAGACCCCAATATCTTTCTTTTAAAATCCACTGGTTCGAAATGAATCCAGCAGTGTTCATTCTAGAAGGAAGCTTTGGGGCCATTGACCCCTTATTATACCAAATTACCCCATTGTTAAGGTCTTTATGGAGGGCCACATTTAACATTACATGAACTCAACAATATTGATAAGACGGCAATATCTTGTGAAATCCATTGGTCCGAAATGAAATTCCAGCGGTGTTCATTAGAAGGGGTCTTGGGGCCATTGATCCCTGGACCAGTGGATTTTTCAAGCTCTGATACATTTATCAATGCACCATTTAGATTATCTCCTCTTGTCTTTTTCATTGTGTGTGTACTTAATTAAATATTTATGTATGAATCATGCAGGTTAGGGTAAGATTTTATGACAAGTCCATTCATACAAGTTTGGTTGTCTCCCTTGAGTCAGAAAGTTGGCAGACAGTATAAATTTAGGGTACTTCATGTACAAAATGGGAACCCTGATCATGAGTTTCTGAACAGTCTAATTTTCCTAACCTGCCTGATTCATACAATGACACTTTCAGATCTAGAGTAGCAGCACAGAGCAGAAACAAGTTTTTATATTATTTTAATTGTCTTTTACAATTGGGAAATTTGCACTTTTTAAAAAAAATTGCAAAATTGAAGTTCTTAAAAATATAGCAAACATGATTAATGTGACATGCTTGTTATAGCTAGGGTTCTGATTGCAAAGATGTTATATTTTGACAACATCTGAAATTGTTGTTGACCAGGGGCCCATTGTTTAAGGCACTGTTAGCTTAACCAATTGGTTAATGAAAAATTTAAATATTATCATCATTAAAAGTATGTGATATATAAAAAACAATTTTGATTTTGAATGTTTCTATTTGATGATAAAAGTTTTGGAACAGAAATTTCAGAAATATTGCAAAAACACAAAATACAAATACAAATTTTGGCTTACTAACTGGTTAAGCCAATAAAGCTTTGAACAACTGACCCCAGGAGAATATTGAAACAACTGGATTCAATTTGTGAAAACATTTTGCCAGTGTAGCAATATCATTTTGGTTATTGTACGCACTGTAGTTGGAAAACTTTATTTAGTTTTAAGTCAGAGCTCCAGATAAGAATTTGACATGAAGGTCATTACCCCCCACTTTTTTTTCTAAAGGGTATCCTGTAAAATCTGAGTATTGACACTGATTCATAAAAAATTTAAAGAGTATTTTCAATTTTTAAGCCATTTCTTAAATAAGTATAACTTCTTACAATATTACAGTAACATCATCTTCATTATGACAATGACATTTCACAGATACTTGGGTCAGGAGTTCAACCCCCATAGCAGGCTCTACTGTTATAAGAATTGTAAAGGGTAATGAGAATTGTCAAAAGGTTTTTATACCTTTATATTTATAATTTAAAGAGTATTTTAACAAAAATTAAAGAGTATTTACACAGATACTCCTCTTATCTGGAACTCTGTTAGGTGCACCTGTACTTAATTTGATTTTCAGCTGCTTTATCATATGATTATAAACCTTGTATTTAAGTGGCTCCTAACTCAGTTGTTGAGTTTTAACAATATGTTGTTCACCCAATAGGTGTGTGAAATTCATCTGCGTACATTATATTAAACCTGTATTTTATTTTAACAGTGTTCACCTGTCATGAGTGTGAAATTCATCTGCTTAGATTGTATAATTTGTATAAACTCTGTATTTTATTTTAACAGTGTGTTGGTCACCTTTCTTGAGCTGTGTGTGTGTTAAACACTTAAAAAGATAACACCATTATTAGTAAATAAAAAATACTGTTGTTTCTCATTGTTCTACTACAGACCAGTTGTTCTTGCACGTCAGTAGAAAAATCCATAAAAAGATTGGTTAATGATATTGTCATTTTCCACCCTCCCATTCAAGATAGCTCACACACTTGTTAATATTAACTTCTGGTGCCAGATATGGAAATCTCAACCCTCTTTCTAATATACTAGGTCCAGAATTCAACAAGCCTCTTCTGGACAAAAACTATTTGATCTCTGGTTGAAATTTACCTATCTGGCACACAAGTTTTGCATTAATTGAGTGTGTAGGCTATCTTTCACAGGTCATCATAATCAGTGGTTATGATATGAAACACTTTTTATCTGATCTGTGTTAGTCGAGAGCCACGGTGCCCCTCAAGGGCTAGGTTCAAAGTTCCTGACAAGGGATTGTGACCAGTCTTTATAAGGTGTTACGACCAGTCCTTAGAATGGGTAGTGGCCAATCCTTGTAGCTGTTTTTGGCCAATTCTGATTTTATTGATAGGTTATTTACTAGATGGTAAAATTTATTTTATGAGAAGCAACAGTATTTTTGTTGTAAAAAAATCTTCTGTATTCTATTCAGAATTCACCAGTAATATCGCCTAGTTTAATACTAGTAACCTTCACAAGTCATGCTTTCTTTTATCAAACGCTTTACTAGTCACATTAGATTTTAGAAATCATATATATATGTTAGTATAACCATGTATATATATATATACATGTACATGTATATATGTGTCTGCTACACATAGGATAGAAGTACTGTTGAATATGTTTGATCAGGGTAAAATATCTCTACTTATATATTTGTTAAAATGTTTCATTTATATACTTTTAATTTGTTAAAGACAATATCTGTTCTGTAAAATCAGAACTTTTTTGCATCAGTTCTTTTTTCGCTGGAATGTGTAAAATGGGAACTTTTTGCATAAGTTCATTTTTCGCTGGAATGGTGTTTTCAAGTTTTTCTGGTAGTTTTATTTTTGCATCATCATTCACACTTGGTACAATAATTATTTACTTGTTAAATCTTTTTTTTATTATTTCAATATACTTTTCTTTTGTAAAAAAAGCTACAAATCATTACTGTAATGGGAAATTTTTTACATCAGTTAATTTTTCGCTGGAATCATGTTTTCAAGTGTTTCTGGTAATGGTATTTTTGCATTGATAATCATCGACAATTGGTGCAAATCAAATAAGTTATATTTAAAAGATAATGGCAAAAATTTTATTTTGGCATCTTGTTTCTTTCATGAATTTTTGCACATAAAGAGCCTTTAAATTTCCTGATTTACATTGCATCATCATCATCACCACTTTGTGCAAATGTTAAAAAAAATATTTGCATAAGTTTAAAAGTATAAATTTCTACATCTTGTTTTTTTTCATGAGTTTTTGCGAAAAAATGTAGAATTACAGTACATAAAATCGTGTAAAAAAGTCAATTTAGGGCTGTGTATTAACCATCCTCCAAGCTTTAATGAAGAGTACCTGGTACCTGCTCACAAAATACGGAAGTCACTGGTTGGAACCCTATTTTCTTGCTCATTGCTAAAAGCGCTTTGCACATGTAAGAAATCCTGCAACTTAGCTTATAGCTTTATACTTTATACCTGCTGATAACACATTTCCCAGATTTTCATTTCAGTCAAAAATCATCATTGGCTACTTATTTCAGTGAATTTTTTTTTTCTGTAAAAAAAGGAACCTATTTTTTCAAATTTGTGAAAAAATGTATAAAAAGAACTATATTTTCACAAGTTTGGCTACTAATATTTAAATTTTTGGAATCCTAGAACTTGATATTGCTTAAAAAGTTTTCCTCTAGAAATATTTTTGTTAAATTTTGCTTAAATTTTGAATGTTTTATGCTTGAATTATCCCATTGTTTTATTGGGTTCTTTTTTGACAAGTGGATTAAAGTGTTGGTTTTCAGGTCACAGTGCCCATCACTGCCACGGTTTGAATCAAACTTAGGAAGATTCTAATTTGAAAAAGTTTGTGAACAAGAAAAGGCAGAGGCGGATCCAGAATTTTAGCAGGGGGGCATATAATGTGAGAGGCAAAGGCTCGAACCTTCTAGGGCGGGGGTCCGGAGGAAAATTTTGAAAAAATGGCGCAAAAATCCTGCATTCTGGTGCAATCTGAGCTGCATCAAAGAGAAAAAAATCTTTTATTCAAAATGCCTGTATCATAGTATGAAAAAAGTGTGACAATATGTATTATTAGCGATATAATAGGGGGGGGGGGGGGGGCATACGCCCCTACGCCCCCTGCTAAATCTGCCACTGAAAGGTCTGTGGTTTCCTGTTTTTCGTTTTTCAGGGATTTTTCTGACCTTTTTGGGAAAAGGACCTTGGGATGAAATTGGGAAAAGCTCAACAAAAATGTAATTTTGGGAAAAATCACAACAACATTTTAGAAATTCTAGACCACTAGAATACTGGTAATTGAACAAATTATATCGGTATTCACAGCAAAATACATAAAATAGCTAAAATAACATGATAAACATAGGTAATTGGAAATTTTTTACTACAGAATTGGGAAAAATGTATGTTTTTTTGCATTGGGAATGGGTCCCTTTACCGGACCCTGTGGATACCCAGAAAAATCCCTGTTTTCCTTCACCATCTCCAAACTGACCACCTCGATATAAGTGAAATACTCTTGACAAGGGCAGTAAGAACCATTACTCCTTCCAATAGTGCTGAAGAAATGGAATATTTTCAACAAAATAATTGAATTCCTCTGCTGTGACAAAGAGGCTTTGTTTGAATAATGTGTCTGAAATACTACTGTATGATAAGAAATATTAGCAGTAGGAAACTTCAGTGGTTATGATCTTCTGAACTAATTCGCAGTGAAAAAAACTCACATTTCCGACTGAAGGTTATTAGTATGCCAAAGGAAATACATTTGCTGTAAAAAAAGTCATCATGAAAACTATGAATATTTTTTCCTCATCAACGTTTCTTTTTATACAGTAGAGACTTACCAAACCTAGTTTAGATGAAGCATGGTTTTTAAAAAAAAAAAAAAAAAAAAATTAATTTCCTGTTATCTTTGTTTTTGTGCTGAATAGCCATTGCATGATGCATGAAAATAATTTCTGTTTCAAACATATTCAACAGTCATATTTCGCTAGATTTTTCGAGAAACAAAAAAAAAATTTAAAATGTCAATTTTGGAATTCCAATTTTTTTCAGACTACATGTATTTTTGCCTTTGGTGTCAAAAGCATTTCTCAAGGAAGGTAGATCTTCTTCAGCATTTTATGAGTTTGCATCAAGATATGCTTATAGTTCCAGGTACCAGCGAAGGATCTGAAGCCAGCCTTGACCTGAAGAAAATCCAGGAGTTGGTGTCAATGGCCAAAGTCAATTCCAGTGGATTAACGACCACTAGCGGAGGGGTCATGACCTTCCAACACAATGAATCTCAGTCTGATGTAAGAAATGAAAAAGGCCTGTATAATGCGCATGGGCAGCCTGGTGCCAGTACTCTGCAAGGCTCGTTTCCGCAGGACAATGTACTTGATTTGACCACAAAAAAGAAGGAGACTAAACCTGGTGAAGTTTTAGATCTTAGAAAGAAAGGAAGAGGCAGAGGGAAGCCGAAAGGTGCAACTCTGTCTTCCAAAAAATCTGGCGGAGTTGGTAAAACAAGAAAAACTGCTACTAAAAATAAGAACCAATCAAAGGCTTCAATGAATCAAAGTGATAATGTGATTGGCCAGTTTGACATTCCGAATAGTGATGGCCAGAAAGTAATTGTTCAGGCTATCCCGACCGTAGTGACCACTAGTGAAAATTTGATCGGTCAGCCAAAAGTGTTTGATAACCCAGAATCTGGAAATATGAGTCAACCAAAATACTGTTTAAATTCTCTGATAGCAGCACTTAGAGACAGTATTGAGAGAGATAAGAAAGATCCCGAGTTACCAGATTATGGTGAGGAGGAGAGTGACGATAATAGCGATGGGGTGGAGGATGATGCCGGATCTGCTACGTCTTATGGAGAGGATAGCGAGGAGGATAGTCTGCACTCTGATACGGAAAACAAAACATCAGATGATTTATACCGAGGGCTAAGTCCAGATTCACAAAGTGACGAGGAAACTGAAAGCGTTTTAGGTGTTGATAAGGAAATTCAAGTGTCGTTAAAAACTGTTGTCGTAGACGGAAAAACCATGTATAAATGTTCAAAGTGTAACAAAATGTTCAGCAAGACTTGCACTTTCGCCCGACATGCCATGGTTCATGCTAAATTGTATCCATATCAGTGTGGGATATGTGACGAAATGAAATGCAGTGACATGCGAGTTTTACTGCGGCATTTAGACTGGCATGGGGAAAATGTCGAATGTCCGTGTAAAAAATGTGAACGGTTGTACAAAGAAGATCTGAAAACCGAGGCAGATCAGACCAAAGATTTAGCTTGTCGGTTTAGTTGTGACATCTGCGGTAAAAAATTTATCAGCGATGTGGTCTGCAAAGCGCATGTTAACATGCACCGTAGAAAAACTATCGAATGCGAAATATGCAAAATGGAATTTAAATGTAATAGGAATCTCTCCAAACATCGGAAATTAGCCCATGGTGTTCAGTTTTGTCCCGTCTGCTTCGAAGCTTGTCGTGACATTGCTACTCATATTCACCTTCACTCAGGTATATTTATGTACAAATGTGGACTTTGTGGAGATGCGTTTAACAGTAGACCTTTGTTACATGACCATTTAAAAGTACACACCCACTTGGGGAAAAATATTGGACCAAAAAATTCACCGCAAAAAGACACTTCAAGGTCAAAATCAAAGGGATCCTCATCATCCTTAGGAACACAATCCTCAGTTTCCTCAGAAATGAAAATACAAACACTTAAAATGCAAAAAGGTTTAAAAGTTAGTAAGGGCAAAAAGGGCAGTGTAAAATCTATAAGCCCACAAATAGACACTGGTTCAAACACTTCCTTAAGAGAAGAAACAGATTCCCCGAGGCCCGATACAAGTCGAAGCCCAAAGGGAAAGGCCAGGCCTGATATAGAGAGCTTGATTTCTGAGGACAGTATCGGGGCTATAAGTGAATCATCTGCATCCAATATCAGTGCTAGTGGTGACGGAAATTCTGGGTCCATGAGTCTCCGAAAACGGAAATCACGGAGATGCCGTTGGCATGACAACGATAGTGTTTGTGAAAGATGCGATGAAACTTTTATCAAAACGATAGCATTTGGAAGAAAACCTAAGTCTAAATCGGGGAAGGATTCCCCCAGAATAGATGACAATGAAAGCAGGAGCAGTGTTAGAACTTTGAATGATTTTTCTGACAGCAGTGATGGACTTGAGGATCCTCCTACCACAAGTCTACCGACAGACTTGGCAGAACCTAACTTTGAAGAACAGCTTAATTAAGGTGTATTAAATTATTTAGCTTAATGTCCATACATTTTTCTTTTACTTTCTGTTTCTGTTCTTGTTTTGGGCTGTCTCATTGAATTGTAGGGGTAACAGTCTCAGTTTCACAACCATTTCTCAACTAAAAATTTCTTTAATTCATATCTGGCAAATTTGAAGTCTAAATATTTTTGTTTGTTTTTAAGATATTTATGAAATAAAGGTGTAATTTTGAAAAATCACTCCTAAGCTTATAAATTACATCTATATTCTATTTTTGTTACAAAAATTATTTTGTAGTATATGTACCTTAAAATATTCTCAAAATTTGCCAAATTTAAGTTAAAGAAAATTTGAATTAAGAATTAATTTTGAAACTGGGGCCTGATTCAGGTAAAATAAAAAACCTAGTGTCTATAATTGTGCATAATGGACATGTTCCAGTAAAACAAAAACTGGAATTTCATATGAATACTTGACCCTTAATTATCCCCCACCTCAGAAGAAAGAGAGCGATATTAAATTTGAGTTTCCATCCTTCCTTCTTTCCGTCCGAAATTCTTGTCTGCACTAGTTCTCCAAAACTGAAGCACTATTTCATGGAACTTGATAGATGTGCATATCGTTAACCCGAGTTGGTTTTAAACATAAGTGTAAATTTAAAAAAAAACGGAGCCTGCTGGTGGGGGATCCTATTTCATTGAATTTACTTAATTGTCTAAAAATTTCATGGCCTACTAATGCAGTTAAGGACAATCAGCATATTAGAACTTATCTTCAGTTACAGAAGAGTTCCACTTCCTTCGAGCACTTAGCTTGTATGTATGTACATATTTGTTAGGACATACAACATAATTCATTTAAACTCACCCATCCACCCACCCATCCACAAACAATTATACACAACTAATATTTCTGTTTTGACTACTTTTTTCACTGCTTTTTGTTACTATTTAATCTTGTCCCCTTTTTGGCCATTTTGTTTATGTCTGTGTCTGGTAATTAATCTTGACCCCTTTCTGTCCATTTTGTTTATGTCTGTGTCTGGTAATTAATCTTGTCCCCTTTCTGTCCATTTTGTTTTTTTCTGTGCCCCATATCTAATGGAATATTATATATAAAAATTATAGGGTAGGAAGGCAAGTTTTAGATTATACAAAACATTTTACACTTTTTCTAGGGTATATACTGGTTATTGATACATGTTTTGATTTTTTATACTGATGTCGCGTCGATTTGTTATATATTTATATTCATATTATGTAAACAATAGTAATTTAGCTCACCTGGCCAAAAGGCTGTATTAGTTTATGTAATGGTACATCACAAGTGTGTATACACGTTTTGTCATCTGATATTTTGAATTTATTGGGGAGATTGTAATTACATTTACCTAGGGGTCTCGTCGGACAAGTGTTCTAAAGAATTCAAATTCAGGTTTAATGTCATACACTGCCTAGGTTCAAAACCTGGACTATCTGAATGGCTACAAATACTTAAGGCCTATATACTTGGAGGACTAAAGCAGGCACTTATGGATAACAGCTCCTCTCACAGCCAAGATTTGAATCCCACTCTTTACGGATTCTAGTGTGAGAAAGTGGGGAAATTTGTGCCAAACTTTGATAGTTCCGTGAACTGACTGCAAAAGAGTCTTGACTGGTGTGTAAAAGTCCATTACTCCAATCCAGTTGTATATACTTATATTAAGGTGTAAAGTATTGGTAATCATTAAGATTGATTTAAGTTACCCTGTCCCCTTGATCAATAATGAGGCTGCAGTGGCCTAATGGATAAGACGTCATTCTACAAATCCAGGGTCTCTGACCTCTGAGTTCGAGTTCCAAGTCCCACTCAGACCACAGTGAGTTTTCCTTGAGTTGGCCTTTACTGGTTCACCCAGTGTAAGTATAATATGACTAGGGGAGTGATTCACTTGTCTGTGACATATGGACTCAATAAGCTAGCACCTTAAAGTAGCCCCAAGTGTGTGCTGGTACAAGACAGACTATAAAACACACTCGCACTTCACGTGCATACACACTTGTTCATGTTCATAGGAGATTAGTAATAGTTCTCGTCGCGAATAGCTGAAAAATTGCTGATGCGACATTAAGCAACATTAAACCATCAAACCTCCTTGATCAATTCAGGTACTTCAAGTTGGAGAAATATTGTCAGTTAGCTTGCAGAAGGTATGAAGTTTCTCCTATTACTCTTTGTTTCCTACAGCATTCCAAAACATCAACACAAGTGACTTCATCTTCACTGGGATGTCACATAAGACATTATTCCATTTATTTTTCCATTGGACCAGATTTGAGTCAGTGTTCTCAATGCTGTTCTTGATGATTTCCAAATTACCATAGGGACAGACGTTCTTGGAAAACTTGTTTTTGATCATTTAGCTGTAAAGGGGGGTACAATTTCATGTACCAAGTAGCTGATTACATAATAATGGAAGTGAAAAATCTTTAACACTTGCACGGAACATAAACATTAAATTGAATTAAATCAATATTGCTAACCATACAAAAGGAGTGGAGTCGAGTTACGATATTTTATGCCCAAGTCAACATTCTTTCACTTATATCAGGTGGTCAGTTCTTGTATGTACAGTTTTTTAGCACAGACCCAAAAAAGTTAATTGTGAACTTTGTGATTTGCACAATTCGCCAACATGGACTTTATCACTGACTATATGTACTTTGTTTTATACCTGACTTTGATATTCCCTTATTACTAAAGAATCTCATTTTTGTATGGCGTTCACGGCAGTGATATTGTACATTGCTATCGCTTTCCGCCTAAATCAGGCTTCTTTACTTTAAAAAAGTATGAAATAGTACACATCAGAGTAGTGCACCTGGTAAATGAACTTGAGAAGAATATATCTGTTTTATCATTAGAAATGTATTCTGAGACAGATAATGCATTTGGTTATATATACACCTTTGGAATAAATTTTCTGAATAAAGTTCTTAAGTTGGGTTAACATATTCCTCAAGTTGGTGTAGTTTGATTGATATCTGAAGTGTTAAAACAATTTAACGTGGAGTAGGGGGACCAATAAAACTGCTAATGAAGGTTATTTCTGAAACAATGGATTTCAGACCAACTCCCCGGAGTTCTCAATAGGCCCGTACTTAAAACATATGTTGGGGAAAGTCCCATGAGTTTATGGAAATGGAAGGCTTTATATACATTGCAGTGAGTTTACACCCAGCATACGGGTGGGGGGAGAGGGTACAGGCTCCATTCTCATTGCAAAGATAGATGCCATTATTCCCCATCTGCATTAGGAATTTGGAAAAAATGTCAACACAAAGAAATATATTGGTAAACATTGTACATGGAGTAGGGGGACCAATAAAATTGCTAAAGAAGACGATTTCTGAAACAACGGATTTCAGACCAACTTCCGGTGTTCTTAAGATAGAGGCCTGTACTTAATACATATGTTGGGGGAAAAGTCACATGAGTTAATGGGAATGGAAGGCTTTATATACATTGCAGTGAGTTTACACTAGCACACCTGGGGGTATAGGCTCCATTCTCATTGCAAAGATAGACTCCATTATTCCCCATCTGCAATTGGGTTCGCCGCTGTACCACGTGATACCCTCTAATGTTTGTGCAGAACACTTATTTCCAATGGATATGGAACTGCATGAGATGATGTTGTCCCGCGGAAACGACGATGTATTCCAAAATGTTCCGCACAAATGATAAGAGGTCTTAATCACGTGGTACAGCGGCGAACCCCATTTGAAAAAATGTCAACACAAAGAAATATATGGTATCCCTTTAGATATAATACTCTGTAATACAATGTATATACAGGACATTTTATTGTGTCATTTATGAAATATTTAACTTTGTTTTTGTGAAACACACGAAGTGCTTAAAAGTTTTTGAAATGAAATTAATATATTCAATTTTGAATGTGAGAGTTGACTTTGTAACAGAGTGGTCACTAAAGCTAATAAGTGTTGTTAGTATAGTTCTTTAGCTCACAATAGATAGTAAAACCTTCTACTCTAAACATATTTAATTTCGCGTGTATTTATTTTTGTGGTATAGGAAATTAAGACATATCTGCATTGTAAAATTTTTCGTGTTTTTAATATGCACTATATAACACAATAGGCATAATATAATTTCGGATCGGTATTATTTTTTGCGCAAAACAAATGGCCGCGAAATAAGCCAAAATTAGTACACTGTGAAAATAAATATGTTTACAGTATATCAACTAACTGTATATAAAGACTACCTTTCTATAAAGACCAATGTTTTAAGGTCTCTGATTCATATTTCATTCAAAAACCTGTATATAAAGACCAACTGTCTATACTGTCTATTTATTTGGTCATGTGAGTGGTCTATGTATATACCGGTTTTACTGTATTACTTAGGTCCCAGGTTACATGTAGGTTCCATGGGTGGTCTTTATATACAGGTTTTATTGTTCTTTTGTCTCCTTGTTCAGTAACACCTGTGCTTTAGAATCTTTGTTACATATTTCAATAAAAATACACACTATATAAAGACTGACTGTTTATAAAGCATGTATTTATTTCGTCCTGTGAGTGGTCTATATATATAACAGTTTTACTGTATTGCTTAGGTCCCAGGCAACTAGTAGGGCACATTGGTGGTCTTTTACTGTATCGCCTAGGTCTCATGGGATGGTCTTTATATACAGGTTTTACTGTATTACTAAGGTCCCACATGTGGTCTTTATATGCAGGTCTTACTGTAGATGTACTTTGGTCACATGTGGTTAAATACAGGTTTTAGCGTTCTCACATCCCTTGGTGGTCTTTGTACAAGTATTACTGTACTTAAGTCCTGTGGATGGTCTTTATATATAAATTATATAGAGTTTACTGTGGTGGTAAAGCTATACAAAAATTAACTTGTTACATTTGATTATTCTGTGTTATACACATCATTTACAATTAATAGTGTATATTTTTCTCATGTATTGAGAAGTTTGACTTAACCATTTCATAATTTATGCGATGATATTTGATATTTTACATTTTCCATCTATCCCTTTTAATGGCAAGACATTTTTCTTGGACTCTATTTATTTAGCTCGAGTATAATTTGTGATGAGATATTGGCATTGGTGTTTGAAAAAAATGGTGACCTCAACCTTTGACTTATTTTCAAAATTGCCAGTTCATACCATTTCACAAGGACAGAGTGGGGGTAAGGGGGGAAGGGTTTGTCACCTTAAAGGTTTTGTCACCTTGAAAATTAGGGCTGAAAAAATTGATATTTAAAATTTGATGGGCATCTGAATGTAACTTAATCAAAGTTTAAATGTGTAAAGCCAGGTATTGCATTTACTTTTGTTATTATTTGTTGAATGTATATTGTTTGTTATTTATGGTAAATGTAAATAGCTAAATGCATTTATTGTTATCATAGAATGAATTATAAGGTTATATTATGACTTGAGAATGTTAAGTATATAAGTTATTTTAAATCTGTAAACTTCATATGTATATACGAAATGCTTACTAATAATATATATCGTGTGTCTAGCTGGACAAATCTGACCTTGATCTTTGACCTTAGTTCATGACCTTTTGACATTCAGGTCACATTTTGAATTTATTAATGAAATATTTATGAAGTGTTATATAATGCATATGCCGTGATTCTTGCAAAAAAGAAATGCAGTAAACTAAGTAACTAATTTTGACAAGTCCTCAGGTCCACAGGTCTGTAACTTTTTAATCAGACCCAGACATGTAATGTCTCTTATTTGTTCTTGTAGAAAACACTGAAGTTTCTGAGATTCCGGCTGTCTAGAATGTCAGCGTTATTTGTAGTTATTGCAGATATTGAGTAAAGATAAGTTTATGTTGGTGTTTTCAAATAAACCCTAACTTGGTTAGGTCAATATTAAAAACCACAGCATATTTCAAGTACATGTACTTAGTAACCATGACATTTTAGGTCACGGTATGTGCTATGTTAGTGCAGATGCATTTTATTCTTTTACAAAAGTAGAACTCTCTTGTATGTCATATACATGGTGAATCCTTAAAAGTCATATTATGCATAGGTTTACATATTTCTGCATGTTTATAGCTGGTGCTGACTAAATATACACATGTAAGTAAATGCATTTGCAAGATTGTCTTAGAGACAAAACATTAACCAATCAAATTTGATATTGTGATTACTGGTCAAATATCAAGGTCAGACTAATGATTATCATTTATGCTTCAAATGTCAAGGTCGGGACTTGTTAATACAGGTCAAATATCAAGGTCAGATTTGTAATTACAGGTCAAAGGTCAAACTTGTTCAGCTAAACTCGAAAACAATGTACATATGGTTTTCATTTTAATTCTTACCTTTCACATCCCTAAAACTTCCAAATGGACCATCTCTCAGTCCGATTTGGATCCAACCATGGAGATAAAGGGTTGGATGTGTTGTTTTATCTAGTTTGTTTTTTAACTTGTGCATAACTTAGAGAAAACAAATGTGAAATGTGCTTAAATAAAATCAATTTAGCGAAAGAAATTGTGTTTGTTCTTATAAGTTTATTTAATACAGAAAACCTCTGATAATTCTTTATCTACAGGGGACTACACTATTGACTTTCTAGATAATATCTAAAGGATCAAGATTTTCGTATTTAAAACACATTTACCAACAAATAAGACTAAATAAGACTAATGTGATTATTTAGTTATCCATGGTATTTGATTACACTTTGGATATCCCAATATTCTGGCCTCATTTCCCTGGTTTAAGTTCATGTGTTTCACATTGGATATCCGGAGCACCTGACCTCACCATCCTGCTTTATTAAAATTAAACAACATTGGGATGGAGTTTAGTGCAATTCCTCATTAAAGATCATTTTATTTCACTTGTATTGAGGCAGCTATCTCAAGTATGTTGAAGAAACTGGAGTGTCCGAAATAAACAACCTACTTTCATACTAGAATCTTCCCGAGTGGCTGGATTGGAACCTAGGTAGTGGGAGCACTGTGATCTAAAACTGCTCGCTTCATACCATTGACAGGGGCATAGCTGAGCATGTTGGTAAATTACGCACTGTAAACGTTAAAAATGTGCCGTTTTTCTAGGGGGTATAGGGGCATGCTCCCCCAGGAAATGAAAAAAAAAAATACAACAAAAATGGTGCATTTTCCATGAATTTCGACCTTTATCTACAAATGTTTTTGACTAAACTTCAAAACGAAATTCAAACGACCTCTGAATTGTACATTGATTCATATGTTCAGTATGATAGTTTTAGTTTCAAGGGTTAAATTTTGTATTGCTTTCAAGTTTTAAAATAAAGCTGTCGTATAATAATTTTTTACATTTTTAAATATGGTATTTGACAAAATTAACTTACGCATGGTCATATGCTCAGCTACGCCCTTGATTGAGGCCTCTAAAACAACATTGGAGTTTTTCCCCGATTAGGCTGTAGTATAGGCAAACAACATTGACCTGTCCGCTTGACCTTTCATTTAAATATTTATCACGGACCAAGTACATTTGTGTATAGGGAAAACATGTATTTATAATATATGTTCATCATGAGATATACTCACCTCATAGAGTACACCTGTGTATTGTGTATGGATTAACTTGGATCTTTACACTGTCCATTTATTGGGTGGACCCTCCTATATGAATATTCCTAATGAAAGGTCAAACGGACAGGTCAATGTTGTTTACCTATACTTGTACATCAAACTTCAAACATTTGTTGACTGATTCATGTTGTTTAACATCACATTAGCAAGTTGATTATCATAAGTTGGCACTAGGTGACACATAGTGAAGTACCCCTGCTGGCAAAATTGTTAAAACACTCTGAATGGAACTTATACCAGTGTTATTGAATGGACTTTTACGTTCCAGTCAAGAATATATCACTTATATCGCGACGTCACAAACTAGTGTGGAAAAATCGTCAGTTTTGGTCGTAAGTAGGTCTTTGAGTACTCCTTATATATTTCCTTATTATCCTAGAATTGACCGCCTCGATATGTGAAAAGATCTGGACAGAGGCGTAAAATACACCACAATCTCTCGGCAGGAGTCGATTGATACATTGACTGTAATCACGTTAAACCCTGAACCATAGACAATTTTGTGATTAAAGTTGATTGAGTAATGGTGTTGAAACATTCAAGAATTTTTCACTTGTACCGAGACGTCGCCAGCTATAGGCGAAGTTGCAGAAGTTTTGTCTGTGTTGTGCTAATGGCAATTTACATTAATTTATCGTGCTACGCCACCGTTACACGGAGACTCGTTTAATTTTCATTTCGTAATGCCGAGTGCTTGGCACAAGAACAGTTACTACCTTTTAAGTCTTGGGTCAGACCCGGTCTATGCTCGAACCCACAACCTCCCACCAACTGAGCTACCCTTGTGGTTGTCTTGTGGTTAAAGGCTAATGCCATAATAGTCAGGGGGCAGACATCAAAAAGTAACCTCTTTATTGACCCCCTAAACTTTTTTGTTAAAAGCAGGAAACATGGTGGATCTTATTGCCCTATATGTACTTAGTTAGGCTAGGTATGTTTCCACCTTTACTTTTTCCGTTTAATGGAAATATGGCTGCCAATCCAAGATGGCCGCCAAAAAAGATAATTTAAGTATAAAAATTGAAAATCAAATCAACCACTCAACCTTTTTAATTGAAATTTGGTATTTGTTCAATTAAATATTATACTAATTTTCCATGAATATGGCCGACTTATTATCATCGCGCTGCATTTTAAATCATATTCAACATACGATTTCATTATTTTATGACATTAAACCAATGTATTGTATTTAATATATATGTATTTAGTTAGGATAAGTATGTTTCCACCTTGACTTTTTCCGTTTACTAAAAATATGGCTGCCAAATCCAAGATGGTCACCAAATAAAAAAATTTAAAAATTAAAATTCAAAAACAAATCAACAGCTTAAGCTTTTGAGTTGAAATTTGGTATTTGATCAATTAAATATTTTTACTAATTTTACATGAATAAACTGTGGTTGTCATATTCAATATGGCCGCCATTTTCAAGATGGTCGTCTTATAATCATCGCGCTGCATTTTAAATCAAATACAAGAAAGGATTGTATTTAATTGCTGAAATACCAAATTTCAACTAAAAAGGTTGAGTGGTTGATTTGATATTGAATTTTTATACTTAAATGATCTTTTATCATCTTGGATTGGCAGCCATATTTCCATAAAACGGAAAAAGTCAAGGTAGAAACATACCTAGCCTGACTAAGTACATATAGGGCAACAAGATCAACCATGTTTCCTGCTTTTAACAAAAAAGTTTTGGGGGTGTCACATTTTTGGGATATGCCCCCTAACTATAAACATTGGTTAACCGTAGGCAAGGAATACAAGATGACTGTTGCATGCAATAGTCACACACAACACCAAGTTGAACCCTGAACAATAGATACCATGATTAAAGACGTATGCCTTAATAAAAAACAAACATACTAATTCATGTCCGAATCATACAATGGCCGGGAAATTATCCAATGGAATGAATTGAAAAAGAACGTTGCATTGGACAATCCGGAGACATCTATTTCGCTATGGGAATGTGTAAAAAACATTGGTATAACACCCCAAAAAGTTTATGTAAGCAACTCTATGACAGTCTCCCAAAAGAATAATAGCTGTTATAAAAGCTGGAGGTTGTTCAACACAATACTTATGTGACTAAAATGATTATTGGAAAATATTGTATTAATTTGTATTATTATAAATGAATAAATTGTTTTGAATTCTGTAAGATTTATTTTTACCAAGGGGTGAACTTTCTTTATAGAAATTTCGAAGTGATTTTATTTTGTGGAAGGGAATATATATAATGCTATTGGAATATTAATGATATATTGCTATGATTTACGTGACCTAAAATGTTAAGAGGGGTTGCGAATAAATTTGCATTTAGTTAACAAATATATTGCAATAGATGAGCTTGATGTAAAAACATTATTGGATGATTGAGTTGAGTAATGGTGTTTAACGTCCTAGTAAAGAATACTTCACTTATATCGAGACGTCGCCAGCTATAGGCGAAGGTGCAGAAATTTTGCCTGTGCGTTGCGCTGATGGCATTATACAGCAGGGTTCTTTATCGTGCCAAGCCTACCAAGACACGGGACCTCGATTATTTTAAGTTCCCATCCGAAAGAACCGTGACTTTCATTTCATAATGCCGAGTGCTTGGCGAAAGAACAGTCACTACCCACTTTTAAGTCTTGGGTCAGACCCGGCCGGGGTTCGAACCCACGACCTCCCACTTACGGAGCGAGCACTCTACCAACTGAGATACCGGAGTGGTCTATATTGTTAGATTTCGATCTAATGCTATGATACGCAGCCTTGAATGTTGAAAAAAGAAATTATGAATACATTTGCATATATGAAAAATTTAGAGGGAAAAACAAGTGTAATATATGTACGTTTATTTATTTATTTGAACTTGATTTAATTTAACGTACGGTGCAGGCCTGTCGAAAGTTTAACACTAAGCTAACGGATTAAGTGTTGAATCGGCAGCTCATATCTTTCCCTTGTTACCTATATCGAGACAAGATTTTCTGCAGTACTTATCTATTTCTCTAACTTTTCGGTCACTAGCTATCCATATCTTTGCAACTCGACAGACTGCTTTTCGTTAGCACCCAGTGTCAAACTTTTGGCAGGCCTGCGAGTGTAACGCGATCTTGAAATCCGGGATGAACCACCGACCTTCGGCAATTAAAATGGCAACTAATTCCGGGAATGACATCTGTTGTTGAAAACCTGATCCAGTCAAATGACTGTTATTACTTAAATGAGAAGGTAGATGTTTTAGATGACTGATTTATTGTTTATTTTAATATTTTTGTTTTTTAATTTGTTAGTGGTTCTAGTATAAAAGCTCGTTAAAATTAGCTGTAATACAACAATTGGTTTCTTGCCGAGAAGCAAAGATGTTAAAGTTAATCTTAGCGTTTGTCATAGTATTTGTGTATGCAGCTTCTGAAGGTTTGTAGCACTTTAATATTTATATAGTTTGTTGGTCGAGTGCTGTTTTGCGTTTTATCTGCAATGATCAAGCTATTGAAGACGAAATAATTTTTCTTATTAACCTCAAGTATAAAAAATTGAAGTCACACCGCTGTCATAGAGTTTCAGATGTAGCCTTTCGTGGGCGTCATAATTGAGGTAAACATGCAAGTCTAAATATGAAACGGAACGAGAGAAATCGGTCGTATCTTTTATTTCAACCTCACTAGGATAGATGGCATTCACATAGCCTCCAAATTTAGGAGCGTTAAGAAACAGAACGTCAATTATATATTTAGCGACAGTCTTCTCTCCAGATTTAACGGGGTTGGGGGCTCGAGCTCGGTGGTTGATTGGTCTAAAGCACAAGCCTACGGATCACTGCTGGTTCGAATCCTGATCGAGACAGGTGTTGGTGTAAGAAGTATGTCGGTTCATTTGCCAAGGGTCGGTAGTTTTATTCAGACACTACGGTTTTCTTCCTCCATCCATAAACTGATTGTCTCCGACTCGATATAAGTAAAAGAATACTGACTAGCTATATAGGGTGTTAAACTTCATTATTTCACTTCACTTCAGATGAAATCGACATGATACAAAACGGTGGTAAATTTCCCCTAATGCACAGTTACCAACCTAATTTATAAACAGTCAACCCTGTCTATAATGGCCACCTAAACAGACCAGTAAAAGTGGTTTTAAATGAACAGGTGGTCCTTATATACAGGTACAAATTAAATGGATAAAGAGCAATTGGGATAAAATTTTATTTGTCGCTCTTATATACAGAGGTGACCTACCTAATTGCTAACAAGTAAATCCGGTGAATTAGGAATTTTTGTGATTTGCACTTATGTTCAAAGGGCAATAACTCCCAGGAAAATGAGCAAACCAATTTGGGTTAAGATGCGCATCTCCTATCAATGTTGATGCTTTTGCATTATGTTTCATGAAACAGTTCTTCATAGTTTTGGAGAATTTGCGCAGACAAGAATTTCGAACGGACAGAAGGAAGGACGGACAGAAAATCGAAATCAATATCTACCTCTTTCTTCGAAATGACCACTGCGGTAGCTCAGTTGGTAGAGTGCTCGCTCCGTAAGTGGGAGGTCGTGAGTTCGAACCCAGGCCGGGTCTGACCCAAGACTTAAAAGAGGGTAGTGACTGTTCTTTCGCCAAGCACTCGGCGTTACGAAATAAAAGTCACGGTTCTTTCGGATGGGAACTTAAAATAAACGAGGTCCCGTGTCTTGGTAGGCTTGGCACGATAAAGAACCCTGCTGTATAATGCCATCAGCGCAACGCACAGGCAAAATTTCTACACCTTCGCCTATAGCTGGCGACGTCTTGATATAAGTGAAATATTCTTGACTGGGACGTTAAACACCATTACTCAACTCAACTCTTTCTTCGAAAGATGGGGATAAAAACTGTTATCTTTATGTTTCAGCTGACGGCCGTGTAATCTGTAAGTCGGTGAACTGTTACAGTTTGGGATATAAATACAACCGATGTAAAGTAACCGGATCCAGATATGTCACCTCTGTCAGTGTAATAAAGAAAAAATCCAAAAGTCCGTGTACATACAGGCAATCGTTTGGTAGATATGTCGGCGACATTTGGGTAGATGACGGTTGTCGGGCAACATTTAGAGTTTGTTATTATCCAGGTAAGTTTTAACCCAAAAATCGGGGTTCACCGCTGTACCACGCTGATATCCCCTAATGTTTGTGTGGAAATATTATTTCCGATTTGGACGTGGAATTAAATTTAGTTCACGTTTTCCATTATGTTAATCGACGTTATCCCGTTTTTCTACACGTCCTGCTTAAACGCTAAGGGGTATAGATCACGTGGTACATCGGCGAAACCCATTAAACAACTCTCAGTTACTGTAAATAGAAAACAAATCGCGATTTTTCTTATTCTCGCGTAAATTCGCGGCTGTAGCCTGCCAGTGATTTTGTTTGCTTAAAATTACTACCGAATAAAGGTAGTGTCCCCCGATAAAATTTGACTAAAATTCCCCAATATCACCATTATAATTCCCCAAAACAACAGCGTTATACTAGCAAAATTTTTGATGTCTTTTTCCACAATATGTCAGATGTTGTAACAATTTAATATTTTTGCAATGAGAATCCTAAGCTATTGCAAGCAAGTCATGAAACAGTTTGTTATATTTCAGAACTTCAAATTTTCTCAATTTAAATGGCAGAAGGTGCTTTTTACAAAAAATGTAACAAATCCAATGCCTGCAAAACTTGATAATAAAACGTACGGTTTTATTTAATAATTTACTTGCATTTGTATTTTTCGTTATCTTACGACGAAAATAAAAGTACATTGCATGCGAACATCTTGAAATTACGAAGTTTATGTGGAAATTCGGTGACGCGAAATCTTTCAGGTTTATAGTATTCATCTCAATCGTAGAGGATTCTTTGTCACTGGTTTGTTTGAAAATAGTCTTTTTAACGTGCCTTCGAATCCCCTCCCCTATGTTTTATCGAGTTCCCCCTCCTGTTTTATTGACCCCTCCTCTAAATTTTATCCGGGCGAGACCCCCTCCCTTATATTTTAGCGAGACCCCCTTCCCTATATTTAATCTAATCCCCCATAGCTATATTTTATCAAGACCCATCTCCTATATTTTATCGAGTCCCCCTCCCCTATGTTTTATCGAGACCCCCTTTCCTATATTTTATCGAGTCACCCCTCACCTAAAATTTATCGAGTCCCCACTCTCCTAAATTTTATCGATTTGATCCGTATTATGAAGAACAATATATTTATCCAAGATTTTTTAGGGTGATCTTACTACGTGTACTTCAATAGCACGGTGCATTTATTTATTTATTTTTTTATTATCCAGGAAGAAGCAAGGACGTGTCATGTAGCAGCAAGGGCTACAAAAAAACGACATGCTACATCGGTTCCGGTTCTACCTCCATCACCCTCCTTAGACATAAGTCCATCTCCCCGTGTATATACGGACACAGCTACGGGAGGAGTGGATCTAACATGTATGTGGATCATGGATGCCGTGCAGTGTTCCGAATCTACTTTAAATAGTGAAAAATAAAAATAAAATAAGTAAAGCAATAAGTCACCCTAAAGTATGTTGGAGGTGACTTAATAAATCTTTCAAGAGCATATATGAATATTGTATTAATTTTCTGTTGATTGGCTCTAAAAAATTACTTTACTTTTGCCACTATGCAACCGTGTTCGATTTCATAGTCAACTCTATTTAGAAGAGCTCGCTCCGTAAGTGGGAGGTCACGGTGGGTTCGAACCCCGACCGGGTCTGACCCAAGACTTGGAAATGGGTAGTGACTGTTTGCCAAGCACTACTCGGCATTACGAAATGAAAGTCACTGTTCCTTGGGATGGAAACTTAAAATAAACGAAGCCTTGTGTCATAGTAGGCTTGGCACGATAAAAAACTCTGCTGTATTATGCCGCCCACGCAACGCACAGACATAATTTCTGCACCTTTGTCCATAGCTAGCATGTCTTAATATATGTGAGCTAGCTTTATCTTTCTATATCTATATCTTAATATAATTCTTGACTTGGACGATAAACACCATTTCTTTACTCTATTTGTAAGAAAACTGTGATGGCCAATTAAGATGTTAGGATTCAAACCCAAGGCATTTTACTGTTGGGTTAGACGCTTTAGCTTTTTATCATCATCTCCCTTAACTGATTGACCAAGGCGTTATTACTTCAATGGTCAGTTCAAAGCCTTATGTGTTACTTCTGTTTACTTTACCTTGCTTCATTAAACCATATAAACTGTTACAGACTTGCTTTTTTGTGTAAATGTCATCAGAAGCTGGGGATTTTTTTTTAAGAGTTTAAATGTTCAACATTGAATTTTACAAGAAGCATATTTCATTTATTTAAAATTTTAATTTCATATAGTCAGCCAGTTGGTCCATAACTTCATACGTCCAAAAATCAATCTTTTGAAATATTTAAACTATTTTAACACATCTTTCCAAAATTACAAATTAAAGACACTACATTTAATATGAGATACCCTGAAGACTTTATCATTTGATTTATTAACACCTGTCAATCTATTTTGTATATAATATTGCAAGGTAGATTTAAATATTGAATACCCGCGATGGAATGCAGGGATTTATCAAGGGTCTATTTAGGGCAGAAATTCGACCCCATTCCCAATGGAAAAAACATTGATTTTTCCCAAAATGGGCTGAGAAAATCCCCAACTAGAAAATTGTACCAGATACATAGCCTAAGTCTGGTCATAAATGTGTCTGCTTTTCTCAATCTTCAATCAACTCAATACACTAAAAGCATTAGATTTAATCATTAATGGCATCAAAAATGAAGTTTTCCCAAAATGAGCAAAAAGTTGATAGTTTTTCCCAAATTTTAGTTTGGGGCCTTTTCCTAAAAGACCCTGATAAATCTCTGGAATGTCTACTTAAAAGGATCTAAAGGTTACAGATCTCTTAATATTACCTGTATGTGCAAAAGAGATATAAATTTTACTTTTCATAAATTGAGAATCAAATTGATTTATAAAAGAATGTGTTATTATTTTAGGTCAGTTGTTGCATAGATATCTGGGTGATTTAGCCGATATTGGTGATTATTTTCAATTTCAAATAGATCTTAAAGACAAGTTCTAAGTTATTATAATTTTTCAATTATTTTTACAACCAACTGTCCCACACAAAACCATACTTAAACAATAATTTTAATAACATTCACACTGCACTGTAAATACACTATTGATAGCATGACGAGGTTTGTTCACACACTACGTCATAACATGTTCTTCTCACCTCTAACACAAAAGAGCTGTGACAATGATATCGAAAATTTTATATTAGCAGAATGCATATCTTAATGGAATTATTTTATTATTTTTTTTAAATTTTATAATTAATTTTGTACTTATAACTATCGATTTTGGTTATAAGCATTTTACTTACATTGTATTTTAGTGATTTTGGTGATAATTCAGTAGAACTCATTAAAACCCTCCCCCAAATTAAGTATATAAGTATTTGTCAACCTTCAAAGAAAATTCTCGCATGGCGATTGGTTAACTTGCCGGGGGCACATGGAACGATGTTCGGAAATCTGCAGGGGTACATGAGAGCACGCGACGTTTAGCGGTAAAAGGGAACGACTGCAAAAATATTGTACAATGATTAGGCGGAATAACTCTTCCAGGTAAATTTCACGAACCTCGTTACCAAGAGCTATCGATAACTGACCACTGGGTAACTGACAACGTTACATGGTCATTATGAGATTAAAATGGACTGATGACGGTAAAAATGATTCTAAGAGATATTCCAAGCAAAACAGTATACTAATTTAAATGTGTACATGAAGAGGAAAATATACAAGTCGAGAGAAAGAAAAAGTAGATGGTTATTTAGAAGTAGAAGATATACTGTTTGTCAGGCAAAAAACAATGGGATATATATTAAACGTTTATCCTTTTAATTTACACAAAAACAGTAACTTGATCCAGTCATGAATCAAATTGCATAAAAATACTATATGTTTGCGCAATACAAATATAAGTAAAAATGCTGATACACATTTTAATAAGTGTGATTATTCATGATACACTGCAGCCATCCATCCCAATGCTAATGTTTAACTATCTTATCAAATTCACTAAACAAATATTTAATTGGTAAATGCAAAATAAATAAATAAATAAATAAATAAATAAATAAATAAATAAAATTTTGAATAATATTTCGGCCCATTATTAGAAAAAAAGAATGTATTATTTATATCAATAGAGTACATTTATGCATCAGAAAATTTCTCATATTGCAATAAAAAACAAATAATATGTATAAAATCACTTTTACAAAGTTCACATAATCCATGATGTCTTGGTTTTCTGGTATAATCTTCCCACGGCAAACTTCAATAGGTAGTTTCTGATTACTATAAATTCACAATAAATTAATATTGCTAAAAGTGGGATCTCACATACCAGTAATTAAAAGATTATCAATAAACATCCTGTTTATTAGTAGACCTTTATCACCTGTAATCAAAAGAACTTACCGTCCAATTTGCAAAAAATGATTGACACGTGTGTGTATAAATCATTAGATATGAAGTCTCTATGATACCCGGTAAATGTTATTTCTGTAATTTTGAAAAGATATATTTGACCAAATTAATAAGATAAATCCAACAAATTAATAAGATTAATTTGGATGGATCTACTACTGATGGACCGACTTACTGGCCTAATGAAATTAATTTTGAAATTTTAAAATTATTAAAATATATACTTTTTTCTTATTTGACTAAATTAATAATTTATAATTATTTTTATTGTCTTAAGAGATTATTTCACTTTCATTCTCTCACTTTTCTGGTTATATTTATTTGAAAAAAAAATCCAGAACATTTATGAAGCTGACTGACAAATCTGTCTTTAATTTTTAATTTCTTAAAACTTTTAATAGTATATTCAAAGGTCGAGAAGTATATTACCTTTTGTTTGGGTATAATTATTATTATTATTATTTTTTTACCGTTTTTTACTTACGGGGTAGTCGGTGTAACTTGTACCGAAATATTGGCTGATTGGTGGGGAAAATAAAACTTTTATATTTGGTGCGGTGTCGGCCATATTGGATATTTCTTCACCAGATATTCACAAATTCCCCTATTTTTAAATAAAATTGGAAGTAATTTGCCGTCAAAACCAACATTTGATTTTTATGTTTTTACCTTTATCAAAGTGTGCTCTAACACTTTAGATGTGGTCATTTTTGAAAAAAATCAAATTAGCGTGAAAAAACAGCCTATAACTAAAGGTCTTTGCCACATTTTTCAAAAATTAAACAAGAATAATAAGAGATAGTGCCGAAATAACTGCTATATTTTTAACTTAAAATGGAAGTAATTTCCCGACGTCCTAAAATTTTACAAAAAATACCGAAATAACCGGAATTTAATGAGGAACTCAAATAGATGTGGTCATTTTTTGTATCGTTTTTGGTTTCTTTTTAACGAAACAAAAACTGTACACCTGTTCTATATTTCTATGTATCGATCGTAAGACACTGAGCTGTAGATCGTTACACAGGTGAAGTACGACAATGTACATAATAGTTGCCTATGGTAACTCGTACATCTCTGACGTCTAGTTACGGTAAACAAACATGGCGACATCGCACGCAAGTCACAGAAAATACGAAATGGAAGTAAAAAAGATCCAACTGGTAACGCTTTGAAGGGTGACAATAACGTTATACAGGGCTTTGGCAGGTTACACGGTTCCATGTACCCCGTCAAAGATGAATGTACCCTTCGCCTGCAGCTCAGGGTACATAAATCTTTGACGGGGTACATGGGACCGTGTAACCTGCCAAAGCCCTGTATAACTTATAATATACAATCAGAATGCACAAGATAACCAATGTGATTCAAGTCCAGAACAATTTACCAATATTAAATATGCACCAAAATTTGTATTAACTAAAATTTATGCATTTACAGTATCCTAATACTAGTGTTTGACACCTTTAGGGGTTTCGCGGAAACAATGGAACAATCTAGAGGATTTTATTAGTAGAGCTCATCCGCAGAACTTGCCACTCAAAAGTTTAACACAGACCTAACGGATAAGTGCCAAAACTACCAATAATTTGGTAAAGAATTGGTTACTTTATTATGGGTACAAATTCAAAACAGTACGTTAAATTTATGTTGCATGATAGGGTCAAATTTAAACACTTATTGTGGATTTCGTGTACAAGATAGAAAAAATTCAAAAATACCGTTTCTTTCGTAAGATCTTAAACTTTTTTCGGTCAATGGACAACTTTTTTGTACAATGAAGGGTTATTGAACAGGAGTGTGTTAAACGTAATTGTTTCTGAAAAATCCATTTTTTGCATTTTTGACCCAAAAAATAAGTATGATCCATAATTTACCCAAAAAATTAAGATACAAATGTAGTTAGATAGCTAGATCGCATTAGACTCCATAATCTCAGAAAGTTTTAGCAAAATCTATAGGCGACTTCACCTTCTTCCCCAAGATGCCATAATATGCTGCTAAAAGGGGAAAGTTGTCGCCTTTATCATTTCACATCCAGAGCATGTTCCGAATGAACTCGTTACTAATCCTCAAGATTGTTCCATTCTTTATTTTCAATAATATTTCGTAAATTCAGCAAATCTCAATATTCAATGTTTTACAAATTATTTTTCAAATCATTTTTCTGTTCTACCTTCTTTGACAAATCCCGTAATAAAGGGTAAATTCCTTTATAGTCAGTAACAGTATCTGCCACATCAATGTCCATGTTTGTTTGTATTTTCTTATAATAAGCTAATTTTTCTTTCACTATTTTGTGAAATCCAGAACTTGTTAAGTAAAACTTTTCTGATAAATTTTTTAACATAAATGTGGAGAAATTGAGGAAAAGCCACAGTGTAATAACTGTTCTCATATTAAGAATACCTGGACTTGGCCAAAGATCCAGTAATGGACAGCTATGCATCAATAAATCATTTACTGGATCATAGAGAAAAACATATGCAAAATCTGATGTACAACCAAATGTTGGAATCAGCATACCTTCCAAACAGTTATTCATGTTAACTTGTGCAAATGCGTTAGTGATAGTTTCTGCCACAATTTGATCAAAAGTTTCTGCTTTTAAGAGAATTTTTTTTTTTAATTTTTACACAAACTTCTTTTTGGTTTGCAGTTTCTTTAATAGTACACTGTTTAGATTTTTCTGGTTCTGTAACTTTTGTTTTTTGTTTTTTTTTCTGGTTCTCCAAACTCTCCACTTGATTCATCATCGTCATCATCATCATCATCATCAGTTGATTCAATTACTGCTACTGCCAATGTTTGATCCAACATTATATCTGCATTCCCATGCCATGTAGCTCCTGATCCTGAAAAGTAAGATGCATGAAAGATAGAGAACTATGGACATGAAATAAGTGACTAACTAAAGAGACAAATACAAGCAGACAATGTTTATCCCCTCATCTGAATTTTAGTTATAATTCAGCTTAAAAGTGACCACCTGGAGATTCTGTACCAGTTTAACCCCTTTCTTTCAGTATTTTAATCAAATTTAAGCATCAATGACTTGTCCATTGGTATAACTTGAGCCTTATAAAACCTATTTCTTCGAATTAACTAAACAATGCCAGTACAACATTAAACAATATCAAAAAAAAAAAAAAAAAAAAAAAAAGAGTAACTAGACACTGTCACTGAGCACTAGAAAAGTCACTCCAATGGAAAAAAATTTTAACATTGTAATATAAATACAAACATTTGATAAGAAAAGAAAATTATGTAAATGAAAAAATTGCGTTGACCTAGGTTCCAGAAGGAAAGAGAAAGAGAGGAAGACCAAGAGAGACCTGGCGAAGAACAACAGAGAAAGAAAGAAACGATATGGGATGGCCAAGTTGGAGAACGGCAGAGAATGAAGCCTCAAATAGGACGAAGTGGAGAGATCTGTGCCTCGCCTTATGCTCCACTAGGAGCGAAGAGGATAGGTAGGTAGGTAGGTAGGTATAAATACAAACATACAGTACCATGATCCAATTCAATATAGAATGGTGTGTGTAATAAATGTGCTTTATGTAGCTTGTAAATACTGGTATACTGTAAAACACTTTATTTTCGCGGCATGATATTTTCGCGATATTTGTATCAAAGTCATTTCGTGGCATGAAATTTTCACGATATCCCGTTGTGAGCCCAATCCCATCGTGAGCCCCTATATAAAAGTCCATTCATATTTATTCGATCAAATTTAATTTCGCGCATATTATTTTCGCGTTATTTATGAACTCGCGAATTTCGCGAAAATAACATGCACGCGAAAATTTCATGTTTTACAGTATATGGTTCCTAATTGAATTGTAAATATAAGAAAAGAAATTGAGTTTGTTGTTTTTCATTAGTTTATGAAGATAATAATAAAACCCACAAATTTATTATGAAAGCCTTCGACTTTCATCCAGTTTGCAGGTTCCTCATTATCTTCATCGCCTTTTTAAAAACAAGTTTATTTAATTTGATTCGTACACATGTTCTTTCCATAATGCATTGATGATCTAAATATCATCTGGATATCCATTATTTAAAGTTAAGAAACAGAAACACTAGGTTTCCATAAATTTAAAATAATTAGTAGCCAAATTTCTAAAAATTGTGAAAATATATAATAGTCCTTTTTAAAGTATTTTTCCACAAATTTGCTAAAATAGGTTACTTTTTGAAAGAATTCCTCAGATATTAGTAGCCAATGGCGATTTTGGCTACCAGGAATGGAAACATAGGAAACAGATTTTGTGACAGACATATAAACAAACAAACATGTATATATGGATGAACATGAGCAAGACTACATATCTTGTTCATATTCATTGCAAAGTTTATTTAAAGTTATTAGCTTTTAACAATTAGTTATTAACTTATTCACTGATTTGAAACATAACTCACAAGACCCCTTATTTCTTACAAAATGCTGCATGTACAAACTACAACATAGCGTTCTGTACCACCATATCCTGATCCAGTTTTATGTATAACTGTGAGAGGCCTTACGTCATCCAGTTATATCTCGGTATAACAGCTGCGAGAGGCCTTATGTCATCCAGTTGTATTACCGGATCCAGTTTCAGTTCAGATTAAACAATAAGCTGAGAGAGGCCTTTTGTCATCCAGCTGTATTGTTGGTTTGCAGTATTCCAGTAGTTATTGGCTAAAAACATGTATATAAACTGAGAGAGGGGACCTTCTGCTCCGGAGTCAGATGCTCTACCACTGAGCTACCCAGACCTACAGCTTATACCAGTGTAATTTCACTACAGTACTACTGTACCATAGACAGTCTCAAAATGCCATATAATTGATAGTGCATCATAAGCCTACAAAGGCTGGCCGGTAGATATATGTGAAAGTCATCGCGCACGAAAAAAAAAAAATTGTAAATCGGGTTGCACTTTAAAATAAAAATTATTATTATATATTATTATTATTGTCCCATCAAACTTGGTCACATAATATTGGACTTCAATCCAAGAACAATTTTAGGTGTGTGATTGAGAATGTGTTCATGATCTGCCCCATACTAGTATGTTAGTGCATTGATGTAAACTGCTGGACTGGATCAATACTGCTGGACCATAAAATGAGAGTATGTCATAATAAATGTACTGTGTAAATGCAGCCTAAGACATATAGGTTATGTAATTTCTTTTTTGTAAGCAAGCTTAAAAATCAACAATTGAAGGACAATTTTGAGGTGCCTGATGGTGAATGTGTTCATAATCTTGGTCTTACATCAGCGCACAAATGGCAACTTTTACAGTGTTATCACACCGGCCAACAATGCTACAAATAACCATTTCATATCATTAAAACATTATACTGACACAGAGCCAATAAAGGCTAGTTGCAAAAATAAAATTGCCCATCTCAGTTATGGTTAGAGACGTGACTTGAATTCACATAGCAGAGAGACCTTAGATAAAAAGACTTAAAATGCCTTTAAGCACTTGGACACCAAAGGTGAAAACCCCCTAATTTGAATGCAATATTATACAATAATTGCCGTCTAGGTATGTGGACAATTCTGGATGTCCACATACCTAGAGGGTAATTATTATTTTATTATACCGAAACAAAGCTTACCATGTAAAATGACACAAACAATATTTAAATTTTAAATTAAATTAAACGCTACCAGTTTACACTTTCAACCACCCTTTTACGCTCGCCTGCATATGAAGATTACACAGTAGCTGTGCATGGGTCTTTTGGGAGTAAGATCTAGGTTTAACTCTCATTCTGTTTCCATCAAATACATTTCCAGTATTTTCATTGAAGCTTAAGTGACCCTTTTTGTGTTTTCTGCATCTTTGTCATACATAATTAATTTCAAGTCCGCTTCCGATGAACTGCAAAAAACGACTGGCCGCCATTGCTATTGTTTAACAAATGACAACACAGTTCTGTTGTACGAGTTATTTCCCTTGTACCGGGTTATCACCGGGTGATAATAGTATTATCACATGGCTGGTGAGAGGTTATCACATGGCTGTAAGAGGTTGTCACACGCTGACAGTGATTCTGTGGGAAACATCTCATTTATTACATGTCATGTGATTGGAAAACATCCAATGAAAAGTGTTTTAATATATGTGAGGCATAATAATACCACTTATACTACTTGTCTCCTACAAAAAAGCAGGGAGTTACCATTTTCAGTTACAAGTTATGAGTTAAAACTAAAGCCAATGTCTTATTTGAATAGGCTAAAGTTATGTAATAATTTCATCAATACTAAACTTACTACGGTAGTTAAAATTGGTTATAAATGTTTTGACTTCAGTTCTCTTCATACTTTTAACTTTACAAAAAAAAAAATAACTTTCATCAATTCTTCACCTGAAATTCAGAAGCTTAATGCACCAGTTAATACTAGACATAAGGAGTGATTCACTCGTTATCTTATTAGAAGAATGGCTATAAAACATAAGCAATAAAAAAAAAAAAATTACTAGAAATCACACTTTACCTATTCCAGTTTTTCCTGATATAATTTTTTCTTTACAACTGCACAGACAGGATTTTGGAAGTTGCTTTGCATTCTGATCTACCATGTACTTTTTACTGGGTACAAGTTGGGAAAACAAGTGCTGAGCAAGTACAACTATAATTTTCGTTTCATCATGTGCAATCTTCTTGACATCATAAATAGCTCTCTGGTGAATTTCAATATCTGAAATCAAAATAGGAAGCAGTCAGTTAGGTCTTGTATTACCTGTTTGAGAAAAAAGATTAGACCAAAAGTTCACACAACTTGATGAATCGGTTGTTTATAGATGTGTACTGGGATCATATTGAAAAAAATATTAATTTATCTTTAAATTCTTAAAGCTTAAAATTCAGATTATACCACGTTAAAGCTCAGCTGTAGTTAACTTTCATTTAAAAAATAATTGATTGACATAAATGCAAATTTTAAGCTAATATTAGGAGTCCTTAGTAAGATATACCTGAAATATCCAAGTTACATGTATACATACAGGGGCGGATCCAGAGTCTTGGTGAATGGGGGGGCACAAGTATGCGCCAAAGGCGCGACCTACTAGGGGGGTCTGGGGGCATGCTCCCCCATAAAAATTTTGCTTTTTTCAGTACAAATGGTGCAATTTCCTGCATCTTGAACACTGTCGAGCATACTTTTTACCTCGCATTCAAAGTGGATCTAAACCAGTCAAAGAACTAATCAGTTTAGCTTATTTAAAAAAAAATAAAAATAATATTGACGCTGGTGGCTATGAGTGTCGGCGAGTTCATAGTATCGTCTATCAACTGTGCTGTCGAAATTTGTCGCCGTCGGTAACTTGTATTGTCGTCCTTTTTATCTGTCCAGGTGTAGTTGTGCACCCCAGTTCCAGACCGACGCTTTTTTGCGTTATATTAAAGGAGTTTGTTCAACCTTTGGAAGTTGATCCATCAGAGGGATACCAGTGTTTTGATTTAATTTGGTCGATAAATGGATGAAAGTGGTCTGGGTGATCCAGTTGGGTTGATAAATCAAGCTCATCAGTGGAAAGTCTTTCTGTTTGAATCCCGGTCCTAAGTTTGATTGATCATTGATTAATGGGGTTTAACTTTTAAGTCAATAATATTTCACTAATATCGAGACGTCACCAGCTATAGGTGTAGGTGCAGAAATATCTGTGCTTTGCGGTGGTGGCATTATACAGTGAAGGTTCTTTATCTTGCCACGCCTACCGTCGGGCATCGGGTTTTAAGGTTTTTCCGAAAGACCTGCATTCATTTTTAATGCCGAGCGAACAGTCACTACACTTTTTCAATTCTTGGGTCAGACCTGACCAGAGACTAAACCCTCGACCTCCTTGACTTACGGAGCAAGCACTCTACCAACTGACCTGCCCGCTACATGTACCGAAGGGGTAGGTCTCCTACTACCACTACCCCCTTTCCACACTTGTTTAAAATGAACTGTATGACATCCATCTGGACTTTCAAGTTAATTTTATTATTTGATTAGTTTTAAAATGACTGGTTAGTCAGTTTCTTCATTGTATAATGCGCATTAAAAGTGCAACCGAACACAAGAATCTTGTCACTAGCAAAAAAAAAAAAAACACTGATTATTTTAGACGGATTTGTTCCGTAAAGCCGATAAACGGGCGAATAGAATAAAAAGTCAAATGAGACAGATTTTTTCCATTAAAACTAATTAAAAAATGTATAAAAATTGTACAAAAATTTGGACTTTTATATGGAAATAGAACATCGTGCTATAAACATATACAAAAAAGATAATCTTGTGTGCTAAAAATCAGTTTTCTCTAGATCTCTCTCTCTCTCTCTCTCTCTCTCTCTCTCTCTCTCTTGGCCATATCGGTAAATTAAATGAATTCACGTATGATTAATGGAATCACTCTTCATGGAAGTCTCTTAATTAGTATTACTAATTAACGTTGTCTACTGGTTACCTGGTTTCTTTCACGCCTCAACGATCAGGTAAATAACATTATCACCTAAGACTGGTCAGTACTACCTGGATTCTTTCATGCTTCAGCGAACTGGTGAATTACATCATCACCTGATTGCAATTTCCTACCTGTGTACACAAATTAATTAATCAGTGCCACTAATTAACTGGTCATGACGCTGGTTGATTGACAATTAGCAGTGAGAGAGGGGGAAGGTCGGGGCAACTGGGGGGGCACGGGCCCCCTGTGCCCCCCCGTTGGATCCGCCACTGACATATCTCTTGTATCTTCGGGGGGTTGGGGGGTGGGGTGGGGGGTGGAGGGTGGGGTGTTCATTGGGGTCTATTTAAAGATTTTACATTTTGCAGTTTCTAAACAGCTGTTAAATAGTTAACTGAGATGCAAATAAGCGGTTTCACTTAAAAAGAGTTCACCGCCATTCCTTATGATACATACCCCTTAACGTTTCAGTGGGGTGTTTTGGATAGTGGTTTCCATTCCTGGTAACCATAATGGCCATTAACTACTATCTTTCTTTAGAAATTCTTAAAAATCTTCATTTAGAAATTTGGCTACTTCTACTTTTAAATTTGTGGAAACTAAGGAGTTTACCTCACAATTTTGCAGAATGAACATCCTTTTTTTCGGCAAATTGCAACCCCTTCAATTCCATGTCCATTGTAAACAAGAATAGAATTCCTGGGTCTCCCGCCGGTCACCCTTAACTTCAACAAAAAGTATCGACTAATGCTGATTTTCGAACTTGACCAAGGTATTAGTGGTATAAACATTTGGTATAAATTTAATGAAAATCTGTCAAAATTTGTAGGCATGAGAGTGCTTACAAGGTCAAGTTTTGGATAAAACGGAGTCATTATTGTGGTCAAAGTCCCATAACTCCAACATAAATAATCGACCAATGCTGATTTTCGAACTTGACCAAGGTATTAATGGTATAAACATTTGGTATAAATTCCATGTAAATCTGTCAAAATTTGTAGGCATGAGAGCACTTACAAGGTCAATTTTTGGATAAAACGGAGTCATTATTGTGGTCAAAGTCCCATAACTCCAACAAAAAGTATCGACCAATGCTGATTTTCGAACTTGATCAAGGTATTAGTGGTATAAACATTTGGTATAAATTTAATGAAAATCTGTCAAAATTTGTAGGCATAAGAGTGCTTACAAGATCAAGTTTTGGATAAAACAGAGTAATTATTGTGGTCAAAGTCCCATTACTCCAACAAAAAGTATCGACCAATGCTAATTTTCAAACTTGACCAAGGTATTAGTGGTATAAACATTTGGTATAAATTTAATGAAAATCCGTCAAAATTTGTAGGCATGAGAGCACTTACAAGGTCAAGTTTTGGATAAAACAGAGTCATTATTGTGGTCAAAGTCCCATAACTCCAACAAAAAGTATCGACCAATGCTGTGTTTCGAACTTGACCAAGGTATTAGTGGTATAAACATTTGGTATAAATTTAATGAACGAACTTGACCACGGTATTAGTGGTATAAACATTTGGTATAAATTTAATGAAAATCTGTCAAAATTTGTAGGCATGAGAGCGCTTACAAGGTCAAGTTTTGGATAAAACAGAGTCATTATTGTGGTCAAAGTCCCATAACTCCAACAAAAAGTATCGACCAATGCTGTGTTTCGAACTTGACCAAGGTATTAGTGGTATAAACATTTGGTATAAATTTAATGAACGAACTTGACCACGGTATTAGTGGTATAAACATTTGGTATAAATTTAATGAAAATCTGTCAAAATTTGTAGGCATGAGAGCGCTTACAAGGTCAAGTTTTGGATAAAACGGAGTCATTATTGTGGTCAAAGTCCCATTACTCCAACAAAAAGTATCGACCAATGCTGATTTTCAAACTTGACCAAGGTATTAGTGGTATAAACATTTGGTATAAATTTAATGAAAATCCGTCAAAATTTGTAGGCATGAGAGCACTTACAAGGTCAAGTTTTGGATAAAACAGAGTCATTATTGTGGTCAAAGTCCCATAACTCCAACAAAAAGTATCGACCAATGCTGTGTTTCGAACTTGACCAAGGTATTAGTGGTATAAACATTTGGTATAAATTTAATGAACGAACTTGACCACGGTATTAGTGGTATAAACATTTGGTATAAATTTAATGAAAATCTGTCAAAATTTGTAGGCATGAGAGCGCTTACAAGGTCAAGTTTTGGATAAAACGGAGTCATTATTGTGGTCAAAGTCCCATAACTCCAACAAAAATAATCGACCAATGCTGATTTTCGAACTTAACCAAGGTATTAATGGTATATACATTTGGTATAAATTTCATGTAAATCTGTCAAAATTTGTAGGCATGAGAGCGCTTACAAGGTCAATTTTTGGATAAAACGGAGTCATTATTGTGGTCAAAGTCCCATTAGTCCAACAAAAAGTATCGACCAATGCTGATTTTTGAACTTGATCAAGGTATTAGTGGTATAAACATTTGGTATAAATTTAATGAAAATCTGTCAAAATTTGTAGGCATAAGAGTGCTTACAAGATCAAGTTTTGGATAAAACAGAGTCATTATTGTGGTCAAAGTCCCATAACTCCAACAAAAAGTATCGACCAATGCTGATTTTTGAACTTGATCAAGGTATTAGTGGTATAAACATTTGGTATAAATTTAATGAAAATCTGTCAAAATTTGTAGGCATGAGAGCACTTATAAGGTCAAGTTTTGGATAAAACAGAGTCATTATTGTGGTCAAAGTCCCATAACTCCAACAAAAAGTATCGACCAATGCTGATTTTCGAACTTGATCAAGGTATTAGTAGTATAAACATTTGGTATAAATTTAATGAAAATCTGTCAAAATTTGTAGACATGAGAGCGCTTACAAGGTCAAGTTTTGGATAAAACAGAGTCATTATTGTGGTCAAAGTCCCATAACTCCAACAAAAAGTATCGACCAATGCTGATTTTCAAACTTGACCAAGGTATTAGTGGTATAAACATTTGGTATAAATTTAATGAAAATCTGTCAAAATTTGTTGGCATGAGAGCGCTTACAAGGTCAAGTTTTGGATAAAACAGTCATTATTGTGGTCAAAGTCCCATAACTCCAACAAAAAGTATAGACCAATGCTGATTTTCGAATTTGACCAAGGTATTAGTGGTATAAACATTTGGTATAAATTTAATGAAAATCCGTCAAAATTTGTAGGCATGAGAGCGCTTACAAAAAAGTGTGACGGACGGAAACACGGACGCCCGGCATTTCTATGTCCCCGCTCCGCGTTGCGGCGGGGGACAATTATTGTTCTGCACAAACATTATCAGGTATCATGTGGTATGAGTTGAGTAATGGTGTTTAACGTCCCAGTCAAGAATATTTCACTTATATCGAGATGTCGCCAGCTATAGGCAAAGTAGCAGAAATTTTGCCTGTGCGTTGCGCTAATGGCATTATACAGCAGGGTTCTTTATCGTGCCACGCCTGCAGCAACATGGGACCTCGTTTATTTTAAGTTCCCATCCGAAAGAACCGTGACTTTCATTTCGTAGTGCCGAGTGCTTGGAGAAAGAACAGTCACTACCCACTTTCAAGTCTTGGGTCTGACCCGGCCGGGGTTCGAACCTATGACCTTCCACTTACTCATGTGGTATGCTGGTGACCTTCATTGATGACTATTGCTGTTTGTGTGGAATAGTAGACAAATTTTAATGTTTATTTGTAAATGTTGACTAAATATCTGCAAAAGCTAAACTTTTTTACTATTACACATAGTCACAATAGTCCTCTCTATACAACAGTCAATCAATTCTATTATTATAGAACTGTGCATAAGCTGATCAATTCTATTATCAATAGATATAATAGTTGCCTGTTGTTAATAGTTGACAAATCTATGGCCTTTTTGTGACCTGACTTTCTCCTTGATATGGCCAAGTGGGTGATACATATTTCTAAGCAAATGTGAAGGATATGCGAGTGCATATACTAGGGGAAGTCAGAAAGTTCATAGAACAGCATATTCAGCCAAGCGTAACACATATTTTTTTTACTTATTTAGACAACACAACATTCAGCCATTTTAAACATATCAAGTTTATTTGTCACAAGATATTTGTGTAATTCTCAAAAGCATTCAAAGTTGGTGACCATCAAGCAATCATGGAAAATCAAAATGTTGAGTTTAGGACAGTAATAAAGTTCATCACATTAGATGGATCAAATGCCAAAGAAATTCACCGGCGAATGGCCAAGGTGTATGGTGACAGTGGTCCTGTCTATTCCACAGTGGCAAAATGGTCAGCTGAGGGTGCACCTCACTGAAGATTGACCCATGGTCAGGTTTGGCACCTGATGCCATCACAAAGGAAATTGTCACGTCTGTGGAGACCCTCATCATGAATGATTGTCGAATTAGGATTGACGACATAGCTAGGGAGTGTTACATTTCACATGAAAGTGTTTACACTGTGATCCACGAGCATCTTGGGATGTCAAAAGTATCTGCAAGATGGGTCCCCAGAAACCTTAATGTGCAGGATCACTTCCAAAGGCTTCAGTCAAGTTGGGAGCTTCTTGGTATTTATAATGATAACCTGGAGAGCTTACATTTACATAAATTGGTAAGCCTGTATAATGTATTTTGAAGGCATTTTTAAAATATAATCTAAAAGATATTTGGTACATAGTAAATTATGATAATTACCTATCTTTGATTAAATTTCATGCCTGTAGTAAAATTACACTGGTATAAGCTGTAGGCCCGGGTAGCTAAGTGGTAGAGCATCTGCCTCCGGAGCAGAAGGTCGCGGGTTCAATCCCTGTCCTGGGTATAAAGATTTTTACAGCTTAAATTACTTTAATGGCGAGGAGGTAAATTGGCTAGTTATAGCGGGAGACCCCTTAAAGGATATGGGAGCATACAGTTACGGGCTATACGTTGTTGTATGGTTGTAGGAACAATTGATGCCCGGCTCCTAAAAAAAAAAGGATAAAGGTCATAAACTTGTCAGACTAAGAAAAACTCGCCTTTTTAAGCTAAATTTAACGTTTAAAACAGATAGACCTAATACTAGTAATAGCATAGTCAATCACCATCACCGAGTTTACAGAAACATATGAGTAACAGCAACTTAGCCTGGGTACCTAGAAAATAAGCCCAGGGAACAAACTGGATTAGCACCAAGAAAGTCTTAGCGTATCAGTTCGAGTTATCTCCCTTACTCTGTATCGTGTACGGCGATGGAGAAATAAACAATGGTCAATAACTTCATTATTTTTGCAAGATCGTTATATTTATACATGATAAAATATAGTATGATTTATGATATATATGTATCGTCGAGTGCCCTGTTTTGGTGCGGGTCCACTTTCGGTGCCCTAGTTTTTCCGACATGCGTACTACAAATATACGGTGTTTTGACGTCATCAGAAGTTGTGTAGCGATTGTAAACATTGATTCAGAGGTTCTTCTCGCTCGTCTTGGAAAATGCGTCAAAAACAGGTAAGTAATCTCAAAATATATTTTCAACCATATAAAATGTCTATTTTTAACTAACACCTATTTTTGCACTTTTTAAATATCCCGTAAAATAAGAAAAAATGCAGTTTTCTGGGAAATGTACACCGTAGATGGAGAGGCTGTCGTCTGTTTTTATTAGTCACGTGATTGTCATGTGGTCATGTTACACACAAGTTTAGTAGGGGTCGTCTCAAAATATGCATCTGCTTATATATTTTAAAATATTTTTTCTCAATTAACAATCCATTTAATATATATATAAAAGATTTTATTTAAATAAAATTAATATAAAAATATAGAGAAAGAAATATATACATAAAAAGTTGTTATTATTACAGTCTATAAATAATAATAACTTTTTATTTATATATTTTTCTGTATATATAATATATTTATATAAGAGTGGAATTTAAAAAAAAAATATTTATTTATTTTTTGCAGGTTAATCCACAACAAATTAAGAAGCTCTATAGAGTATACTCACCTTCTTCAATGACCAATGCATTTTTAGCAGTAAAGGAACAGAATATGTCTGTAAAAAGAGCCTCTCGACAATATAATGTTCCAGAAACAACTCTAAGGCAGAGGATTTTAGGCAGGGTCAGCTGTGATACAACTTCTTCTGGTACTCCCCCTATTTTATCACAAGAAGAGGAAGCAGTCTTTGTAGAACATCTCAAAGCTATGGCAAATATGGGGTATGGTTATACACGCACAGAAGTTGTTCATATGGCATCAGAATATGCAGTAACTTTACAAAAGCGTGACAGAGAACATCCCTTCAGTTTGAAATGGTTTAGGAACTTTATGGGTAGATGGCCAGAACTTAGTGTGAACAAGCCAAGATCTCTCTCAGTAGCAAGAGCAAAAGCAACATCAAAAGAAGTAGTGGACACATATTTTCAGTCCCTCAAAGAAATATTGGACAAATATGGACTGCATGATAAGCCAGAGAGCATCTATAATGTTGATGAAAAAGGGTTGCAGACAGAACATTCACCACCCTATGTTGTTGGTCCAAGAGTTTCAACAGTGTCTGCTGTAACGTCAGGAAAGTCGACCACAACAACAGTAATTGGTTGTGGTAATGCTTTGGGGGTAAGTTTACCTCCATACTTCGTCTTTAAAGGCCAGAGGATGCGACAAGAGCTATTGGATGGATGTAGTGAAGGGACTGGAGGAACTGTAAGTGAAAGTGGGTGGTCAAATTCAGATATTTTTCGACATTATTTGGACATACATTTCCTTCGTTACATACAAAGAAGAGATGAGAATCAACCTATTCTTCTACTCTATGATGGTCACCGTTCCCATATTTCCATTGGACTTATCAACTGGGCAAAATCGCATAATATTATACTGTTTGTTCTTCCTGCACATACCAGCCATGTACTTCAACCCCTCGACCTTGGATGTTTTGGACCATTCCAGAAGATATATAACTCTGAATGTCACAAATTTATTCGCCAGAATCCATCATCAACAATTACTAGATACAACATATGTTCATTAGCTTGTCGTTCTTATATACATGCATTGTCTCCAGCAAATCTTCAGTCCAGCTTTAGAAAGTCTGGAATTTATCCGTATAATCCATCTGCAGTTGACGAAATTAACTTTAAACCTTCAGTTGCTTTAAAATCTTCTTGTCACACTGTCACAGATGTAGAAATGACTGAGCAGGTCCAACAAACAGATAACCATGATGACACTATAACTCCTGAGGATTTCTTCCAGAAGAAAATTGATAATGTTATTCAGCTGAAACAAGAACATGCTTCAAAATCAAGACGTAATATTAGTGGTGTTGTCAGTGGGAAGCCTATTACAGAAGCTGAGATAGTACAAAAGATAGAATATCAAGCTCCATCTAATAAGAAACGTAAATCATCAACTTCAAAACAGGGAACTCAAAAACAGAAAAAACTCAAAACTCAGTCTTCAATGCCAAAACAGCAGTCTTCTACTTCTTGTAAATCTAGTCAAATACCAGGACCTTCAAGGATTAACATATCTGAAACCGACTCAGATCTGACTGACAGTGACATAGAAATATCAGATGAAGAAAAATGCTGTGTTTGTCACAAATTTCAACCAGATGAACTTAAACACTGTGCAAGTATCATATTCACTAAGTGGGCACAGTGTGATTTTGACAATTGCAAACACTGGACTCATCTAAAATACTGTTGCAAACAAACTGTGATCAGGCTTCATGATAAGTTCATCTGTCCTTGTCATACTGAGGAATAAACCAATGGCAATGCAGGAAAATTAATTACATTGTAAATATGTTGACTTTGAACTTGTTAAATATGTTGATCTAGACTTGTTACCAGTTATTTTCGTTCCTGGGCACGTTTTACAGTTATTTATAGTTGAACAGTATTGTACAGTTTGGACACGACCCCTACATAATAGGGGCACCGAAAGTGGTGACGTTTACAACAACTATCAGCGTTTTTGTGTGCATCAGAAAAATACGATTTTTATGGACTTGAATCATAATAATAATGACAGATTTTATATATTACGACTAGAAAAGAATACTTTAAAGGTATGTATCATGCAAATATCATAAACCTTGTTTAAATGTAAGTTATAACTCGCGAACTGCTTAGGGGCACCGAAAGAGGGCACTCGAGGATAATTTTCACATCTCTACAGTGCCCCACAACTTCCTGGGCGCGAGAAACGTCCCTGGGCTTTCCCTGGGCTTAGTTTGTTCCCTGGGCTTATATTCTAGGTACCGACTTAGCCTACCGTGAAGAAAATCCAATAAAGTAAGAACGACTCTAGCATTCTGCAGGGAATCCATTACTGCTCTCACGCCATTTTCAGAGATATTCTTCAAAAACTTTAAGTTAAAAAGCTGATCAACTGACATACTTGGAATGTCTTGTTTACTGATAAAAAATTCTTTGGTTTTTAGCAAATCTATTCCTGAAGTATACGGTTGCAATTCAACAAATGCTTTGCTAAAGCTACATCCTCTCATGGCATTACACGATGTAATATTCAAATTCAGACATATCGGCGCAAAATCACTTACAATCAAACCCAGAACATCAGTTAGTATTTTCTCTTCAATAGAATTACAATATTTTTGCAAGCGTTTCAGTAAATGTACTGCGTCGACAAATTCTGACGCCATTGTTTAATGACTAAAACGTGCCATTGTCATAACGTACCCAGCCAAATTGTATCCAATATTGGACAAAAAAAACCCCAAAAACCAACATACTCGGGGTAATTCAAAGCTATCTTAGCGCGGTTACGAAAACTTAACTTCCATTGTGTTATAATAATAATAAAATAATAATAATAATAATAATAATAATAATTTATTGCTCAAACACAATTTACATAATTATATAATCGCTAAGTATTCGTAAATGTTAAGATAACTTTGGGTTACCTAGTATCTGTAAGGCCGCCTCATCAACCCAGGAGCGTTTTCAATATTCAGTTGGGGGGGGGGGGGGGGGTTAGATTTAAAGAGTATGATATGGGGTCTAAAATATTGAGGTGGCGGTGGATAAGGGTTAAGCTTACTGCAACTGGCCACAGAGGTTCAGTTTTCATGGACTTTGGTTTCATTTAATTTTAAGTCAGGGATGATTGTCCCACCACCTTATTCAATGTGTAGAAAAACGTTTCGGGAAAAAACCGTCTAGAATCAAATATCATATAGATCCGTGTTTTCAGCAAAAATATTACATTTATATGATTGTGTCGAGGGTTTTTTTTAAACACAATTTGTAAAATGTATATGTAAAATATAAAAAAGCTAGTTAAAATTAAAACGTCGGAACTATTTTATTTAGTATTGCGGCGACCTTGGTCAATATTCAATGAAACGCTAACAATAAACCGGTACTATGAATTCAAAACTTCTACACCTATGTAATGGACTTGAAGGGGAAATGATATAGTATGCCCCATAGATCTAGATATATTTGATTTTTATCTTTTTTCAAAAATATACATATAATTGTAATTCCCTGTTCAGTATAATTATGGTTGCTTTTCACCCTTCACTTGAGAAGATGGGACTGTCAGTCATCTTCTCAAGTGAAGAGTGAAAGACAACCGTAATCATGAGAGGACGAAAATCACAAACTGAATCAGGAATTTCCGTTATTCAAATAATGTTTTCAAAATAATCACGATTATGGCATTATTACATCTCTCTCTCTCTCTCTCTCTCTCTCTCTCTCTCTCTCTCTCTTTCTCTCTCTCTCCGACAATGGGTGAATACAATCCATAACAGGACTACATCGGACTGGCGCTCAGCATTTCGAGAACATAACTATCTACTGGTTTAAGGATAATCTGACTGGGGTGGAACTATCATATATATATATATATATATATATATATTATATATATATATATATATATATATATATATATATATATATATATATATATATCTCCCAGTAAAAGTAATTTTACTTACATTGGGATGTCACCATCCAAAGCGAATTTTTAGTAAATTTTGGCCTTTGTAGTCACCCAGTGCAATATGCAGACCTGTCGAAAGTTTAACATAAGTGCCACATTGGAATCGCATTTTTTGTGACCTATACTGTTTTCCTTGTCCTAAGCATGTGGCTCAGTTGGTAGAATGTCGAACGCAAGATCCAAGGGTCACGGTTCAAACCCAGAAGGGGACATGTTGTGACCTTAAGTAAGTTACTTAATTTCACATTACTGCCGACTTACACTCTCTCAAAATAAGGGACCAGTGGGCCAGCACAGTATGCAACTGCTTTCTCTGTGAGTACACACCTAAAAGTCGCCACTATAGTGCGGTCTAGTACATGTATGTATAATACACACTGTCAGTCATGGTTACATCGGGGTCGCCTAGTGCAATCAGCTGACTGACACTCGCGTCGAAGTGTAAAGATTATAGGCGTCAATACAACCCTTAGGCTGACTAAAGGCGTCTTAACCATACTCAGTATCACTAGAACTCCGTTTTCCAGAGATTACAGCCACATTTTGCAAAAATTAAGAATTTGTACTTTAAAGGAAAAATAGGTGGAGTTGTTGCACATAGAAATTTTTCATTTTGAAGTGAAAATGAACATTTTACGGAGTGTGCAGACTTTTTAAAATATGATTTTGACCAGATAGTGACATTTTACATTAGGTCACTTCCTAATGATATTATACTTTTAGAACAAGAGGCCCAATAGGGCCTGTACCGCTCACCTGTGCCGTAAACAGCACAAAAACACAATAAATACTACATTTAAGGAGCAATAACTCTTATGTGGATATTAAGATATTTATGAAACTTGCTACTCGCATCTGTAACCTTGACCTTCGAACCAATGATCATAATCTATATATTAAAATGATAATTACATCAATACTAACAATATTCTAATATACATGCCTATACAAAAAGTTCATAGTTTTCGAGATAATGAACCTTTTTGGTATTGTTTTGCAACCGTGACCTTGACCTTTTGACCCATGACCTTTTTCTATACATCAAAATGATCGTTGTCTCAATACCTACAACATTCTAATATACATGCCTATACAAAAAATTCATAGTTTTCAAGATAATGAACCATTTCAGTATTCTTTCGCATCTGTGACCTTGACCTTTGAACCAATGACCTTAATCTATATATCAAAATGATCTTTACATCAATACTAACAATATTTCAATATACATGCCTATACAAAAAGTTTATAGTTTTCAAAATAATGAACCATTTTGGTATTGATTTGCTACTGTGACCTTGACCTTTGGACCCATGACCTTTTTCTATACATCAAAATGATTGTTGTATCAATACCTACATCATTCTAATATACATGCCTATACAAAAAGTTCATAGTTTTCAAGATAATGAACCATTTCAGTATTCTTTCGCATCTGTGACCTTGACCTTTAAACCAATGACCTTAATCTATATATCAAAATGATCGTTACATCAAAACCAACAACATTCCAATATACATGCCTATACAAAAAGTTTATAGTTTTCGAGATAATTAATGATTTTGGTATTGTTTTGCTACTGTGACCTTGACCTTTGGACCCATGACCTAAATCTATATATCAAAATGATCGTTACATCAAAACCAACAACATTACAATATACATGCCTATACAAAAAGTTTATAGTTTTCGAGATAATTAATGATTTTGGTATTGTTTTGCTACTGTGACCTTGACCTTTGGACCCATGACCTTTTTCTATACATCAAAATGACCGTTGTATCAATACCGACAACATTCTAATATACATGCCTATACAAAAAGTTCATAGTTTTCAAGATAATGAACCATTTCAGTATTCTTTCGCATCTGTGACCTTGACCTTTGAACCAATGACCTTAATCTATATATCAAAATGATCGTTACATCAATACCAACAATATTCCAATATACATGCCTATACAAAAAGTTTATAGTTTTCGAGATAATAAATAATATTAGAGAAGTAAAAAATTAGGTCATGACCTTCATAATTGACCTTGACACCATTTTGAAGGTAATTACAAGTATATGTCAAAACTGAAAACCCCATGTCATTATCTGGTCATATAGTCAAGTTATAACAATTTAAAAATATTTTACGATTTTTGCAAAATTAAACGCAAAAACGCGTAACCTATTTTTTAACCAAATTTCATGAAATGAACAAACTTAAAGGTTAAGACTATGTAGAATCCAAATATCACATCAGTTTTTGCCTCCAATGAGTGGTTCAACAGAAGAAGATTTTTTTTATGTTTTGTTTATTTTTAGTAACAGCGGCCATCTCGGATATTCGATCGCCATGATTTGAACAAACTATAGTTAGACTCTGTCAAGGACCTTCCATGGCAAATTTGGTTTTAGTTGGCCCAGTAGTTTCGGAGGAGAAGATTAAAGTTTACTGACGCACGCACGCACGGACGCACGCCTCGCCATGCCATAAGCTCACATGGCCTTTGGCCAGGTGAGCTAAAAAATGGTAAAGTTTTGTAAAATGCGGCTGCAATCTCTGAAAAAACGAGGTTTCAGGGGCGGATCCACGATTTTATTAAAGGGGGGGGGGTTGAGAATTATCCAGGATTTTTTTAAGGAAGGGGTGAGAATTTTATCAATGCTAGGTGCGAGCTCCAGAGACGTGAGGTACAGGGCAGAGCCCCGATGGGGGCCAAGAAAATGATTTTTAATCAGTCAATATATCTCTCTCTCTCTTTTAAAATTTTTCAAAGGGGTTGGTTGCAACCCCCCCCCCTTAAATCCGCCACTGGGTTTAGTAATAATGAATATGATTTAGTAAAGTAAGGTAAAAGTAAATAAAAGTAAAAGATAAGGCTCTGAACTGACCATTGAAGTGATAACGCCTTGGTCAATCAATAAAGGAAGATGATGATGAAAAACCACTGACAATTTAAACCAACAGCAGTGAAATGCCTTGGGTTTGAATCCGACTCGCATCTTAACTTGACCTGGGCGGTTTTCTTAACGTCACAGTCAAGAATATTTCACTTATATCAAGACGCCGCCAGCTATAAGCGAAGGTGCAGAAATATTACCTGTGCGTTGCGCTGATGACATTACATAACAAGGTTTTATATCGTGCCATTAATTTTCCATCCCAAAGAATAGTGACTTTCATTTCGGAATGCCGAGTGTTTGGCGAACAGTCACTACTCGTGTTGAAGTCTTGGGTCAGACTCGGTCGGGGTTTGAACCTACCGTGACCTCCCGCTTACGGAACGAGCTCTTACAAATAGAAGTGACTATGAAAACCGAACACAGTTGCATAGTGGCAAAAGTAACGAAATTTTAGGAGTCAATCGACAGAAAATTAATACAATGTACGTATATGTTCTTTTATTGACGTTCTTGAAAGATTTATTAAGTCATCCCCAACATAAGTTGGGGTGACTTATTGATTTCCTTATTTTTTACGAGCGAAAGTAGATTCGGAATACTGCACGGCATCCATGATCCACATACAAGTAAGATCCTCTTCTCCAGTAGCTGTGGCCGGGTATACACGGGGAACTGGACTTGTGTCTAAGGAGAGAGTAAGAGGTAGAACCGTAACCGACGTAGCATTTCGTTTGTTTGTAGCGGTTGCTGCTACATGACACGTCCTTGCTTCTTCCTGGATAATAAATAAATTAGTAAATAAAATAAATAAATAAAAAATAAATAAATAAATAAATAAATGCACCGTGCTATTGAAGTAAACGTTGTAAGTTCACCCTCCAAAAATAATCCGTGGATAAATATATTGTTCATTTTAATAAATAATGATACGGATCAATTCGATAAAATATAGGAAAGGGGGACTCGATAAAATATAGGGGAGTGGTGACTCGATAAAATATAGGGGAGGGGGACTCGATAAAATGTAGGAGAGGGCCGTCTCGATAAAATACAGGGGAAGGGGTCTCGATAGAATGTAGGGGATGGGGCCCGATAAAATATACGGGAGGGGGGACTCGATAAAATGTAGGAGAGGACCGTCTCGATAAAATACAGGGGAAGGGGTCTCGATAAAATGTAGGGGAGAGGGGTCGCGATAAAATGTAGGGGATCGGACTCGATAAAATATAGGGGAGGGGAACGTAATAAAATATAGGGGAGTGGGGTCGCGATGAAATATAGGGGAGTGGGCTCGATAAAATATAGGGGAGCGGGGCTCGATAAAACGCAGGGGATAAGTAGACTAGAAAAAAACAGGGGGCTCAATGGCACGTAAAGTAGATCACATTCAAAGGAACTATTGACAAACAAGACTCGATAAAACATATGGGAGGAGGGCTCGATAAAATATAGGATAGAGGGGAGTCGATAAAACTTAGGGGATAGGGGAAAGGGTAGGGGACTTTATAAAAAATAGGAGAGAGAGGGGGATTCGAAGGCACGTTAAGAAGACTATTGTCTAACAAACCAGTGACAAAAGATCCTCTACGGTTGAGATGAATACTATAAACCTGAAAGATTTCGTGTTACCGAATTTTTACATACACTTCGTAATTTCAAGATGTTCGAATACAATGTACTTTTATTCTGTGTCGTAGGATGAAGAAGTGAATTAGAAAATACGCGAGAATAAGAAAAACTCAGTAACTGAGAGTTGTTTAATGGGTTTTGCCGATGTACCACGTGATCTATCCCCTTAGCGTTTAAAAAAACGGAATAACATCGATTAAAATAATGGAAAACGTGAATTTTATTCCATGTCCAAATCGGAAATAATTATTTCACATAAACATTAGGGGATATCGCGTGGTACAGCGGTGAACCCCGATTTTGTGTTAAAACTTACCTGGATAATAGCAAACTCTAAACGTTGCCCGACAACCGTCATCTACCCAAATATCGCCGATATATCTACCAAAAGATTGCCTGTATGTACACGGACTTTTGGATTTTTTCTTTATTACTCTGACGGAACTGACGTATCTTGATCCGGTTACTTTACATCGGTTGTATCTATACCCAAAACTGTAACAGTTCACCGACTTACAGACTACATGGGCTCCGTCAGCTGAAACATAAAGATGACAGTTTTTATTCCTGGCCTTTCGAAGAAAGAGACGGATATTAAATTCAAGTTTCTGTCCCTCTGTCCTTCCTTCCGTCCATTCGAAATTCTTGTCTAAAACTATGAAGCACCTTTTCATTAAACATATTGCAAAACATCAACATTGATAGGAGATGCGCATATCCTTAACCCGAGTTGGTTTGCCCGTTTTCCTGGGAGTTATTGCCCTTTGAACATAAGTGCAAATCACAAAAATAACCTGTTGGAGAGGATCCTAATTCACTAGATTTACTTGTTAACAATTAGTTAGGTCACCTCTGTATATATATAGGCGACTAATAATTTTTTCCCAATATAATTTGTACCTGTATATAAGGACCACCTGTTCATTAAGATTACTTTTACTGGTCCATTTGGGTGTCCATTACAGATAGGTTTGACTATTTATAAATAAGGTTGGTAACTGCGCATTAGGGGAAAATTACCACCATTTTGTATCATGTCGATTTCATCTGAAGTGGCGTGAAGTGATGAAGTTTTACGCCACTAGTCAATATTCTTTTACTTATATCGAGACAATCAGTTTATGGATGGAGGAAAAGACCAAAGTGCCTAGATAAAACCGCCGACCCTTGGCAAACGAACTGACATACTTCTTACAACAACACCTGTCTCGATCTGGATTCGAGCCTGCAGTGATCCGTAAGTTCGTGCTTTAGACCAATCAACCACCGAGCTCGAGCCGCCAACCCCGTTAAATCTGGAGAGAAGACTGTCGCCAAATATATAGATGACGTTCTGTCTCTTAACACTCCTAAATTTGGAGACTTTGTGAATGCCATCTTTTTACTGAGGTTGAAAAAAGATACGACCGATTCCTCAATTTCTCTTATACCTCAATTATGACGCCCTTGAAAGGCTACATTTGAAACTCTATGACAAACGTGATGACTTCAATTTTTATCACTTGAGGTTAATAAGAAAAATTGTTTTGTCGTGAATAGCTTAAACATTGCAGATGAAACGTAAAACAGCACTCAACCAACAAACTATATAAATGTCATATACCATTTTTTGAATTTAATCATAAAATACATTCAAAAAATGGTACATGTATATACTATTTTTTGAATGTATTTTATGATTAAATTAAAAAAATGGTATATGACATTTATATAGTTTGTTGGTTGAGTGCTGTTTTACGTTTCATCTGCAATGTTATATGACATAAATAATAAAGTTCTACAAACCTTCATAAGCTGTATACACAAATACTATGACTACCGCCAAAATTAACTTAAACATTTTGACTTCTTGACTGGCAAGAACCAATTATGTTGTATTACAGTCAAATAACCGAGCTTTTATACTAGAATCACGAACAAAAATTAAAAAAACAGAAATATTAAATAAACAAAAAAATCAGTTATCAGAAACATCTACCTTCTCATTTGACTAATAACCGTCAGATGACTGAAACAGGATTCCGACAACAGATGCCATTCCCGGAGAAAGTTTGCTATTTTTGCTTGCCGAAGGTCGGTGGTTAATCCCGGATTTTACGATCATGTTACACTTGTAGACCTGCCAAAAGTTTGACACTGGATGCTAACGAAAAGGAGTCTGTCGAGTGGCCAAGATCTGGATAGAGCTAGTGACCGAAAAGCTTCCGAGTAATAGATTGCACCCCAGATAGAAAAAATCCATAAAAAGAAAGGTGCAAGATATCTCCACCTTGTAGTCCCCCTGTGCAAGATAGCCTACACGGCGTTTTTCCCGCAAAATTTTATCAACAAAATCAGAGGTGTATCGAAAGTTGAAATTGATTTTAAATTGAAAAATTGTACTTTCTGATACAAGAATTAGAATCAATCACTACTTGTAGTGCCAGATAAGGAAATCTCAACCCTTGTTCTAATATATTTGGTCCTGAACTCAGCAAGCCTTGTTCTGCAAAACAAGTTGTGATAGATTCTATATAAGCTGACAAGGGAGCGATATTAGCTGCCGATTCAACACTAATTCGTTAGCTTAGTGTTAAACTTTCGACAGATCTGTACAAAAACATCTAACAATTCTATAAAGCATATCTATTGTAATATATATTTGTTTATTTTATGCAAATTTATTCGTTACTCCTTTCAACATTTTAGACATTCTAAAGCACAGTTCAAATTTCAATTCTTACATTTCCAATATCAATATACAAAGCATATCTTATTACAATTATTTTGTTTTATGCAAATTTATTCAAAATTCTCTTTCAACATTTTTATCATAATAGAACGCCAACATGTTCATTTTAGCTTTCAAATTCGCTTTGTTTGTTTGTACTATGCTCTTGATGTCGCATTAAATTACGGTATAATAGATCAAATAGAATAATGATTACAGTTGAATATCATTATCTGGAACTCCATGGGGAAATGAAAATAGTTCTACTTATTCGAGGTAAACGAACTTGGGGATGGGGCATGTACCTTTACCTAGAGGAAGTTGCCCATTTTCACTCTCAACTTGAGTTGACTGAACATTTTATTTTTATGTTGCTGGTACGGAAAAAAGTATAATTGAAAAAATAAAATTTTGAAAAAAAAGATTACCTAAGGCTGAATAAACTGACTTATTATTACATAACATGTCGGGAAACAGGGGATTACCTGATTTCAACCTGTTGTAATATTTTACACAACATTGCGTTAGTTTTATTTCAAGTCCTGATAAATGTGTCATTTAATGCACGTACCTGTATGCAATACTATTTTAGTAACGATAAAATCACACAACGGATGTCTGATACATGCGATGCAATTTAGGGATTCCCAGGTTGAAGCAGTTTTCCATTATAACAAAGGATCTATCCGGCGTTCCCGCGTCATTTTAAAAATTATGCAAGCGAATACAGTTACGTTAAAATGAAACCAGGAGCTTCACAAGTGAGAAGGGACAAAAAGAAAAGTGGATTTTGCAATATGTGAGTATGTTTTATGATAAGATTAGAAAATAGCAATTTTGACGCCTAATGAAGTCTATTAGGAGTTGTGACAGACACCCTCCCCCATTTTGATTTTTGACTTGTAGGGTGTTTGTGCACAAGCTATTCGGGCTATATTCTGGAACAAGTGTCATATTATATCTATTTTATTTTTCCTAACAAAATATTCAAAAACTTATAATAAACTTTTTTGAATATTTCATTCAGAAAGTTCAAAATAAAGGCGTTATAACGCCTTAAGAAAGGCGTAATAACGCGAATTGAAAGGCGTTATAATGCGAAATAAAGGCGTTATAACGCTAATTGACAGGCGTTATAACGCGAATTGAAAGGCGTTATAACGCGAAATAAAGGCGTAATAACGCGAAATAAAGACGTTAGAACGCGAATTAAAAGGCGTATTAACGCGAAATAAAACCGTATTAACGCAAAATTAAGATGCCTATCATAATGATGTGGAGGTCCTGGGTATTAATCTCTATTGCCCCCTTTACATTCATATTAAAAGTGTAAAATAAAGCGTATCATTTTATATATGGGGATGGAAATCTTTTAAGTAATCTGAAATATAAACATTGATAAACATTGGCAATATACACATGGCTATTTATTAAATAGTTCCAGGCCAATTGTCAGTAGCTAACTTTTAACAATGAATAAATGACATGTGTGACATCTTAGTATGAAAAGAACAAGGTTTAATCACTTGCAGTTGCCTTAAGCTGTCTAAAATAATTCAAACTAGAACCAATCTATTTGTAGTGAGGAATGTTAACCTTTGGAGAGAAACAATTCTCCAGGAGAGTGACTGCTCTATATATTGACAAAAAAGGCATTATAACGCCTTTCACTTCGCGTTATTACGCCTTTCTAAAGGAGTTACAACGCCTTTATTTTGCGTAATAATGCCTTCATTTCGTATTATAATGCCTTTATTCCGCGTTATTATGCCTTTCGATTCGCGTTATTACGTCTTTAACTCACGTTATTACGCCTTTTTTAACGCGTTATTACGCCTTTATAAACGCGTTATAATGCCTTTCAATTAGCGTTATAGTGCTTTTCCAAAGGCGTTATAACGCCTTTCAATTCGCGTGATTACGCCTTTATAACGTCTTTCAATTTGCGTTAAAACGCTTTTCTAGAGGACTTATAACGCCTTTATTTCGCGTTATAATGGTTTTTTTTGCGTTATAACGCCTTTCAATCCGCGTTATTACGCTTTATTTCGCGTTATAACGCCTTTATTTTTGCGTTATTACGTCTTTGAAATTTTTTTATTCATGAGCCTAATAGGCTTTCGTACGTACCAGGAACACAAAAAATAACTTATTGCTCGTTAAAGCAGATAGTTCGCCAAAAAAAATCTAGTGGAAATCTGGGAATCTCGCTTTAACTGACATGATACGTAATAATGTGTTACTAAAAATAGCATCCGTACGAAAATCCCTATATTAAGTTACTAAAATAGCATATTTACAAACCCTTCCAGAAATAGCCGGAAACTGGTTATCGCTCTTGATATGACGTCACACCGGGAAGGCTATCTATCGACACAGTATGTTCACTCAGTTCGAGTATCTGTTAGGTGTCATATGTAAGCTACAGGTGAGATGATAAGCCGACAAAGCGAATATTACTTTAAATAAATTACAAATTATGAATGGGCTAATTAAACAAATTTTAAACACATAGCTGATCATCCGAAAAGACGCTTAACATTGTAAAGGATTGTGTAGAATTTGTTGTAATTTCTTTAACAAAATAACAAGTTTTATTTTTACTAGAAAATTGCAATTTGTAAATGTTCAAATTTGAAAATTATAAAATACATGTACGTATATTTATTAATATATTGGACCATTTAATTACCCTCAAGGACATTTGAAATTCATATTTTTATCCGACTGGAAATATTTTAATTTTTTAATCAAATTACTACAAACGTTCACCTTCCACTTTTTTATTATTTATTTTTATTTATTTTATAAAATCGGAATTCTCATAAAACTTATTTACAAAATATTGATATAAATTAAACAATTCAGATACATAATTGATAGTCAAAATAATTTGAAAACTTAAACTTTCCTGTGATTACAAATTAGCGACAACTTAAAGTTGTATTTAAAAATCATTGTTCAACGGATTATACTTTAATTGAAGAAAGATGCGTTATTGCTGAAAATGTTAAAGGTTCTGAAAATTTATTTTCGAAATTATTAATAAAAATATTAAAAAAAACAAAAACAAAACAGCATTAAATTTTGGTTGTATGGTTAAAATTTCGGTCAAATTTATATAAATAACAACTGATTCTAAGTAGAAATGATGGCATCCTTACCTATGTTGACTTAAAAAATATGACTTTTTATTGGTTTCATTGATCCAATTTGCAATTAACAGGAAAATACATGGATGCTTACCTCTCTAGATTATCTGATTAAGAGATGAACAAGGTAACGCCTGATTATAATACACAGTGATAAATATCTGATTTATTCTCATGTAGTGTCGTATCACTGCTTTGGCTATATTATACGTATTTGTCAAAAAATCAAAAAGTATAAAAAAGAAAATAAATAAATACTTTTAATACTAATTATGCGATGTTTATTATAATTTATCATCTTTAAACTGTAACACAAATATGTTAAGTTTCAAAATGTCGAATAAATAATTATTCCATGACTCGTTATAAATTTTCCGGTTAGATAATTTGTTCGTTTATATAATGTTTGTAGCTCTCTCTCTCTCTCTCTCTCTCTCTCTCTCTCTCTCGTTTAAATAATTCTACCGACTGAGAATCTTCTGAGATTAACGAAAAGCTTAGGCTACTTCTGACACGCTTAGATTCATTCATGCATAAGCAAATTGTCCTTAGGTTGGAGCGAAACATTTTCTCTCCTGTAACTTAGGTAATCAAAATCAGTGCCCTAATTAGTTCCGAATGACTGCCCATGACTTGGTCTTACAATATCAAATATGTTATGGAACAGTTATTATTATGTAATAATTAAAATGATTTTTTAAAATTTTTAATGAAAAATATATTAATTTTTCAAATTATTTTTCAAGAAGTCATGGAATAAAATACCAGCGATATGTAATTAAAATTGAAATTTAATTTTAAAACAATATTATATTGAGGGAAAATACGAAATGCTAGTATTTCCTTTTCATAACTCCCTGTATGACGTCAAATTCTACTATTCATCATGGCACTCCCGCAAGGTGTCGCGATTTATCGGAAGGGTGTATAGTTTGTGCTATTGATTGTAGTGATTAGAAAGCGTATTCGGTTGTTAAAACGTTAAAATGGGCGCCATTTAGAACATAAGTTATACATTGAAATAATTAATATTTATAGATCGAATTAATTCTGTCGTCAACGGCCCTTTTTAATTGATGACATGGGGCCGTGGGTCTCTCTGGCTAGATCCATAACCCAGAAAAGAGGTTATTTTTCTGGCTGGTACTAGTGAAGGAGGTGTTGCATAAATTACGAGTTCAACCTTTCATAAATTAAAATGTCATATTTTTGGTTAGTTCCTGGTACAATGTATTACATGGAGTGAGGCGCAATTCAATGAAAATACTCATGATTTAATTAAAAACTGTTGTTATATATAGCCGATATGAATATATATTGAATTGAATAACTACCAAAATGACAAAATGGGAGTAATTTGAAATGCTTACAGAATGTGTAGAATTTATCATACCCCTTAAAAATTAGGTGAATTGTTCCATAAATAAATAAATCAGCGATGTCGTTGATGAAAATCAGGAACAAGATTGGTCCCAATATTGTTCCATGTTGTACTCCAGATGTCACTGTTGGTGGACTTGCTGTTTCCTGTTATTAAGAAATTAAACGCATCTATCCATTTCACAGGTAACCTGGGAATGTATTTTAATCATAAAGAGTGTATATGTGATACGCCATATTTAAAAACAAAAATAAAATGCTTAAAATCCATTCCCTGAGAACCTGTGATCCATTTCCGTGTTGTCCCTTTGATTCTGTAGTAGGCTAGCTTAGTGGATAATATTTTACGAGCAGGCGACCTTGTCGAATGTCTTGACAAAGTCTAGTTGGTTATGTCGACCTGCTTTTTTGTTTGTTGTCCATTTCCTTGGTGATGTTGTCAATGGTCATAAGAAACTGTGATTCTCACGGCAACTTCCAGGCTCTGCCGAAAGCCATGTTGGTTCTCGTGCAAGATGTTGTGGTTGTCCAGATAGTCAATGATTTGCGAGGCGATTATAAGTTCTAGAATTTTCGAGACGACAGAGATAAGTGATAGTAGTCTGTAATTGGCTGGCTTTGGTACCTTGGAGTCCACATCAGTAAGGGTATATCCTGAAATGACCACATACAGTTGACTTCAACCAAAGTCAGTAAATCATGATCAGAAGGCATTTTTCGGTGGAACCTTAGAGAATGTTCCCATGACGTAAAAGCCCAGGTCTACACTACGTTAATACGGCCAGTTTTGGAGTAGGCATCACCTGTTTGGAACCGTACACAAATCAACAGATCAACGCACTATAACGGGTACAACGTCAAGCAGCCAGATTTGTCATCGGGAATTATTTCAGTGGAGATACATGTTCGGTCACCAGAATGCTACAACTAGGATGGGACACGCTTTAAGAACGTAGAGCCAGAAATCGAGCAGTAATGTCCTACAAGATCATGAACATCATTGTACAAGTACCACTCCATCTGTACGTTCAGTTCAATACCAGTAGAACTAGAGGATCCTGTGCCAATAACATTAGGCAGATCAGTACCAGAGTAGACGCCTACAAGTAATCATAATGAGATAACTACCTCGGACCATAGTGATATGGAACTCTCTTCCACCAAAGTTGCGAACCCAGCCAACAGTCATCACATACTCTGGACTCATCACTAATATGTGAATAAGACCATATTACACTTTTAATTGCACATGCATACGGAACGTTTTAACTGTAAATCGTATGATGATTTTCTGCTGTTTACACTCTCATAACCACGGAGTTTCAACACTCGGAAGACGAGTTCACTTCATTTTGCGAAGAAGAATGATATAAAAGCCATTCACGCGTAACATGTACATCTCAAATTATTTTATTGAGCCCCCTACCCTTTCCTATGTTTTATCTAGTTCCCTTACTATCTACGTTTTATCTAGCCACCCCTACCCTTTCCTATGTTTTATCGACCAAACATCCCCTACATTTTATTGAGACCCTTTCCCCTATACTTTATTGAGTCGCCCCTACATTTTATCGAGTCCCCCCTCTCCTATGTTCTATCGAGTTGAACCGTACCATTATCTACCATTATCTATTTAAATGAAGAACAATATATTTATCCAGTATATTTATTATCCAGCAAGCCCGTGTCGTGTAGCAGCAACGGCTACAAAAAAACGATATGCTATATCGGTTCCGGTTCTACTTTTTACACTCTCCTAAGACCAGCTCCCCGTGTATACCCGGACACAGCTACTAGAGGAGTGGATCTTACTTGTATGTGGATCATGGATGCCATGCAGTATTCCGAATCTACTATCGCTCGTAAAACAATAAAATAAAATAAGTAAATCAATAAGTCACCCCAACTTATGTTGATTACATGTATATACTGCATTGTATTAATTTTTTGCTGATTGACTAAGTAAATTTAATTACTTTTGCCACTATGCAACCGTGTTCGGTTTTCATAGTCACCTCTATTTAGAAGAGTTCGCTCTGTAAGTGGGAGGTCACGGTGGGTTCGAACCCAGACTGGGTTGGAACCAAGGCTTGAAAATGGGTAGTGACTGTTCGCCAAGCACTACTAAGCATTACGAAATGAAAGTCACTGTTCTTTGGGATTGAAACTTAAAATAAACGAGGCCACGTGTCATGATAGGCGTGGCACGTTAAAGGACCCTGCTGTATTATGCCATCAGCGCATGATAGGCAATATTTCTGCAACTTCGTTTAGTGCTGACGACGTCTCGATATTAGTGAAATATTCTTTGCTGGGGCGTTTAACAACATTTCTCTACTCTATTTGTAAGAAAAACGTGATGATCCAGTTAAGATGTTAGAATTCAAACCCAAGGTGTTTCACTGGTATGTATAGCTTTTTGTCGTCCTCTTCCTTTACTGATTGAACAATGCGTTATTACTTCAATGCTCAGTTCAGAGCCTTATGTATGACGTCTGTTTACTTTTACCTTGCTTCATTAAACCATGTTCATTATTACTATATACCCCATTTTTCAGAGATTGTAGCCACATTTTACAAAACTCTACCATTTTTACTAGTAGTATCATATATGTAGGAAGTGACCTAATGTCCAAAAATGTCACTATCTGGTCAAAATCATATTTCAAATAGTATGCACACTCCGTAAAATGTTCAATTTCACTTCAGAATGAAAAATTTCTATGTCAAACAACTCCATCTATTTGTCCTTTAAAGTACAAATTGTAAATGTTTGTAAAATGTGGTCACAAATTTCTGAGAAACGGAGTTGTAGTATACTAAATATGGTTAAGACGCCTTTAGTCAGCCTTAGGGTTACATTGGCGCCTTTGCACTTCGACGCAAGTGACAGACTGCTGATTGCACTAGGCGACCCCGATGTAACCATGACTGACAGTGTGTATTATGCATACATGTACTACTGTAGTGCGCACTATAGTGGCGACATTTTGGTGTGTACTCGCAGAGACAGCAGTTGCATAGTTAGCTGCCCCACTCGTTCTTAATATCTTCACGACAACACCGGGTAAGTAAACAGCAATGTGAAATTAAGTACCTTTCTTAAGGTCACAACATGGGCCCGTCTAGATTCAAACTTGTTACCCTTGGATCTTGCGTCCGGCGTTTTACCAACAGAGCCACATGTTTCAGGCCAAGAAAAAAGAAGGTCGCGAGAAATCGAGATGCGATTCCAATGTGGCACTTAAACTTTCGACAGGTCCGTATTTTAACTCATTCGCGTTAAAGGGAATTAAAACTAATCACTTGATTTTTACGAATTCATAGAATTTTTTGGTTTTTATTGTTTTTCATACCAAGTCAAAATCACTGAACTTATATTCAGGCGGATAGTTAAGCCGGAATACTAGAGGAAATCGGGATACCTGGAATAAACTAACCACTTTCACAAAATTCTAGTGCCAGTATGCTTGCCGGTAGTTGGTATTAAAGTCGTTAGATACAACATTTAAAATGGAATATGAATGTTCTTTCACTAAGTACCTGGCATTAAAAAATGAAAGGCAGACCTTAAAATCCGATGTTCTGTGTCACGCGATAAAGAACCCTTACTACATGCATATTGCACTGGGTGACTACAACGGCTAAAATTTACTACAAATTCGCCTTCAGATGGTGATATCCCAATATAAGTAAAATATCTAATTCTGGGAATTATATATATAACGTATTCAATCAATCAATTTCCTGATTAACCTAAGTATGCAATATTTTGAGGACTGGCGTTGTTTTCTTAAATTTCATTTTACTGTCTATACTGTTATTTAAAATTCAATAACGCCTTAGATAAAGTTTGGTCAAAGTCCAGAGCCCATACAGTCATAAGAGTTATCAACTATCACTATTCTATATAGAAATTAAACAAATTTTCTTTTTGTAATGAAAGATCTGAAAAAAATTATGTGTGCAAAAAATAGAATTCTTTCACGTTTTCATAACAAAAAGAAAAAAGTTATTTTATTTTGTATAATTCAACTTAGATTTTTAGATAACTAAAAAAGAAAAAAAAAACCAGCACATTTACTATTTTTAAAACTGAAATGATTTATTTAAAAAATTTATTAAAGATATATAATAAGAATCATGTTTTGCGCAGAGATAATTTTTTTGCGTATCGTCTATGAGAACATGACGTCTGTTCGCTGGATCAAAATGCTGTTGTTGAAACAAATTGAAAGATTAACTCCAATAAGTTTCATCTTCTATCTCCCCTCTTTATATTAAACTTGGGGTGCTCCCCCTGTAGGTGTCCAACACACTTAATAACACTATGTTCTTTTTTGTCCGGTCTTCTGGTTTTTATCCAAGAAAAAGATATATTTTTTCGGTTCTTTTTCCTCTTCATATAATCTCCAATTCTTTGATCATCATATCCTCCAATATGTGCCCGTAACCTTTTTCGCATGTACCCCTGCGATTTCCCTACATATATGACTTTGTTGTTCTTTTTGATGGCATATAAACCGGTAAGGTTTTTTTCCGGCATCCTTGTCGTGGACATGTCTATTAGTGTCCGGCTCTCACAATTGGCATTCTAAAATAAATATAATGACAGTAATATAATTCACATCGCAATCAAATTAAATGACTAGGTCCCAGCTTCACAATCACTCCTAGTAAGATTTAGTACTAGTATTTAACTGTTTAACCTCCACTCATTTTTTGACACGTGTACATTACAGACATTCAGGGTATTAAGGTGTCCGATATACCATTTTTGAATTATTCATAAAATACATTAAAAATGGTATATGGCAATATATAGTCATATACCTTTTTTTCAAGAACTAATGAAAAATAAAAATAAAATTAATCTAAAATATGCTTTTACAAAAGCTGTTAATTTTCTTTATTTGTTTTCTTCAGTACGTATTGTTTCGGGTTGGGTACGAGTTGTCTTGATGAAGAAACGCAAGGGTACGTGTTGTCTTGGTATGGGTACGAGTTGGTCTTGCCACGGGGAACGAGTTGTCTTGGTTTGGGTACAGGTTGACCTGGTCATGGGTACGATTTGTCTTGGTATGGGTACGAGTTGTCTTGGGTACAAGTTGCCTTGACACATTAGAGGTTTTATCTTTAAGTCTGAAGTAAATCCGTGGCGTCAGTAATAAATTGATTTTGTTGTACAATGGGTATTTTATTTTTTATTTCCGTCATATATAGAATATATTTAAATAAATACCTGACCTCAAGTGTCCATGTTTAAAAGAAACACACATTATTAGTTAATATCTGGTTTTTAGGCAGGTGATATGGAATTTTACAACCTTTCTAAATTTCTTATTTCCTGAGGCGCAAGAAATTCAGAAAGGTTGTAAAATTCCATATCACCTGCCTAAAAACCAGATAACGAATTTATCATTTTATTCAGACTTCGTTTTTCAAAATTTTGTAGATTAAAAAAGATTACAATAAAAACAAAACCGAAAACCGTATATTTGTAAAATAAAGTTTATGTTTTCTTTATCAATGAACATAAAACGCAAAATTTAACTAGAATGTTAAGATAATACACAATAAAATATACAGCATGTGTCAAATTATTGATACAAACTAAGCCTCAAATTTACTCTGTTTATTGCCCAGTTGAACTGTATGGTGGCGGCCATTACCGCTCTTTTCCCTCTTTCTTATTACCAGTGTAATGTTTATTTATTACCCGAGTGAATTACTTATCAACCTTGTATAATTGTAACATCGGTATTTACAAGGACCTGATTATCCGATCAGATCGTAAAGAAATTATCTGAAAAATGATAAGTACATATATATTTCGTTTGGGAAATAACTGATTTTTTTAAATTTTGAAATTCCCACTCGAATTGAATGGACTACTTGTATCTCAAAGTAAAAGCTCCAACCACTTCCACCACCATCTGTAAAAACAGGGATTTTCGATCAATCATTGTCGCATCAAACTAAGTGAAAAATTCTCGACTGCCGTAAAACACCATATCTTTCCGACCAATCTAATCATGAAAAAGACTACAAAACAGTGGCAGACCAAGATCCATGCTAAGTGTGCAGGATTTTGTGCTACATTTCAAAAAAATTCTGGGAGAGGATGACCCAGACCCAATAACGATGAAAAATTGACCTCCCCTTATCTTTAATTTTTCTGAATTCCAGGGTCTGCCAAAGTAAATATTAGGACCTGTGTCAGCTATAAAACTTTGAATTTTCTGAATGAAAAATTCAAAAAATGTTAATATAATGTTTTTGAATATTTTATTCAGAATAATAAAATATATATAATATGACACTTGTTCCAGAATTTAGTCAGAATAGTTTGTGCACAAACTCCCAAGTCAAAAATTAAAAGGGGGGAGGGGCTGTCACAACTTCTTATAGACTTCATTAAGCGTCAAAATTGCTATTTTCTTATCATAAAACATACTCACATTGCAATATGATCCATTTTTTCTCTTTTTCCTTCTTACGTGTGATGCTCTTGATAATCTTGATTTCATGATCACGTAACTGTATTCGCTTGCAGAAGATTTTAAAATGACGCGGGAACGGCGGATAGATCCTTGTTTATTGGCGAAGACTGGTTGAACCAAGGAATCCCTAAATTGCATCACATGTACCAGACATGCGTTGTGTAATTTTATCGTTACTAAAAATAATATCGCATACAGATAGGTGCATTTAAATGACACATTTATCAGGGCTTAGAATAAAACTTACGAAATTTCTGTAAAAAAGAAAACAGGTTGAAATCTTGGAATTCCCCTTTTCCCGACATAGCCAGGAAAGAATTATCGTGCAAGCCTGTTGTCACTGCGTAAATTTTGAAAAAAATGAAGCAAAATTTAATGCATTTTCTGGATTCAAGGAGATGTACACTTCTTGTTTCCCAACTTAGAAAATATGGGTTTATCTGAGAGCCAAACGAAATATTTTAGATTTGCAAATACAATATCTTTTTTTGCTGATTTTTTTCATGTCTACATTTTGTCGATTCATAAAGACTTTTATTACATTTTAAACGACAATTTGCAGAATGACAAATGACACAAATTATTGGATTAATTTTTTAAATATGAAAAATAGAAAAAATGTGTAAACACAGAATTGATGGCTTATATATGCATGCTGCGACACTGGTGCAGTTAGTTCGGCCTTAGGTTTTTCAAAAAATATTTTATTTAATTATAATTTTTTCGTACCATTAACACAAAAAATAACTAATTGCCCGTTAAATCTGATTAAAGCAGATAGTTCGCAAAACAAAATCTAGTGGAAATCTGGGAATCCCGTTTTTACCCCCGACATGTAAGATTGTATGTAATAATATGTAACTAAAAATAGCTTCAGTACGGAAATCCCCATATTAAGTAAGGTACCAAAAATAGGAATTATAAATTAGTGATTAGAAAGTGTATTTGGTTGGTAAAATGTTAAAATGGGCGCCATTTACATTGAAATCATTAATATCTATAGATCGAATTAATTCTGTCGCCAACGGCCCTTTTTAATTGATGATATGGGGCCCGTGGGTATATACCCTTTACTATCCAAAACTCATAAAGAGGTTATTTTTCTGTCGGGTGCTAGTGATGGAAAGTACGTGATGCATTAATTGCGAGTTCCTGGCATAAAATTCCATATTTTGGGCTAGTTCCTGGTACAATGTTGTTCATGGAATGAAGTACAATCCAATGAAAAAGCTATTTATTGAAAAGAAATTGCTGTTATAGGTAACCAATATTTTGATACGTCATCGATTAACGAATACCTACAAAAATCAAGAAATGGGAGTCTTCTTCTACTGTTTCTTCTTCCGGGTTATAACGTCCTTCAACTTATATTTGATGAGTGAACAAGTGCAGGAAACTGTACAAGGTTACAATTTTAAAATAGTGAATTAAATAAGTTTTCATACTAGAGAGCTGAAGGCCTCTAGTGTATAAATTTACGATGTCTGGAAGCAAGGCATTCCAGTCCTGCACTGTCCTTGGTAAAACACCATTAATAATGTGAATTACTAATGTAAATAAAAATCGTCATGTGCTTTCTAAAGAGAGAACTGCGAGTTTCACCATCCAAACGCGATCTGATTTGTTAATAATATTCATCTCAATCGTAGAGGGTCCTTTGTCACTCGTTTGTTTGAAAATAGTCTTCTTATCGTGCCTTCGAATCCCCTCACCTATGATTTATCGAGTTCCCCCTCCCCTATGTTTTATCGACCACCTCCCCTAAGTTTTATCCGGGCGAGACGCTCTCCCTTATATTTTAGCGAGACCCCCTCCCTTATATTTTATCGAATCCCCTTTTCCCTATATTTTATCGAGTTCCCCCTCTCTCCTATATTTTATCGAGCCCCCCTCTCCTATATTTTATCGAGTCTCACATTTCCTTTATTTTATCGAGTCCCCCTTTCTTATGTTTTATCGAGTCCCCTCTTTCCTAGATATTATCGAGTCCCCCCTTTCCGATATTTTATCGAGTCTCTCATTTCCTATATTTAATTGAGTCCCCCTTTCTTCTGTTTTATCGAGTCCCCCTTTCCTATATTTTATCTAGTCCCCCCTTTCCTACACTTTATCGAGTCTCCCCTTTCCTATATTTTATTGAGTCCCCCGTTCCTAAATTTTATCGATTTGATCTGTATTATTTATTAAAATGAAGAACAATATATTTATCCAAGATTTTTTTAGGGAGAACTTACTACGTGTACTTCAATAGCACGGTGCATTTATTTATTTACTTATTTATTATCCAGGAAGAAGCAATGAAGTGTCGTGTAGCAGCAACGGTTACAAAAAAAAAAAAAAAAAAAAAAAAAAAAAACAAAAAAAAAAAAAAAACAACGGAGATGCTACATCGGTTCTGGTTCCACCTCCCCACTCTCCTTAGATACAAGTCCGGTTCCCCGTGTATACCCGGGCACAGCTACTGGAGGAGTGAATCTTACTTGTTTGTGGATCATGGATGCCGAGTAGTATTCCGAATCTACTTTCGCTCGTAAAAAATGAAATAAAAAAATAAGTAAATCAATAAGCCATTCCAACTTATGTTGGGGATGACTTAATAGATCTTTTAAGAACGCAAATAAAAGATCATAAACGTACATTTTGATTGACTCCTAAAATTTTTTACTTTTGCCACTATGCAACCGTGTTCGAGTTTCATAGTTATCTCTATTTAGAAGACCTCGCTCCGTAAATTGGAGGTCACGGTGGGGGCGAACTCCGACCGGGTCTGACCCAAGACTTGACTCGGATTTACAAAATGACAGTCACTGTTCTTTGGGATGGAAACTTAAATTAAACGAAGCGTCGCGTCACGGTGGGCGTGGCACGTTAAAGGACCCTGCTGTATTATGCCATCAGCGCATGATAGGCAATATTTCTGCAACTTCGCTTATTGCTGACGACGTCTCGATATAAGTGAAATATTCTTGACTGGGGCGTTAAACACCATTTCTCTACTCTATTTGTGAAAAAACCGTGATGATCCAGTTAAGATGTTAGAATTCAAACCCAAGGTGTTTCACTGGTATGTAGACACCATCAGTATAGGTTTTTGTCGTCCCCTTCCTTTACTGATTGACCAAGGCGTTATTACTTCAATGGTCAGTTCAGAGCCTTATGTATTACGTCTGTTTAATTTTACCTTACTTTATTAAACCATGTTTATTATTATAAAATATCCCATTTTGTAGAGATTGTATCCACGTTTTACAAAACTCTACCATTTTTACTAGTAGTATCATATATTTAGGAAGTGACCTAATGTAAAATGTCACTATCTGGTCAAAATCATATTTCAAAAAGTCTGCACACTCCGTAAAATGTTCTTTTTTACTTCAAAATGAAAAATTTCCATGGGCAACAACTCCGCCTAATTGTTTTTAAAGTACAAATTGTAAGTTTTTTGTAAAATGTTTGTGGTCACAATCTCTGAAAACGGGGTTTTAGTAATAATGAATATGGTTAAGACGCCTTTAGTCAGCCTTAGGGTTGTATTGGAGCCTATAATCTTTGCACTTTGAACAACGCAAGTGTCAGCCAGCTGCACTTGGCAACCCACCATGACTGACAATGTGTATAACGCATACGTCACGGTACTAGTGCGCACTATAGTGGCGACTTTTAGGTGTGTACTCATAGAGACTGCAGTTGGTTAGTTCGCTGCCCCACTGGTTTCTTTTATCTTGAGACCGAGTAAGACAGCAGCAATGTTAAATTAAGCAACTTACTTAAGGTCACAACATGTCCCCGTCTGCATTCGAACTCGTGACCCTTGGATCTTGCGTCCGAAATTTTACCAACAGAACTACATTCTAAGGCCAAAGAGAAAGGTATAGGTCACGAGAAATCGAGATGCGATTCCAATGTTGCACTTATATTAAACTTTCGACAGGTCTGTATTTTAACTCAATGGCGTTAAAGGGGATGAAAATAAATCACTTAATTTCTACGAATTCATAGAATTTTTTGGTTTGTATTGTGTTTCATACCCAGTCAAAATCACTGAACTAATATTGAGGCGGATAATTAAGCCGGAATACAAGAGGAAATCGGGGTACCTAGAATAAACTAAACACTTTCACAAAATTCTAGTGTCAGTATGCTTGCCGAAGGTCGGTGGTATTGAAGTCGTTAGATACAAGACTTAAAAATGGATAGTGAATGTTCGTTCCCTTAGTACTTGGCATTGAAAAATGAAAGGCAGAAACACTTCGGTTTTGACCTTAAAATCCGTTGTCCTGTGTCACGCGATAAAGAACCATTACTACATGCATATTGCACTGGGTGACTACAAAGCACAAAATTTACTACAAATTCGCTTTAGATGGTGGCATCCCTATTTAAGTAAAATCTCTAATTCTGGGAAATATAACGTATTCAATCAATGAATTTCGAGATTAACCTTAGTATGCAATACTTTGATGCTCTGGCATTGTTTTCGCGAATACCATGGACATCTCGAAGTCATTTTACTGTCCATATTAATATCGCAAATTCAATAATTCCTTGGATAAATTTTGGTCAAAGTCCAACCCCTATACAGTCAGAAGAGTTAAAAACCGAGAAAATAATATAAAAAATATGTTATATGTGCAAAATTCTTTCATATTGTCATTACTTAAAGAAAAAATTGATTTCATTTGTTATAATTCTTATTAAAAAAAAGAAAAAACCAAGCACATTTAATATTTTTAAAACTTTAATGATATATTAAAATTAATTAAATCTGTTAACATGACGTCACGAGCCAATTCATTCAATCAATTGCTGCCGCTGAAACAAAGGAATTCATCTTTTATCTCCTCGCTTTAAATTGTATTGGGGATGCTCCCTCTGCAAGCGTGCTATACATCGTATTACATTATGTTCTTTTCGATCAGGCCTTCTAGTTTTTATCCAAGAATAAGAAATATTCTTTCTGTTCTTCTTCCTTTTCAGATAATGGCCAATCCTTTGACCATCATAGCCCCCAAAATGAGCCAATAATCGTTTCCTAAGACCACCTTGGGATTTTCCCACATATATTACCTTTTTTTTTCTTTTTATTGCATATAAACCCGTTTTGTTTTTCAACGGCAATTTCGTCTTGTCCTTTCGCAACAGATACCGGCTTTCACATTCTTGTTTCTAAAATATAATGTAATATAATTTTATAATATTTTCGACTAAATCAAATTAATTTCGCTATTCGGACCTAATTGGCACTAGGCAAGTGATAGTATTGCATTCAATTTTAAGAAACAATCATTGCCCCCACCCCCCTTTTAAAAAAATATTGAGGGCAATTTGTATTTGAATGTCATTACTGTGGAATGGTAATTAACTAATAATTAATTATTGTTTTTATTGTGTTTATATTTATTTATTTTTTATTTATTTACACGTATAATTATATAAATATTAATTTCATTTAGAGTAATACTTTTTATTAATTTTGGATAATCCGCAGTTTTGATACACTTTCCCAAAGTAATAGGTCCTGCCGCTTTTTCGTTTTAAAGAGAAAAGGGTCCTCTCATATTCACCATTATCTAGACAGAATCAATCAAGCCTTTCAACATTATATAAATATTACATTTCTGATAGCCTAGGGTGAAAGTCCCTATTGTCACACCGAGAAAATTCATTGTCAACTGAGGCAAGTTCAAGTACTTTATTCACATAAATTGACCATTTACAATACAGAGAAAACTTATATATTACATTATAATATATGATAATAACATAACTACTAAAGCCTATTAAGATCATAATAAAAAAAATTAAAAGGCGTTATAACGCGAACTAAAGGCGTAATAACGCGAAGTGAAAGGCTCTATGTCTATAGCAGCCACTTTCCTAGAGAATTGTTTTTTTTTCCAAATGTTAACAACCCTCACCACGAACAGACTGATTTTAATTTGAATTCTTTTAAACAGCTTGAAGCAACTGCAAGTGATTTATTCATACTTACTAAGATAGACACAAATGTCATTTAATTGATCATTCTGAAAAATTGGAAGGAGCTAAGTGTATATTGCCAATGTTTATCAATGTTTATATTTGGATTACTTAAAAGATTTCAATTCCCATATATAAATGATACACTTTACGAAAATAACACATCTAACGGTTCCAGAAACCTTTTTATGTTTCACTAAAATAGTATGTTAATTTTAGCGCAGGATCGGAGGATGTGCAGTTTTTGAATTTTCATAGAAATAATACATATAAAACAGCATATTACATAACATATAGTTGTACAGGTCAAACACACGCACACACACACACGCGCGCGCGCGCGCGTGTTTTAATATGTTTATTTAATATAAAATAAGAGCTTAAACCCCGGGACCTCAACACCATTATGGTAGACATCTTGAGTTAGAACACGAAACAAAGGCGTAATAACGCAAGCTCAAAGGCGTAATAACACCTTTATTTCGCCTTATTGTGCCTTTCTACAAGCATTATAACGCCTTTTTCGCATAATAATGCCTTTATTTTGCGTTATCACGTCTTTAATTTTCATTATAATGCTTCTATCACGCCTTTAATTCGCATTATAACGTCTTTATTTCGCGTTAATACGCCTTTTAGTTTTTATTCATGAGTCCAATAGGCTTTCGTACATAAGCATACGCGAGTTATACATATAGTTTTACCAGGATGACTGACTTTCGCATTAATAATACTAATAAATTTACATAAAATGTTTAAAACAGAAATCTTTTTTGAAGAAAATAAGCAAAGCGAAGCCGAGTTTGATAATAAATCTCGAGGGATGACAATATGGAGTGTCACCCTATCAGAAATGTAATATTTATTTTATTATTTCGATTGTTGTTTTTTTTTTTACTGTGCAACCAATGTATCCATATACTCAGTATGATACTGAAATGCGTTTGGAAAATTTTTAATGAAACATATACCGCACAGCCAAATTTTCGAAATAAGCTTACGCGTCTTTTCGCGGTTCGCTGTGTATATTTGCATCTTTTTGCTTTGTCGATTGCTTCGGCATTTCTTCACTAATAAACAAAAATGTACTTAATGACAATGTCAGATTGGCAGTCAGTTTTAAATTGTTAGCAACTCATGATGCATTTATCAACACGTTTGTAACATTTTAACATGGTTAACATTACTTTAGCTAGAAAAGCGTTGTATTGTACTGATTTAGAATCTTAACTAAGATTTTCCTTAACCTAAATCTAACAAGATTTTAAATCTGTATAAGTTTTTTTAAGATATTCGGGAATTTAATGTATCAGTTTTACAATTTAAAACAGTAGTTCCAAAATAAAATTATCAAAATTCCCTAAACTTTCGGAAAATCTTAGTTAAGGAATGATTGTGAAACTGGGGCCGGTAGGGCCCACCACTATAAATATTATATATAAATGATTCAAATCTATCTACTTCACTTATGTCGAGACAGCAGCTAGTGTCTCGGTAGAATTATATAATATTTAATTTACAATTATATCATATGTAAATTGTGTATATACGAGGGGAGGACAAAAAGTTCATAGAACGGCGTATTAAGCCAAGCGTAACACACATTTTCTTTACTTATTTAGACAACACACATTTCCGCCATTTCAAACATATCAAGTTGATTTGTCACAACATATTTGTGTAATTCTTAAAAGCATTCAAAGTTGGTGACAATCAAGCAATGATGGAAAATCAAAAGGGCAGTAATAAAGTTCCTCACAGTAGGAGGGTTCAAATGCCAAAGAAATTCATCGGCGAATGGCCGAGGTGTACGATGACAGTGGTCCTGCCTATTCCACAGAGGCAAAATGGTCAGCTGAATTTAAACGTGGGCGCACCTCACTGAAAGATGACCCACGGTCATGTCGGCCAGCTGATGCCATCACAAAGTAAATTGTCACGTCTGTGGAGACCCTCATCATGAATGATTGTCAAATTAGGATTGATGACATAGCTAGGGAGTGTGACATTTCACATGGAAGAGTATACACGGTTATCCACGACCATCTTGGGATGTCAAAAGTATCCGCAAGATGGGTCCCCAGAAACCTTAATGTGCAGGATCGCTTCCAAAGACTCCAGTCAAGTCGGGAGCTACATGCCATTTTAATTATAACCCGGAGAGTTTCCATTTACATTTAAAAACTTGTGATGAAACATGGATTCGTCATTGGCACCCAGAAACCAAAAAGTGTCCATGCAATGAAATCACCCTGCCCCCCCCCCCCCCAAAAGAAATTCAAAACTCAACCATGGCAAAGTCATGGCCACTGTGTTTTGGGATTCTAAGGGTGTTCTGTTAATCAATTATAAACTGCTGGAACTCTAATCTCTATTACTATGGCTTACTATGCTGATCTAATGAAGCAGCTAAAAGCTGCTATTAAATTAAAAAGGAGGGAAAGTTGAGCCCAGGGGTATTGCTTCTTCACGACAATGCTCCTGTGCTCAAGTCAAGGATTGCACAAGCAGCGATTCGTGAATGCAAGTTCGAACAACTTAATCACCCACCCTATAGTCCCGATTTAGCACCCAGTGATTATTTCCTATTTAGAAATTTGAAATCCTATTAACAGGGAATCAGAGGTAAGTGCACTGGGGTAAATGGGGACTTTATTGAAAAATAATAATAAAATGTATGATTTTTTGCGTCAATATATACCCCGTTCTATGAATTTTTTTACCTCCCCTCGTATATTTTTTCATTGCCTTAATTAGTAATTAAGTTATGTTTTGTGTTAATTATTTAGTGTACCCGTAAACAACACTATTTGTATCTCTGTAATGGAAGAAATAAAGTTTGAATTGAACGTAAATGAAATATTTAAAAAATATATTATTAAGTATATGAAATTTGAATTTTTGAATGAAATATTAAAAAATAATATAATAATTTTTTGAATATTTCGTTCAGAATAATACGAACTTTGTTCCAGAATAGTTTGTTCACAAACCCCCAAGTAAAAATAATAGGGCGGGGGTTAATGGCCGAATAGTCGGACTAGTTTCAGGATTCCTAGTACCTCCCGAAAACAATTTAACATTGTTATTTTCTTATCATAAAACGGCATACTCACTTTGCAAAATCCACTTCTTCTCACACGTCCCATGGCAAATAAAAAGATTACACAGCTGTATTCGCTTGCATAATATTTTAAAATGACGCAGGATTGGAGTTTAATCCTTTTATAAAGGCGACTTGTTGAACCTGGGAATCCCTAAATTGCATCACGTGCATCAGACATGCGTTGTGTGATTTTACCGTTACTAAAACAGTATCGCATACAGGTACGTGCATTAAAATGACACTTTTATCGGGGCTTATATTAGAATAAAACTTATGCAATTTCTGTAAAAGGAAACTGATGGGATTCTGGAAATCCCCGCTTTGCCCGACATGTTATGAAATTATTTGCAAGTAACTAAAAATAGCATCAAAATATAAAATCCCCTGTGAAGTAAGGTACTAAAAATGATAAAAACTGACGCAATTTCTGGAAAAAATAGCAGATAAGTTGAAACTTGGAAATCCCCGCTTTTTCTCTACATGTTATGTAATGTAGGTAACTAACAATAGCATAAAAATGGAAAACCCCATATGAAGTAAGGTACTAAAATTAGCACATTTATCACAGCTTAAGATAAAACTGACGCAATTTCTCTTAAAATGGTGCAGAAACCTGGAAATCCCCGCTTTGCCCGACTTGTTATGGAATGATATGCAAATAACTAAAAATAGCAAAAAAAAAAAAAAAAAAAAAAAAAAAATGGAAAATCCCATGTGAAGTAAGGTACTAAAAATGACAAATTTATCACGGCTTAGAATAAAACTGAAGTAATATTTGGAAAAAATTGCAGATAAGTTGAAACTTTCGAATCCCCGCTTTTTTTTCTAAATGTGTTGTAATGTATGTAACTAAAAATTGCTTATAAAATAGGAAACCCCATATGAAGTAAGGTACTAAAATTGGCACATTTATCACGGCTTAGAATAAAACTGACGCAATTTCTGGAAAAAAATAGCAGATAAGTTGAAACTTGGGAATCTCCGCTTTTTCTCTAAGTTTCTTTCTTATGTAATGCATGTAACTAAAAATAGCATATAAAATGAAAACTCCATATGAAGTTAGGGACTAAAATTGGCACATTTATCATGGCTTAAGATATAACTGACCCAATTTCTCTTAACAAGTCCAGAAACCTAGGAATTCCCGCTTTGCCCGACATGTTATGAAATGATATGCAAGTAACTAAAAAAAGCATAACAATGGAAAATCCCATGTGAAGTAAGGTACTAAAAATGGCAAATTCATCACGGCTTAGAATAAAACTGACGCAATTTTATGACCACACCCTTGAGTAGGGATCATATATTGTAAGTAGCCGAAGGGAGAGAAACAAGTGTATTGATAATCTCCTAACTTTGCATATTCTGGGTTTTAAAATGTAACATACCTTAATGACATCAGATAATGGTTAGTTTTAATTGGTATGTATCCTCAGAAAATGATATTCGAACCCATGTGAGGGATGAAGTAACATCTGTCCTCTCGCTCAGTGCTGTGTATTCCCGAGATAACTTGAGAAGGAAAACACCAGCGCCACATTCAAAGAAGGGAATGTACAGTATAATATGTTCTTACATTAAATGTGAAAAACTATAAACATGTATGCTTAATCTTTAACCCCTGGCAGTTTTAACTGTGTGTGTATGAAAGCTTATACGCATAATTAAATAACGGTGATCATGATATACTTAAATGTTGAATATCTGAGAAATGAATACCCAGGTTCTTTTATTAAATGTGAATTGTGTGTAAAATATAGAAAATGTTGGTTCTACATTCATGGTACAAGACAATGTGTGCAAAAGTGAAATTTTCGGAACTTTTCATATGTAGTTACTTATAGCAGCTCTAATATGTCTTCTCAAGGTAACTGGTAACTAACTTTTACTGTCAAAAGTAATTGGTTGCTAGCTATAGTAGCTGTTTTTCGCCAGAAAAATTCTAAACAATTTTTACAATGATTCCTGTCCACGAATTATAATTCGAGGAAACGAATTATATTTGTGGGAACGATTTAAAATTCGGTGGAACGAATTAATAATCGGTGGGAACAAATTAGTAATCCGTAGGAACGAATTAGTAATACGTGGGAACGAATCATAATTCGAGGTATTGAATTATAATCCGTGAAAACGAATTACTTATACTGATTTATTTACTGTCATCTTATTCAAGAACTATAACTCCTCCTCAACTCCTAGGATCCCAACCAAGTGGTTCTTTTTTGTGATTTGCACTTATGTTCAAAAGGCAATAATTCCCAGGAGAATGAGCAACCCAACTCAGGTTAAGGATATGCGCATCTGCTATTAATGTTGATGCTTTGCAATTTGTTTAATGAAAAGGTGCTTCATAGTTTTAGACAAAAATTTCGAATGGACGGAAGAATGGACGACGGACAGAAACTTGAATTTAATACCCGTCTCTTTCTTCGAAATGCGAAGGATAAAAACTGTCATCTTTATGTTTCAGCTGACGAAGCTCATGTAGTCTGTAAATCGGTGAACTGTTACAGATTTGCATATAAATACAACCGATGTAAAGTAACCGGATCCAGATACGTCACATCCGTCAGAGTAATAAAGAAAAATCCAAAAGTCCGTGAACATACAGGCAATCTTTTGGTAGATATGTCGGCGATATTTGGGTAGATGACGGTTGTCGGGCAACGTTTAGAGTTTGCTATTATCCAGGTAAGTTTTAACCCAAAATTGGGGTTCACCGTAATTATTTTCATTGGACGTGGAATCAAATTTAATTCACGTTTTCTATTATTGTGGAATTATTGTATTATTATTAACTTTAGGAATAATTCCAACATTGGTGTTTACTGTGAAATCATTAATTTTCGTTGGGTCCAATTTTCGTGGAATCGGTAAAAAATAACATTTCGTTGGGACGTAAATTCGTGGTTTTACTGTTATGTCAAAAATGTAGTTTGAGCCTTGATAACGGGTAGGAAGTCATGCTTTGTTTGTTTATCGGCACCTATAGAAAAAGTTATTTGTTAAAATAAGAAAGCAATAAACCGTGACAGAGACGCGGATTAATGACCAAGTCTCGGGTAGGCGCTAATTACCTGTAATCATTATATCAGTAACAATTAACTACACAAGTGATGTGACACCTGGCCTGAGTAGATCTACCTGTTACGTTGTACAAATAAGCGGTAATTAATTTAGATTTAAAAGTTTATGCATAGAACATCAATCACAACGTGTTTTATAATCACTTTACACGAAACTGAATGTTTTTCTGTGACATCGGCAACTTTATAAAAATTCTAATTATTGACCTCTGATGACCTAATCAGCTGTTTACGAGAGTAACAATGGCGGCTCTTACCGATTCGAATGAAGTTTCGTTTTTTAGAAATCAAACAGCTGACTTAGTAATAATAAATATAAAACAGGTTTATAGAGATTGTTAAAATGTTTATTTAATTAATATGTAATCGGATTGGAATTTAAATGAGACGGGTCATAATTGATGATGAAAGTTACGGTTAGAAACCTGTCTGTCCCTATCGTCCCGACCAGGTCCTAATTGAAAACAAACATTTAAAAAATTAATGAAGAATTAATTAAACATAATATATGTACTTAAATAATTTTCATAATTAAATCAAACATCCACGCATCTTTACCTTGTGAAAAGTTTGTGTTTATGTGTGAGTTACGCTAGAGCAAAAAAATATGGTACATATATGCATGTCCATTAGTTATCATATATCTTGTCTTTTTACTTGAGGTTAATATTTCGTGGTGGTCGTAAATTCGTGGTTCAGACTGTCCACTAAAACCACGAAAATTGATCCCCAACGAAAATTAATGATTTCACAGTATCTGGTATCTCCCCTTCATATTGAATCTTGGAAACTCTCCCTGTAGATATTCGACACACCGCATGACACTGTGCTCTTCTTTGTCTGACCGTGTCGTTAATACCAAAGAAAAAGAAATGTTGTCTTTGTTCCGGTTTTTATTCTTTAGATGCCGGCCAATTGCTTGGCCATCATAGTCACCAATATGAGCTTGAAATCTTTTCTTGAGATGACCTTGCGATTTTCCTATATAAATAATTTTTCCCTCTTTTTGATAGCGTATAATCCTGTAAAGTTTTCTTCCTTCTGTGGGCTTGTCTCGGACATGGCTCTCAGCGCCTAGCTCCTACATTTTGCATCCTAAAATAAAGACAATGACAGTGATATAATTTAAACCAAAAGCAAGTCCAATGTTAACGACGATGTCCATTTCAAAATTACTTCTTAACTAAGATTTTCCTTATCTTAAAGATGGCTAATTTAAAATCTGAATACTTTTGTTAATTTTCAAGATATTCGTGAATTTAAAGTGTCATCCTAAAGATCTCTCAATCCAAGCTTATTACATCTATATTCTCATTTGCATTTTTTTATTTGAAATACTGTAAACGTATATATTTTCGCGGTGTACTACTTTTCGCCTAATTCGCGGTCTTTTGTTTTGCGCGAAAATAAATACCTAGTGTAAGGTTTATTGTGTCTATTGTGTGATAGTGCATATTTCAAAAGCGCGAAAATTTCACAACGCGGATATGTCTAAATGTCCTATATCGCAAAAAAAAAAAATCATCTTCACATGACGTAAAACACTACACAATTAGTTTTCGCCCATGATTTAGGTCCCAAATTGGGTACCATTTCTAATGGCAAAAACTATATATTTTCCATTTTTTCAGTTATTTTCCCAATTTTCATTACCTTACATTGTACAGTAAAGCTCACCCAAAGTACTAGTGTTTTACTCATTTATTTACACGTGGGATTACGTACATCACAGACATTCAGGGTATTGATTTAGTTTCTGGACAACTTGTTCTCAAGACATCTAGTACCCAGGTCAACTTCTATCCAACCCGAGAAACTCGTTCCCAGGTCAACTTGCACCCATGTCAAGATCACTCATACCTAAGCCGACACCTCGTACCAAAAGACAACTTCTATCCAACCCGAGACAACTCGTTCCCAGGTCAACTTGCATCCATGTTAAGATTACTCGTACCCATGCCGACACCTCGTACCCAGAGACAACTTGTACCCGATCCGAGACAACTCGAACCCAACAAGTTAAAGAAAATTGACATTCGCGTTTGTTGTTGACATGTTTCATATGAAATATTTTTAATGTTTTCTAGCAATACTTAAAAAGTTTGAACTAAATAAAATAAAATAAATCTAAAGATAAAAAATAAACATATAAGTATAAGATTTTTGACCTGGTCATGGTTACGAGTTGAGTTGGTCATGGGTACGAGTTGACCTTGTCATGGGTACGAGTTGCCTTGGTATAGTAACTAGTTGACCTTGGTACGAGTTGTCTTGGTATTGGTACGAGTTGTCTTGGGTACAAGTTGTCTCTACACCCTATATGTTTAGTTTTATCTTATCTGACAACGTTCTGAAGTAAATCTGCGACGTCAGAAATAAATCGATTTTGTTATTCAATATGTATTTTATCTATTTGTTTTAAAAATTTACTCCATATAAAGAATATATTTAAATAAACTAACCTGACCTCGAAGTGTTTATGTTTAAAATAAATATGTATATATGTTTCGTTTGGGAAATTACTGATTTTTTTATTATGAAATTCCCACTTGAATAAACTACTATTATCTCAAAGTAATAGCTCCAACCATTGACTCTGTTAAGACATTACGATCAGTCATTAGCAAGGTATTTAGCCGTATGATCATTGAAAGGATAAAGAAAAGAGTGGACAAGAGACTCATGAAGGAATAAAGAGGATTTAGATCAGGGAGAGGAACAACAGAGCAAATATTTATCCTGAGAAACATACTGGAACAAGAGCTTCAATATATACACACTTTGTGGACTTCGAAAAGGCATTCGACTCAGTGCACAGGAAGAACATTTGGACAATAATGAAAAGCTATGGGATCCCAACCAAAATCACCAATGCTATAAGAGGAATGTATGAGGAATTTGAATGTGCTGTCATTGAAGAAAATGAAACATTAGAGTGGTTTGCTATCTAAACTGGGGTAAAACAGGGATGTGTAATGTCAGGGTTTCTCTTTCTACTACTGATAGATTGAATAATGAAGAAAAACAACAAATGGAGTGAGAAGAGGAATAAGATAGGACTTTCCAACATCATTGGAAGATCTGTACTTTGCTGATGATATAGCACTCTTATCCTCCAAATTACAAGACCAGAAAAAAGAGGCGTCAAGTGTAGGGCTCAAGTTAAATCCTAAGAAATGTAAAACGCTGAGAACAGATCTAGAGTTAACCAGGAATGAAGAACACATCACAATCAACAATGAGCCAATAGAAGATGTAAATGAATTCATATACCTAGGTGCTTTAGTAAATCGAGAAGGAGGAGGGGATAAAGATATAAAGAATAGGTTGCAGAAAACAAGGAGATCATTTTATAGACTTTTCTAGAACACCAGAAATAGTGATACCCTATTTATAACTTGGTAAGACCAGTACTGCTTTGTGGAAGTGAAACATGGAAAATAACAAAGAAAGACGAACACCTTATAGACACTTTCCAAACAAATGCCTTAGAAGGATATTAAGAACAAGATGGCAACAGAAAGTCACAAATGGAAAAATACTGGCAACAACTACAAACAACATATGCTGTGAGATCAGAAGAAGAAAGTGGAACTGACTGGGGTACATAATGAGGAAAGAGGAAACAAATGACTGCAAGACAGCACTAAGGTGGCAACCAGAGAGGAAAAGAAAAAGGGGAAGACCTAAGTCCATATGGAGAAGAACGACCGGAAAGGAAAGAACCATCACTGGATGGACCAGCTAAAACTCAGCAAAAACAGCAGCGAAGGAGAAATGAAATCTGGAATTTTTAGTTTTTCCCATGATTTAACATTTGCAGAGACTATTCTTTAAAAACAGTTTCTGATTAAAAAAAACGGAAATGATTTGAGGCGTAAGAAATTGGTTTTCAGTTACTAGGGACATTTTCCTACAAGAGTCAACCTTTAAACCTTTTGACCTTGATCACCTGGATTTACGTGCATGATCTCTTGGACTATAGTGTAAATTGAGAAAAATTACTAAAAAAAATGGTACATATAATGTATTTTCAATTGGGAATGGGACCCCATTTCGTACCTATATCATGGGTGAATAAATGGTATGGTGTTTCACTCCATCTCAAGATGTTTATTTTTTAATTTAGAGGCTATATTTTGTGGGATGACAGAATAAGCTAATTAATGTCTGGAGAAAACAATGACCTTTAGCACATTTCTCGCCCTTAGATCAACCAAAAATTTCCAGTCTAACTTTTGTTAGTTTTATTTTCGTAGACCGCTAGGCTAACTCTCCCACTGGCGCATACAATTATATAGGTTTCTATCCAAATGTGTTGTTTCCTTGCAGTTGGCCTTTACTGGTTCACCTGGTATCAGTATAATAGATCTGGGGAGTGGTACGCTTGTCTGCGGTGTACCGACTCTGTGAGCTAGCACCTTAAAGTCGCCTTGAGTGCGTGCTAGTACCAGGCAGACCATACAACACACTCGCACTTCACATGAATACACGAAATTGTTCATAGATTAATCCATAGAAATTAATAAAAAATAGTTCCCGTCGTGAATAGCTGAGAAATTGCTGATGCGACGTTAAGCAACATTCAATAAAACCAATCCCAATGTGTTGTCAGATCGCTTGCCAAGGGTCGCATTATACAAGTCCATTGGACTTTAGTTGTTATTTAAATCATATCACTACCATTACAGTTTAAGATAAAAATGAGAGTCGGACACTCTTACGCATTATATAAAACAGTCATTTATAAGAACCGCCAATTTTTGCCAGTTTTCAGTTAAGGGAAATCTTAGTTAAAGAATGATTGTGAAATTTGAACCTAGCCCCGGTTTCACAATCATTCCTTAGCTAAGATTTTTCTTAACTTAAATTTAGCAACTTTAGTAATCATTTTTTGAAACTACTGATGAATATTTTTGCCAAAACTAAATGCAAATGTTTAAATCTAGAAAATATCTTAAGATTGACACCTAAAAATCCTGAATATCTTCAAAATTAACAAAATTATAAAGAATTGAAACTTTGCAAGATTTAAGTTAAGGAAATCCTAGCTAAGAAATGATTGTGAAACCGGGGCCTGGCTCCAGTTTCACAATCATTTTTAACTAAGATTTTCCTTAAATTAAAATTGGCAAAATTTGACAAACTTTAATCGTATTGTAAACATATTTAATTTCGCATGTAATTATTTTTTGCGGTATAAGACATTTAGACATATCCGCGTAGTTAATTTTTCGCGCTTTTGAAATATGCACTATAACACAAAAGGCACAATTTAACTTTCACTTGGTATTTATTTCGCGCAAAACAAACGACCACGAAATAAGCGAAAATTAGAACATCGCAAAAATAAATACGTTAAGGTACCTACCCTTCCGGAGCACCCGGCCTCACTTCCCTGGTGGAAGTTTACGTGTCTAACCTAACTTGTCAGTTCCAAAGATTTTACTTTGCTTCTTGATAGTGATTGGACATGAAAAAGTATGTTTGTTTTTGATTAAGAGTATTACAAATCAAAACATTCAACAAAATAAGAATATAGATGTTTAGATAGATCTTTAAAATGACACTTCAAATTCATGAATATCTTAAAAAATAACAAAATTATTCAGATTTCAAATTTCTATATTTAAGTTAAAAAAATCTTAGTTAAACAGTAATTGTGAAACGGACCTGGTCGTTAACTTTGGAGTTGGTTGTGGTTTAAATTATATCACTGTCATTATATTTATTTTAGGATGCAAAACGTGAAAGCAAGGCTGTGAGAGCCATGTCCGAGACAAGCCCACCGAAAGAAAAAAAAACCTAACAGGATTATACGCTACCAAAGAGAGCGGAAAAATCATTTGTATAGGAAAATCTCAAGAAAAGATTACAAGCTCATATTGGTGGCTATGATGGTCATGCAATTGGCCTGTATCTAAAAAGAGGAAAACTGGAACAAAGACATTTTTTCCTTGGGTATTACCGATACGAACAGACAAAAAGCACAGTACCATACGGTGTGTCGGTTATCTACAGGGAGAGTATCCAAGATTCAATATGAAGGGCGGAGAAACCAGATAAACAGCACTGTTGGAATTATTCCTAAAGTTGTTTCAAGCGGCAGCAAATGAGTGAACCTATTGGCTCAAGACGTTATGATCATGTTCTCATGGATAACACGCAAACATTTATATTTCTTAACCTAACAAAATTTTTATTATTTTTATAATTAATTTTTTAAATAAAAAATCTTTAAGTTATAAAATATTAAATGTACTTGTTTTTTAAGTTATCTAAAAATTATAAGTGGAATTAAAACAAATTAAATATTTTTTTCTTTTTGTTATGAAAACATAATCTATTTTTTGCACACAACATATTTTTCGGATAGTTCATTACAAAAAAAACTTATTTAATTTCTTTATAGAAATAGTGATAATTGATAACTCTTCTGACTGTATGGGATTTGGACTTCGACCAAAATTTATCCAAGGAGTTATTGGATTTGAAATAACAATATGGAGATGTCCATGGTATGAGAGAAAACAATGCTACAGTCATCAAAGTATCGCATACTAAGGTTAATATGGACATTGATTGAGTACGTCATATTTCCCAAAATAAGATACAATGTATTTTATTTATATTGGGATGTCACCATCTAAAGCGAATTTGTAGTAAATTTTGGCCTTTGCAAATATGCATGCAGTTAGGGGTTTTTTTATCGTGTGACACAGGGCACCGGATTTTAGGGTCTCACCCGAACTGTTCCTGACTTTCATTTTTAATGCCAAGTACTTAGTGAAAGAACAAAGTCCTGATCTTAAGACTTCAATACGGCCGACCTTCGGCAAGCATACTGACACTGGGAGCATGTGGAGGGGGTTGGTTTATTCCGAATACTCCGATTTTCTCTAATATTCCTTAATTATCCGTCTCGATATAAGTTCAGTAATTCTGACTGGGTATAAAACCAAAAATATTTTGAATAAGTAAAAAGAAAGTGATTAATTTAAATTCCCTTTAACGCTAGTGAGTTAAAATACGGGCCTGCCGAAAGTTTAACATAAGTGCCACATTGGAATCACATCTCGATTTCTCGTGACCTATACCTTTTTCCTTGGCCTAAGGATGTGTCTTAGTTGATAGTATGTCGGACTCAAGATCCAAGGGTCACGAGTTCGAACGAATCCAGACGAGGACACGTTGTGACCTTAAGTAAGTTACTTAATTTCACATTACTGCCGACTTACCCTCTCTCAAGATAAGGAACCAGTGGGGCAGCAAACTATGCAACTGCTGTCTCTATGAGTACACGCCTAAAAGTCACCACTATAGTGCGCACTAGTACATGTATGCATAATACACACTGTCAGTCATGGTTACATCGGGGTCGCCTAGTGCAATCAGCTGTCTGACACTTGCGTCGAAGTGTAAAAATTATAGGCTCCAATACAACCCTAAGGCTGACTAAGGCGTCTTAACTATATTCAGTATCACTAGAACTCCGTTTTTCAGAGATTACAGCCATATTTTGCAAAAATTAAGAATTTGTACTTTAAAGGACAAATAGATTGAGTCGTTGGACATAGCAACTTTTCAGTTTAAAGTGAAAATGAACATTTTACGGAGTGTGCAGAATTTTTGAAATATGATTTTGACCAGATAGTGACATTTTACATTAGGTCACTTCCTAATAATATTATACTTTTAGAAAAAATGGTATAGTTTTGTAAAATGTGGCTACAATCTCTGAAAAACGAGGTTTAGTAATAATGAATATGATTTAAAAAGTAATGTAAAATTAAATAAAAGTAAAAGATAAGGCTCTGAACTGACCATTGAAGTGATAACGCCTTGGTCAATCAATAAAGGAAGATGATGATGAAAAACCACCAACAGCAGTGAAATGCCTTGGGTTTGAATCCGACTGACATCTTTAGGTAGTTCCATACCATGGTGACGTCGTCGTTTTGTGCGTACGGTCGAAATGTCTGATTTGACGTGTTTTTCATCTATGACGTCACGAATATGTGGTCTATGGGACCTACAGAATTTTGGCGGGAACACTGTTACGGGTATCGTTTATTATTATTTTTTGCATTCACAAAAGATTATAATTCACAATATCAATTTGAGAAATATTTAAAAGAACTAAACTAATTGTATATTTTAACGGAAATTAGAAAGATATACGCTGTTGAGGGCACGATTCTAAATAATTGAAAGATTTGAGTACACCGTTTAAAATTTCAATTACTGTGAATGCTGCTTCATGTGACTTTTTTCGGTGAATGTAAATACAAATAGCTGCATGACGCAAACTGACGACTCTTCAATAAACATACTGTATAATAATTTTTATCGGTGTCAAATTGACTATTCTCTTGTATTTGCGTTTCATTTCGGCGGCCTAGAATCAAGAACGCTTCATTAATATATACGAATTCCCTTTCCACTTTAATTGGTCTGTGTTTGGTAACGGTTGCTATGCTTACAGACCATATATTTAAAACTGGTTTAATTTTGCACAACCAAAATAGCTCAAAATCGGTGTTTTTGTTAATTATTTGTTAATAACAAACGAAGAAAATATTGGGTTCATAGTAGTATACTGGGGCATGAATAGTATCTTCTTATGTAAGGAATAAGGTTTTTTTCTTGTTAAGGGATTTTAAAGCAATTTTATGAAAAAAGTAGCTTGACGACCCGCTATTTTTTGTTTTCGAAAATCAAACTTATATATTTATGTACAATACAGTAAAAACTGCCTTAGTGGCCACCTGGATTGAACGGTCACCTGCCGATAACGGCCAGGTTGCATCCCGCCCAATGCATTTTACTATATATTTCACCTGAAATAAGCGGTCACCTGTGTAACGCGGTCAGCGGCCACTAATTTCGTGACCGGCCACATAGAAGAGCCTGGTTTAGACGGCCATTTTGTCCGTTTATAATGTCACGTGACAGTCGTCACATGATTTTGTTTCCTTAGTGACGATAAGTTGTTTATGATAGAAAATAATGTTCAGCTGATTGCTCAGGAATATCGCACTTTTCGGGTCGATTTATATTGTTATATGTTGAAACAATAAAATTATCTGAGAAGTATTCACTTTTTCTTTGTCTTATTTTACGAACATTAAACAAATCGCATTTATTCAGTTGACAAAAATGGACACACCATCTAAACGGAAAGTTTTAACCCTAAAACAAAAAATTGATGTTATCAACAAAAGCAAATCAGGAGTTTCATCTCGCAAATTAGCGGAAGAATTTAATGTTGGTAGGACTCAGATACAAAACATTGTAAAAAGAAAAAGTGAATTCATTGACGATTTTGAAAGTAATGTCGGTCAAGACAGAAAACGCAGGAGACATGTAACCGGCAACGAAGAAATAAATAGTTTGTGCTGGGATTGGTTTAAAGATGCGTCTTCAAGAAGAATTAACATTACAGGGCCATTAATTAAAGAAAAGGCATTACGTTTCGCGAAAGATTTAAATAAACCAGAATTCAAAGCATCCAACGGATGGCTTGAATCATTTAAAGAAAGACACAATATTGCATTTGGGACAATGAGTGGTGAAAGGGGCGACGTAAATAATGTTACAGTCGACGAATGGAAAAAAAAAACTACCAGACATTTGTGCTAGCTATAGCCCATCTGACATATTCAACATGGACGAAACTGGGCTGTTTTTTCGGGATACGACAAATAAAACTTTTCGAGTAAAAGGCAGCGATTGTGCTGGAGGCAAGCGATCGAAAGAGCGAATTACTGTCGCACTTTGTGCATCAATGACTGGCGAAAAAATACAGCCGCTAGTGATTGGCAAAGCCCGTCAGCCCCGCTGTTTTAAAAAGATCAAACCAGAAAATTTGCCGGTTATGTACAGGAATAACAAAAGGGCATGGATGAATAGTTCTGTTTACGAAGATTGGCTAAAAAGGTTAGATAAAAAAATGAAAAGACAGAAAAGAAAAATTGTGCTATTTGTCGATAATGCGCCATCCCATCCGGATATCAGTTTGGAAAACATCAATTTGAAATTTTTACCAGCTAACACCACATCAAAAACTCAACCCATGGATCAGGGAATCATCCAGACCACAAAGTTAAAATTCAGAAAGCGACATGTATGTGCTATTAGATATAAGATTTGTCTCCCTTTCTCCTCTATAACATGTCATATGTAAAGATAAAAGATTTATCTCCCTTTCTCCAGCAACGTTAATAAAACATCAAAAGGTAATTTTATTAAAATAACGGGGTATGACCTTTGTTAATTTTACATTTTTAGGAGATTTAAACATTTGGTACAATAAATACATCAGTAAGTCTGATTTTGATTTTAGTTTGAGGGATGGAGCTTACCTGGTATTACCAATATTGAGGCCTTATTTGGGGTTTTGTGTAATTTAGATCTAGTCTATACAAAATTATTTTATTTTATCATCATGTTCATGCAAAATTTTGTGTCAATATGTCATTTAGTCTTTATTGGTACAATTAAATGATATAAAATACATTGTATAATTGCCATCCAATTTGAGTCTGAGAATGACAGTTGCCCCTTTGTTTGTGACCTTAATTAATCTTGGACTGTAAATAACAACAGACACTGTATACACTTGTTCATTGACACATGTAAGGGTGGCTTCACATGATTAATCACTATTAATCCATACTCACAGACCGACATTGACTGAATAAATTATCAATCAAATTAATCAATCAATCAATTTTATTTGTATTTTCAGTTGCAGTATGTTATTAATCAAATGGAAAAACACCGAGATAAATGTGGATCTGATATTCTATCACAGATATCTATTCTAGATGCCATCTACTGGTTGAATAATGCGTGGAATGAGGTGGAGGAGAGCACAATTTCAAAATGTTTTGCCAATGCTGGATTTATCAATATTGATAGTAATGATTCTCAAAGTGAATGTGATAATGATGGAAATGGTGATGATCAGTCTGACATTGAAGAAGATGACATTCCTCTTGCAGTGTTGAAACAATCAAAAAACCTTTTCGGATGTGAATTTCATGAACTTGTCAATCTTGACAATGCAGTAAATACATGTGATGAAAGTGAGAAAAACTGGGATTTACCTGCTAGTGAATTACTTAAAGGAAATGAAATTGATTCTGAATCTGACAGTGAAAGTGAAGCAGAAAATGAAAAGAAGGTGTGTTCTGTGTATGAAGCGAAAAATTACATTCAGGAATTAAAATTCTTTGCAATGCATCATGGCATGTCGGATTTATTAAGTGATGTAATGAGTAGTTCTGATAAAGTTGAAGCAATGTTGGTAAAATCCGTTAAACAAAAAACAATCACAGACTTTTTTGCATAAATTATTTATTATGTTGACAAACATATTATATATATATATACATATATATATATATATATATATTATATATAATATATATATATATATATATATATATATATATATATATAGATAAATAAATATAAACAAATCTAAACAAATTGGTTCGTCTTCATAAATTTGTCTTCTGGAACACAACCTGGTTTTAAAGGCCACCTGTCTTAAGCAGCCACTTTTGTTCAGTCCCATAAGTGACCTCTTAAAACAGGTTTTACTGTATATATGAGTCAGGGGTCGTATTCGACTTAGTTTTTTAATCAACTACAAAAAAACGAAAGGGTGATACTTTTAGTTTTCCGGAATTTTAATGTTCTCTCTTGATAGGTGGCGCTGTACAAAACCTCCATGTGACCGGAAGTAAAATTCCATTGGTCTAAATAATCTTCATGACATAATGGTTAATTTAAATGCAAGAGACTTTTGGTTTCCAAGCATGACAAAAAATTATTAAAGCTTATTTGTTGATAACAGTAGTTATACTTTGATCATAAATGTCGTGAAAATGGCCACCAGGTGGTGCTTCAGAACTTCTTAAGCAAGTCGAATACCTGCCCTAAAATGTTGAATAGTTTATGTCCATGTACAATATATCAAAATTTCAATATGTGTTTTCAGGCGATTTGTAAAGTATGGAACTACTTTAACTGGACCAGGGCGGGTTTCTTACAAATAGAGTAAACAAATGGCGTTCAACGTCACAGTCAAGAATATTTCCCTTATATCAAGACGTCGCCAGCTATAGGCGAAGGTGCAGAAATATTGCCTGTGCGTTGCGCTGATGACATTATACAACAATGTTTTCTACCGTGTTACACCTATCGTGACACGGGACCTTGTTTATTTTAAGTTTCTGTCCCAAACAACAGTGAATTTCATTTTGTAATGCTGAGTAGTGTTTGGCGAACAGTCACTACCTATTTTCAGGTCTTGGTCAGACCCCTGTGGGGGTTCGAACCCACCGTGACCGCGAGCCTTTCTAAATAGAGTTGACTATGAAACTCGAACACGGTTGCATAGTGGCAAAAGTAAATAAATTTTAGGAAGCAATCAATAGAAAGTTAAAACAATATTCATATGTAATCTTTTACTGTTGCACTTGAAAGATTGATTAAGTCACCTCCAACATAAGTTTGGGTGACTTATTGCTTTACTTGTTTTATTTTTTTCATCTTTTATAACCGAAAGTAGATTCGGAACACTGCACGGCATCCATGATCCACATACAAGTAAGATCCACTCCTCCAGTAGCTGTGTCCTGGTATACACGGGGAGCTGGACTTGTGTCTAAGGAGAGAGTAAGAGGTAGAACCGTTACCGATGTAGCATTTCGTTTGTTTGTAGCGGCTGCTGCTACACGACACGTCCTTGCTTCTTCCTGGATAATAAATAAATAAAAAAAAATAAATAAATAAATGCACCGTGCTATTGAAGAAAACGTTGTAAGTTCACCCTCCAAAAATAATCCGTGGAAGGGGTTTCGATAAAATATAGGTAAGGGGGACTCGATAGGGGAGGTGGTTTCGAAGAAATATAGGGGACGGGGCTCTCGATCAAATTAGGGGGACCCTATAAAACGCAGGGGATAATGAGACTAGAAAAATCAAGGGGGCTCGATGGCACGTAAAGTAGATCACATTCAAAGGAACTATTGACAAACAAGACTCGATAAAACATAGGGGAGGGGGCTCGATAAAATATAGGGTAAAGGGGAGTCGAAAAAACTTAGGGTATAAGGGGAAAGGGTAGGGGGACCCTAAAAACATATGAGACAGAGGGGATTCGAAGGCACGTTAAGAAAACTATTTTCAAACAAACCAGTGACAAAGGATCTTCTACGATTGAGATGATTACTATAAACCTGAAAGATTTCGCGTCACCGAATTTCCACATAAACTTCGTAATTTCAAGATGTTCTGATGCAATGTACTTTTTGTATTTTGTGTCGTAGGATGAAGAAAAGTAAAGATGAAAGTGAATTAGAAAATAAAATAAAATTGTATGTTCTATTTTCGAGTTTTGCAGGCATTGGATTTGTTACTTTTTAAACAGCACCTTCTGCCTTTTAAATTGGGAAAACTTGAAATTCGAAAATATATCAAACTGATTCATGACTTGCTTGCAATAGCTTAGGATCCTTATTGCAAAAATGTTAAATTGTTACAACATTTTACATTTTGTGGAAAAAGACATCAAAATTTTGCTAGTATACCACTGTTGTTTTGGTAATGTTAATGGTGATATTGAAAAATTTTAGTCAAATCTTACTAGGGAAAATTGCCTTTAATCGGTTGTAATTTTAGGCAAACAAAATCACTGGCAGGCTACAGCCGCGAATTTACGCGAAAACAAAATAAATTGGGATTTGTTTTCTATTTACAGTAACTGAGAGTTGTTTAATGGGTTTTGCCGATGTACCACGTGATCTATACCCCTTAGCGTTTAGAAAAACAGAATAACATCGATTAAAATAATGGAAAACGTGAATTTCATTCCACGTCCAAATCGAAAATAATTATTCCACATAAACATTAGGGGATATCGCGTGGTACAGCGGTGAACCCCGATTTTGTGTTAAAACTTACCTGGATAATAGCAAACTCTAAACGTTGCCCGACAACCGTCATCTACCCAAATATCGCCGATATATCTACCAAAAGATTGCCTGTATGTACACGGACTTTTGGATTTTTTCTTTATTACTCTGACGGAACTGACGTATCTTGATCCGGTTACTTTACATCGGTTGTATCTATACCCAAAACTGTAACAGTTCACCGACTTACAGACTACATGGGCTCCGTCAGCTAAAACATAAAGATGACAGTTTTTATTCTTCGCCTTTCGAAGAAAGAGACGGATATTAAATTCAAGTTTCTGTCCGTCTGTCCTTTCTTCCGTCCATTCGAAATTCTTGTCTAAAACTATGAAGCATCTTTTCATTAAACATATTGCAAAACATCAACATTGATAGGAGATGCGCATATCCTTAACCCGAGATGGTTTGCTCGTTTTCCTGGGAGTTATTGCTCTTTGAACATAAGTGCAAATCACAAAAATAACCTGTTGGAGAGGATCCTAATTCACTAGATTTACTTGTTTACAATTAGTTAGGTCACCTCTGTATATATATAGGCGACTAATAATTTTTTTCCCAATATAATTTGTACCTGTATATAAGGACCACCTGTTCATTAAGATTACTTTTACTGGTCCATTTGGGTGTCCATTACAGATAGGTTTGACTATTTATAAATAAGGTTGGTAACTGCGCATTAGGGGAAAATTACCACCATTTTGTATCATGTCGATTTCATCTGAAGTGGCGTGAAGTGATGAAGTTTTACGCCACTAGTCAATATTCTTTTACTTATATCGAGACAATCAGTTTATGGATGGCGGAATAGACCAAAGTGCCTAGATAAAACCGCCGACCTTGGCAAACGAATTGACATACTTCTTACACCTACACCTGTCTCGATCTGGATTCGAGCCTGCAGTGATCCGTAAGTTCGTGCTTTAGACCAATCAACCACCGAGCTCGAGCCGCCAACCCCGTTAAATGTGGAGAGAAGACTGTTGCCAAATATATAGATGACGTTCTGTTTCTTAACACTTCAAAATTTGGAGACTACGTGACTGTCATCTATCCTACTGAGGTTGAAATAAAAAATACGACCGATTTCTCTCGCTCTGTTTCATATTTAGACTTACATGTTTACCTCAATTATGACGCCCATAAAAGGCTACGTCTGAAACTCTATGACAACGGTATGACTTCAATTTTTATACTTGAGAATAATAAGAAAAATTATTTCGTCTTGAATAGCTTGATCATTGCAGATAAAACGTAAAACAGCACTCAATCAACAAACTATATAAAGTTCTACAAACCTTCAGAAGCTGTATACACTAATACTATGACTACCGCCAAAATTAACTTAAACATTTTGACTTCTTGACTGGCAAGAACCAATTATGTTGTATTACAGTGAAATAACCGAGCTTTTATACTAAAATCACGAACAAAAATTCAAAGAACAGAAATATTATATTAACAAAAAAATCAGTTATCAGAAACATCTACCTTCTCATTTGACTAATAACCGTCAGATGACTGAAACAGGATTCCGACAACAGATGCCATTCCCGGAGAAAGTTTGCCACTTTTGCTTGCCGAAGGTCGGTGGTTAATCCCGGATTTCACGATCGCGTTACACTTGCAGACCTGCCAAAAGTTTGACACTGGATGCTAACGTAAAGGAGTGTGTCGAGTGACCAAGATATGGATAGAGCTAGTGACCGAAAAGCTACCGATTAATAGATAAGTGCTGCAGAAAATCTTTTCTTGCACCCCAGATAAAAAAATCCATAAAAAGAGAGGTGCAAGATATCTCCATCTTGTACCCCCTGTGCAAGATAGCCTACATGCCGTTTTCCTCGCAAAATTTTATCAACAAAATCAGAGGTGTATCGAAAGTTTATATTGATTTTAAATTAAAAAATTGTACTTTCTGATACAAGAATTAAAATCAATCACTACTTGCAGTGCCAGATAAGGAAATCTCAACCCTTGTTCTAATATATTTGGTTCAGAACTCAGCAAGCCTCGTTCTGCAAAACAAGTTGTGATAGATTCTATAGAGCTGACAAGGGAGCGATATTAGCTGCCGATTCAACACTAATTTGTTAGCTTAGTGTTAAACTTTCGACATATCTGTACAAAAAAAATCTAACAATTCCATAAAGCATATCTATTGTAATATGTATTTGTCTGTTTTATACAAATTTATTTATTACCCCTTTCAACATTTTAAACATTCTAAATCACAGTTTAACGTTCAATTTTTACATTTCCAATATTAATATACAAAGAATATCTATTTACAATTATTTTATTTTATGCAAATTTATTCAAAATTCTCTTGCAACATTTTTTATCATAATAGAACGCAACATGTTCATTTTAGGTTTTAGGTTTCAAATTCGCTTTGTTTTTATTATTGTTTGCTTGCACTGTGCTCTTGATGTCGCATTAAATTACAATATAATAGATAAAATAGAATAATGATTACAGTTGAATATCGTTATCTCGAACTCCATGGGGAAATGAAAATAGTTCTACTTATCCGAGATAAACGAAGTTGGAGGGTGGGGCATGTACCTTTACCGAGAGGAAGTTGCCCATTTTCACTCTCAACTTGAGTTGACTGAACATTTTATTTTTATGTTGCTGGTACGGAAAAAAGTATAATTGAAAAAATAAAATTTTGAAAAAAAGATTACCTAAGGCTGAATAAACTGACTTATTATTACATAACATGTCGGGAAACAGGGGATTACCTGATTTCAACCTTTTCTAATATTTTACACAACATTGCGTTAGTTTTATTTCAAGTCCTGATAAATGTGTCATTTAATGCACGTACCTGTATGCAATACTATTTTAGTAACGATAAAATCACACAACGGATGTCTGATGCATGCGATGCAATTTAGGGATTCCCAGGTTTTCCATTATAACAAAGGATCTATCCGCCGTTCCCGCGTCATTTTAAAAATTATGCAAGCAAATACAGTTACGTTAAAATGAAACCAGGAGCTTCACAAGTGAGAAGGGACAAAAAGAAAGTGGATTTTGCAATATGTGAGTATGTTTTATAAGATAAGAAAATAGCAATTTTGACGCCTAATGAAGTCTATTAGGAGTTGTGACAGACACCCTCCCCCATTTTAATTTTTGACTTGTAGGGTTTTTGTGCACAAACTATTCGGGCTATATACTGGAACAAGTGTCAAATTATATATACATGTATTTTATTTTTCCGAACAAAATATTCAAAAACTTATAATAAACTTTTTTGTATATTTCATTCAGAAAGTTTAAAATAAAGGCGTTATAACGCGAAATGAAGGCGTTATAAAGCGAAATAAAGGCGTAATAACGCGAAATGAAAGGTGTTATAACGCGAATTGAAAGACGTAATAACGCGAATTCAAATGCGTTATTTTGCGAAATAAAGACGTTATAACGCTAATTGAAAGGCGTTATAATGCGAATTAAAAGGTGTTATAACGCGAAAGAAAGGCATTATAGCGCGAATTAAAAGGCGTTATAACGCGAAATAAAAGCGTATTAACGCAAAATTAAGATGCCTATCATAATGATGTGGAGGTCCTGGGGTTTAATCTCTATTACCCCCTTTACATACATATTAAAAGTGTGTGTGTGTGTGTGTGTGTGTCTTGCACAACTATATGTGATGTAATAGGCTGTTTATATGTATTATTTCTATGAAAATTCAAAAACTGCACATCATCCGATCCTGGGCTGAAATGAATATACTATTTCAATATAACATAAAGAAAGGTTTCTTTTCAATGTTAAAGTTTTTAATAAAGAGTAATAACGGCGTTAAACGCCTTTATTTCGCGCTATAACGCCTTTCCATCCGCGTTATTACGCCTTTATTTCGCGTTATTACGCCTTTATTTTTGCGTTATTACGCCTTTATTTCGCGTTATTACGCCTTTATTTTTGCGTTATTACGCCTTTATTTCGCGTTATTACGCCTTTATTTTTGCGTTATTACGCCTTTTAATTTTTTTTATTCATGAGCCTAATAGGCTTTCGTACGTACCAGCAACACAAAAAATAACTTGTTGCCAGTTAAAGCAGGTAGTTCGACATAAAAAAATCTAGTAGTGGAAAACTGGAAATCTCGCTTTAACTGACATGTTACGTAATAATATGTAACTAAAATAGCATCCGTACAAAAATCCTAATATTAAGAAAGTTACTAAAATAGAATATTTGTTGTTTGTCCTGTTGATTTTAGTGATAAGAAAGCGTATTCGGTTGGTAACACGTTAAAATTGACGCCATTTAGAACATAAGTTATACATTGAAATAATTAATATCTAAAGACCGAATTAATTCTGTCGTCAACGTCCCTTTTTAATTGATGATATGGGGCCTAGGGTCTATCTGGCTAGATCCATAACCCAGAAAAGAGGTTATTTTTCTGGCTGGTACTAGTGAAGGAGGTGTTACATTAATTACGAGTTTAACCTGTCATAAATTAAAATGTCATATTTCCTGGTTAGTTCCTGGTACAATGTATTAGATGGAGTGAGGTGCAATTCAATGAAAATACTCATGATTTAATTAAAACATGTTGTTATATATAGCTAATATGAACATATATATGGAATTCGAAAGTCACATTAATTAGTTAAACTCAATTTATCTCAGTTAAATTAAGTTTAACTCAGTTAAACTTAATTTAACTGACAAATAATTCACATGAACTGGACTATCTCTTATTAACTGGAGATAAACCTGGTTATTCTCATTTTTGTGACTTTCGCGTCAGTTAATGGTAGTTGTAACTATTATTAACTGACAATTTTCATTAACTGCAGATAAGTTGAGTTGTTCAGTTCATGCGAGATAATAACGTCACTCAGTTAATGATAATTGACAATCGAACAGTCTTTTGTAAGGTCCTATTTCATTAGTTGGTGCTTTTACGGGATACGGATGATGGTTACGGATAAACAACATTGTCGCGACCACCACGTTTTTTTTTGCAAGTTCGTCTGTTATAATAGTTTAATAGTTTTCGTCTTTTCTGCGTAGTAGTAACATTTTAAATATTTTATAGTGTTTTATTCTATATCACTACTATGCCTACCTACCTACATACAAAGTGTTAATGTCCAACGAGTGTATTTAATTATTCTTCATAGTGTAAAAACGTCCACAGAGTCCATATTTTCGCGAAGAAGGAGACACGGAATACAACAATAACAACAATAATAGTTAAACAATGCCACAGTCGACTTTTAAAAGTATGGCATATGGGAAAAATACAAACCAATAAAAACGCTTGCTGAGTTCATACGAGTTAATTGTCAGTTCATGGCAATTATTCCTCAGTCAAGTCATATTAAAAGCAGATAAAATCGATTTATCTGAGTTAAATTAAGTTTTTCTCCAGTTAAGTCGAATTAATTTGCATTTTCTCAGTTAAACTAAGATACTCTGTAATTCGCATTAACTGCAGTTAATGCAAATTAATTGGCATTAACTGAGTTAAATTAAGTTTAACTGAGCTAAACTTAATTTAACTGAGATAAATTGAGTTTAACTAATTAATGTGACTTTTGAATTCCATACATATATATTGAATTGAATAACTACCAAAATGACAAAATGGGAGTAATTTGAAATGCTTACAGAATTTGTAGAATTTATTAAACCCCTTAAAAAAAAGGTAAATTGTAAAATAAATAAATAATAAATAAATAAATAAATAAATAAATAAATAAATAAATAATAAATAAATAGATAAATAAATAAATAAATCAGCGATGTCGGTGATGAAAATCAGGAAAAAGATTGGTCCCAATACTGTGGTACTTTAGAGTACCCTGTGGTACTGTAGATGTCACTGTTGGTGGACTTGCTGTTTCCTGTTGTTAAGAAATTAAACGCATCTATCCATTTCACATGTACCCGGGGAATGAATTTTAAGCATGAAGAGTGTATATGTGATACGCGATATTTAAAAAAATTCTAAAAATCTATTCCCTTCGAACCTGTGATCCATATCCGTGTTGTTCATTTTATTCTTTAATAGGCTAGCTTAGTGGATAATCTTTTACGAGCAGGCGACTTTGTCGAATGCCTTGACAAAGTGTAGTTGGTTATGTCGACCTGCTTTTTTGTGTGTTGTCAATTTCCTTGGTGATGTCGTCAATGGTCATAAGAATCTGATTCTCACGGCGTCTTCCAGGCTCTGCCGAAAGCCAAGTTGGTTCTCGTGCAAGATGTTTTGGTTGTCCAGATGGTCCATGATTTGCGAGGCGATTATATGTTCTAGAATTTTCGAGACGGCAGAAGTGATACTGGTCTGTGATTGGCTGGTGTTGATACCTTGGAGTCCACATCAGTAAGGATCTATCCTGGAATGACCACATACAGCTGACTTCAATAAAAGTCAGCAAATCAGACGGCTTCCTCCGGTGGAACCTTAGAGGATGTCCCCATGACGCAAATGCTCATGTCTACATCACGTTAGTACGGCCAGTTCTAGAGTAGGCATCACCTGTTTGGGATCCGTACACACATCAACAGATCAACACACTAGAACGGGTACAACGCCAAGCAGCCAGATTTGTCATCAGAGATTATTCCAGTGGAGATCCAGATTCGGTCACCAGAATGCTACAACAACTAGGATGGGACACACTTTAAGAACGTAGAGCCAGAAATCGAGCAGTAATGTCCTACGAGATCATGAACAACATTGTAGAAGTACCACTCCACCAGTACGTTCAGTTCAATACCAGTAGAACTAGAGGATCCTGTGCAAATAACATTAGGCAGATCAGTACCAGAGTAGACGCCTACAAGTAATCATAATGCCATACTACTTCGGACCATAGTGACATGGAACTCTCTTCCACCAGAGTTGCGAACCCAGCCAACAGTCATCACATACTCTGGACCCATCACCAATATGTGAATAAGACCATATTACACTTTTAATTGCACATGTATACGGAACGTTTTACTGTAAGCCGTATGATGATTTTCTGCTGTTCATCCTCTCATGCCATGAAGTTTCAACACTCGGTAGACAAGTGCACTTCATTTTGCAAAGAAGAATGATATAAAAGCCATTCACGCGTAACATGTACACCTCAAAGTATTTTATCGAGACCCCTAACCTTTCCTATATTTTATCTAGTCCCCTTACTCCCTACGTTTTATCTAGCCACCCCTACCCTTTCCAACCAAACATCCCTACATTTTATTGAGTACCTTTCCCTTTAATTTATTGAGTCCCCTACATTTTGTCGAAACCCCCTATCCTATGTTCTATCGAGTTGATCCGTACCATTATTTATTAAAATGAAAAACAATATATTTAACCACGAATTTTTTAAGGGTAAATTTCTACGTTTTCTTCAATAGTACGGTGCATTTAATTATTTATTTATTTATTTATTATCCAGGAAGAAGCAACGACGTGTCGTGAAATGCTACATCCGTTCCGGTTTTACCGCCTACATTCTCCTTAGACACAAGTCCAGTTCCCCGTGTATACCCAGACACAGCTACTAGAGGAGTGGATCTTACTTGTATGTGGATCATGGATGCCGTGCAGTATTCCGAATCTACTATCGATCGTAAAAAATAAAATAAAATAAGTAAATCAATAAGTCACCCCAACTTAAGTTGAGGGTGACTTAATAAATCTTTCAAGAGCAACAGTAAAAGATCATATACGTACATTGTATTAATTTTCTGTCGATTGACTCCAAAAATTTCATAACTTTTGCCACTATGCAACTGTGTTCGGTTGTCATAGTCACCTTTATTTAGAAGAGCTCGCTCTGTGAGTGGGAGGTCACGGTGGGTTCGAACCCAGACCGGGTCTGACCCAAGACTTGAAAATGGGTGGTGACTGTTCGCCAAGCACAACTCGGCATTACGAAATGAAAGTCACTGTTCTTTGGGACACGAAGCCAAGTGTCATAGTAGGCGTGGCACGATAAAGAACCCTGCTTTATTTTGTCGTCCACGCAACGCACAGACATTATGTCTGCCCCTTTGCTTATAGCTGGCGACGTCTAGATATAATTTAAATATTCTTAACTTGGACGTTAAACGTCTTCTCTATTTGTGAGAAAAACATGATGATCTAGTTAAGATGTTAGGATTCAATCCCAAGGTGTTTCACTGGTATGTAGACGCAATCAGTATAGCTTTTTGTCTTTCTCTTTCTTTACTGATTGACCAAGGTGTTATCACTTCAATGGTCAGTTAAAAGCCTTATGTATTACGTCTGTTTACTTTTACCTTCCTTTATTAAACCATTTTGATTATTACTAAATACCCCCTTTTTCAGAGATTGTAGCCACATTTTACAAAACTCTACCATTTTTACTAGTAGTATCATATATTTAGGAAGTTACCTAATGTACAAAAATGTCAATATCTGCTCAAAATTATATTTCAAAAAGTCTGCACACTCCGTAAAATGTTCAATTTTACTTTAAACTGAAAAATATTCTGCCCAACAACTCCACTTATTTGTTCTTTAACCCCTTAACCCCCGTAAGCGCCATAGAGCGCCAACCGGATTTTCAGGCAGTGTGTCGTACATATTTTGATGTAGAAATCGTAAATATTGACGGATCGACATAAACTTGGTATCATGGGAAACTACAGAACATTACCTACAAATAATGTTCTTCGGGTTTTTTGATAGAAAGAATACTTTAGTTGAATTTATTATTTGAAATTTGTGAACGGTTTCATTTTTTACGTGATTAAAATTTTGAGTTGATTTTCCTCCGTTTTTTCTAGAGAAAAAGTAACTCGTTCAAACTTTTGAAATAGTTTATCAATTTCGTTACAATTCAGATTTTTATAAAAAGCAGGAAAAGGTTGTTTGTTTTATGTAAAGAAATCAGTTATAGAGATATAAATAGTATAAAATTTATCACACTGAACAATTACCACTTTTTGTGTTCATAACGTTTCACTTTGACGTTTTTACCTTCATCCGCGAAAAACGTGTATTCTTTTTTATTTTTACACAATGTCGAGTTTGAAGCATTTAAAATTCTACAACAGTCACTATATAATTTCACAAAATCTATGCCGTTAGAAAGTTTTTTTCCTCCGGTTTATACACATATAAAATACTGATACTCTAGACATGATATCAATTTAACGATTCGAAATCTTTAACAGGTGCATCCGATGTGAATTTTTCAACCTATTTTTACATGTCAACGTCTACAAGGTGCAACTCGATCGATCTTTTGTATCGATGTTTACGGGGACTTTTCAAAATCTATTTTCAATTTCGAATACTTTTTTATTTTCACAATCAAATATTTGATAAAAAAGTTGGTGCTTCTAAGAATTTATGTTTATTATACATGGTTGACTAAAAAAATCTTCTCAGTTGATTCATCACGTTTTGCATCGACAGGCAGGTCTGTGTAAACAGCAAGAAGTAAACATCATGGGTCATTGCTAGTTGTTGTTGTTCATTGTGCATCTGTAAGCTATATCAGTATATACAAAAATATTGAGTGAGTTTGGAAGATTTGTGTTAAAATATGCTACATATCTATTTCTAAAAACTTTTATCATTCGAACTCTTGACATAGATTTATTGTACTCTACACGTCTAAGAACTGTCTTCTACTACGTCCGTACAGTGTATCTAAAAATATAGGGGCCTGGCGCGGGCTTGCATCGGGTTTTTTTTTTAAATTTATATAATATATTTTATTCATCATGAGTGTAAGTATAATGTAAATAATCTAGATAAATGATTGCTGGTCTTGGCACACTTTTTATGAACAGAAGTCGAGAAATATACGTGAAGTTCAATATTAAAAGTTCAAAAAACAATATCTGTGAGGTACAATTCTACGAACGATTCAGTTCAAAACAAAATAAGTTACTGATCAATAACTCCTGCTAAAGCTAACGGAGAAATAAAAATAATAATCAATTATTCATAATATAAAAAAATTACAAAAAATGATGGGGTTCTAAAGAAATTCAGTTACAAAGACCGTATGCATCAGGATTGTTTTGATTGATTGATTGATTTATTTATTTATTTATTTATTTATTTATTTATTTTTTTTTTTTTGCAAAGGTTGCATTGTATTACACTTATTCATGATGATGATGGTACGCTTTTTGCTCTTAATAAAGTAAAAAAAATGTGCTTTTAAAATTCCACAACATATCCAGTATTGTATATATATTTTTAAAAATCCTTCTTGGAAGATTGAAGGTTAATAAATTGTTCCTTCCACTTCATGTGGAAGTCACGGTACCTTGAATAGAACTGCACTTTCACAGAATTGCATGAGAAAGTTCGTCAGTTCACAAAGTGGTTTCCAGGGCTATGTGCTTCGGTTTTCTCCACCATACCAGAAAGAAATAACCACCTTGATATAACTCTCTCTCTCTCTCTCTCTCTCTCGGTAAGTAAAAGTGCAGCGCTAGAATTTCCGAAATAGCTCTATTCTTAGATTGGACACAAATAATGAAGTCTTATTCCACAGTAAGGAAAAAAACTTCCATAAATGCTTTGAAAGTAGAGGAATATAGCAGTGATGCATCGATGTAAGTGAGACAATATGACACAAATGAGTAAACCAGTAGTATAGAAGTGTGTATTGACAATCTGTTACACAGATCACATATATTTTGAGGGTATAGTAACCAGTTTTGGCGTATGCAATGCAAATAAGTTTCTCAGTGTTGTTTCTGTCTAATATTGATCACAATATACATGTACTATTGTTCAGCTGACTGAATACTGTCTACTGTCGTGTACTGAGGAACACAAGGATTAATACCTAAAATACCTGAATTTTGAAGACCACGGTTGTTTGTTGATAAAGAGTTCTATAGTTATATTCCCTGATGGTGCGTTAGAATAATGAACATTCCCTGTAGTCATTGTTTTATAGCTTGAAAGAATTTGTAAGGCTAGGTGGTGGTGCTTTGTACTATCGCTTGATGGTATCGGCCGTCTGCTCTTATTAACTATCAATTAATCATTGACAATCATACAAAAACATTGTCAGAATATTTGTCCTGCCTTTTTCCAGTGATCTCCAGTCCCGATGGAATCAACCACTTTTCAAATATTTCCTAAGTTCCATTTGAAACTGTAACGGGTATTTTTCGACATATATTTCAGTCTTGATTCTTATATTATCAGAGTGGTAAGATTGTGGCTACTGGAGAAAAAAGTGTTCTCACAAACAACCGATTTATGGCCAGTGACCTGGCAAACTAGGATCTGTCTCAGTTGCAACTCAAACCTGCAATGTGCTGTATAAGCCAGGCGCGATAGATGATTCTCTCTTGAAAGATCACTGTGTCACTTGTGCTCCCAATGCACCTTCAATTTGTCGTCAAATACAAATGGTAAATAGTGTTCACTTATTCTCTCTTACCCGACCTAGTCTAAAAATTAAACCACTGCGGTAGCTCAGTTGGTAGAGTGTTTGCTTCGTAAGTGGGAGGTCGTGGATTCGATCCCCGGACGGGTCTGAACAAAGGTAAAGATTGTTTTTTTTTGGCCAAGCACTCGCCATTACACAATGAAAGTCACGGTTCTTATTGATTGGAACTTAAAATAAACGAGGCCCCGTGTCACGGTGTGCTTGGCACGCTAAAGAAACCCGCTATACAATGCCTTCAGCGCAACGTACAGGCAAAACTTCTGCATCTTCGTCTATAGCTGGCGAGGTGTCAATATAAGTGAAATATTCTTGACATTGTTAAACACCATTACTCAACTCAACTCGTTAGTCTGAAACCGTTATTTCGTCAAGCATTCGGTAAATTTAATTACTAGTAGAATGACATTCAAATAGAATTTTCAAACAGCGATCTAAACTTTTTCCCAATTAAGAAATCGGACAAAACCAGCTGTAGTAATGTGTTTTATGTATTCTTTGTTTATTAAAACTTTTTTACTTTATTATTAACTGCAAATATTTCTGTTATTTTTTTATGTGCGCATTTTATTTTTGAATATTACAAAAGTACACGGTTCACACTCAAGTTTTCACCACTACTGTAGCTTAGTCGGTAGAGTACTAGTGTTGTATATGGGAAGTTGGGGTCCGAATACTGACTGGGTCAGACCACTGCTTGGAAATACAATAGTGACTTTATTTTCCTCAAGAACTTGGCATTCAAACCACAGGTTTTCGGGTAAAAAACAATGACCATGTCATGATAAGGAACCTAGCATATTGCATTGTGCGCACTGTCGCTTCATCTTTATCCCGATATAACTGAAATATACTTGGCTTGAAGGTAAAACCCTAATCAATCAATCAATCAAATTTAAGTTCTAATTCTAGCGAAGATGAGACAATTTTAAAAACCAGTTCCCTCTTATTATAAATATCATTAATACTTATAAAATTCGACAGAACCTATATTCTACCATCTGGAAAAATGTGAGAATAGCAAATTTATACTACTTTTCACTTATATTTCTCAGTTTTTCGAGTTTCCGTTGCCATGGTAACGGATATTTGATTAAATTTATGACAAATTATAAATCAAGTGAAAATCATCATATAAGTGTTTACAATATATATTGCTAACCATTCCGTTTTAAATTGTTGAAAGTAAGAACCCTACAAGTACGTTCTAGGTCAACATTGAAACTAACAGAATATGGATGTTTTTGTTGAGAATTAAGCATGCTTATTTTAAGTGTAATTTGTCATAATTTAACAATTTAAGGACTATACGTCGTATAAATTGTTATTAGATGTTTGAAACTGATTTTATTTATAGAAATTCAGCATATTTTTCACTTGCTGGTATATAAAAATAGGCGAAATGTTTTAATTTTTAACAGAAATTCCCGCTTTTTGTGTTTTTTAAGGATTTCCGGTTTCTGTTGCCATGGTAACCAATATTTGTCAAAAAAATTATTCTTATTTAGTATAATCAGGTAAAAATATATTTATGGTTTTACCTTCTAATACATAAAACTCCAACGATAATTTTAAAAAAATGGAGTCGAAACTGCGATCAATTTGGTTGTTCAAATATAAATTTAGCACAAATATATAGTGTTTGTTTTCAGTATTTGGCTGAAAATACACAAAATTTGCTGCTTTTATTTTTTGGGAAAACATGAAAAATTGGATATAATTTTTATACAGCATCTTTGCGTAATATTTAAATTTAATATGGACTCGAATAGATATTTTTCTAATGTGTCAAAATTAGGAAATGAGCAATTTATTGAAACAAATGCAAAAATGTGCAAAATATTACTCATTTTCTTGGTAAAATCGATGGTTACGTTGCCATGGTAACTGATATTTAGATTTTATGCACCTATAAGTGAAGTATGGTATATAGGGATACTAAATATATATGGGTTGGTATTTACAACTTTTAGTCTAAATGCCCGAAAAATTGCTTTGAAAACCAGGTACTGGTTTTGTAAAAAGCCACAAAAAATAGCGGGGGTTAAGGGGTTAAAGTAGAAATTGTAAGTTTTTTTGTAACATATGGCCACAATCTCTGAAAAACGGTGTTTCTGGTTTAGACATCTTTAGGCAGCCTTAGGATTGTATTGGCGCCTATAATCTTTGTACGTCGACGTAAATGCCAGCCAGCTGATTGCACTAGGCGACCCCGATATAACATGACTGACAGTGTGTATTATACATTCATGTACTAGCGCGCACTTTGGCGAGTTTTACATGTGTACTCACAGACAGCAGTTGCATACTAGTAGTTCGCTGCCCCACTGGTTCCTTGTCTTGAGACTGGGTAAGTCAGCAGCAATGTGAAATTAAGTAACTTGCTTAAAACGAGCCCCCACCGGAACTCGCGACCCTTGGATCTTGCGTCCGACATTCTACCAACTTGAGCCACATTCTTAGGCCAGGTAACTAGGATTCAAGATGCGATTCCAATGTGGCACTAATGTTAAACTTTCAACATGTCCACATTGTAACTCACTGTCGTTAAGGGGAATTAAAATTAATCACTTTTTTTACGAATTCATAGAACTTTTTGGTTGAAATTGTGTTTTATACCCAGTCAAAATCACTGAACTTATATCGAGACAGATAATTAAGGAATATTAGAGGAAATCGGAGTATCCGGAATAAACCAACCCCTCCACATGCTCCCAGTGTCAGTATGTTTGCCGAAGTTCGGTGGTATTGAAGTCTTTAGATACAAGACATTCAAATGGATAGTGACTGTTTTTTCACTAAGTACTTGGCATTAAAAATAAAAGTCAGGAACACTTCGGGTGAGACCTTAAAATCTGATGTCCTGTTTTACGTGATAAAGAACCGTAAGTGCATGCATATTGCACTGGGTGACTACAAAGGCCAAAATGTACTACAAATTTGCTTTAGATGGTGACATCCCATCTAATTCTGGGAATTATAACGTATTCAATCAATCGATTTCCAGTCTAACCTTAGTATGGAATACTTTTATAACTGTGACATTGTTTTCTTAAATACCACTGACATATTGATGTACATATTGTTATTTCAAATTCAGTAACTCCTTGAATAAATTTTGGTCAAAGTCCAAAATCGCATACAGTCAGAAGAGTTATCAACTATCACTATTTCTATATAGAAATTAAATAAGTTTTCTTTTTGTAATGAAAGATCCGAGAAAAATGTAATGTGTGCAAAAATAGAATTCTTTCATGTTTTCATAACAAAAAGAAAAACATTATTTTATTTGTAATAATTCAACTTATAGTTTTTAGATAACTTAAAAAGAACAAACAACACATTTAATATTTTAAAACTTTAATTATTTATTTAAAAAATTAATTATAAATATAATAATTTATTTAATTATTATGTTTGATGAAGCAATATAAATGTTTGCGTGTTATACATGAGAACATGATCATGACGTCTTGAGCCAAAAGGTTCAATAACTTGCTGCCGCTTGAAACAACTTTAGGAATATAATTCCAACATTGTTGCTCATTTGGTATCTCCGCCCTTCATATTGAATCTTGGATACTCTCCCTGTAGATATCCGACACATCGTATAACACTGTGTTCTTTTTTGTCTGGCCGTGTGGTTAATACCCAAGAAAAAGAAATATCTTTGTTCCGGTTTTTCCTCTTGAGATACCGGCCAATTGCTTGGCCATCATAGCCACCAATGTGAGCTTGAAGTCTTTTCTTGAGATGACCTTGTGATTTCCCTATATAAATTATTTTTCCACTTTCCTTTATAGCGTACAACCCTGTAAGGTTTTTCCTCTTCGGTGGGTTTTTCTCCGACATGGCTCTCAGTGTCTTACATTTTGTATCCTAAAATACATATAATGACAGTGAGTAAATTCAAATCTTAACCAACTTCAATGTTAACGACCAGGCCTGTTTCACAATCACTTTTTAAATAAGAATTTCCATAATTTATAGATGGAAATTTGAAATCTGAATAATTTTGTTAATTTTCAAGATGTTCATGAATTTGAGGTGTCATTCTAAAGATCTCTCTAAGCTTACTACGTGTATATTCTTATGTGGTTGATTTTTTATTTGTAATACTGTCATATGCCATTTTTTAATGTATTTTATGATTAAATTTAAAAAATAGTATATGACAATACTGTAAACGTATCTATTTTCGCAGTGTACTAATTTTCGCTTATTTCGCGCTCTTTTGTTTTGCGCGAAAATAAATGCCAAGTGAAATTTATATTGTACATATTGTGTAAAAGTGCATATTTCAAAAGCGCGAAAATTTAACTACGTGGATATGTCTAAATTTCTTATATCGCAAAAATAACATCTTCACATGACGTAAAACACTACACAATTTTTTTTCATACATGATTAAGGTTCCAAATTGGGTCCCATTCCCAATGGCAAAAACATATATATTTTCCTTTTTTCAGTTATTTTCCCAATTTTCATTACCTTACATTGTACAGTTAAGCTCACCCAAAGTACTGGCATTTAACTTTTTAACCTTTACTCTTTTATTTACACGTGGGATAACATCACAGGCATTCAGGGAATTCATTTGGTTTCTGGACAACTTGTTCTCAAGACATCTCGTACCCAGGTGATCTTGTACCCTATGTCAAGATCACTTGTACCCAAACCGACACCTTATACCGAAAGACAACTTGTATCCAACCCGAGACAACTCGTACCCAAGGGGACAATTTAAAGAAATTAACGTCCGCTTTTGTGTTGAGATTTTTGATATGAAATATTTTTAATGTTTTCTAGCAATACTTAAAAAGTTTGATCTAATTAAATTAAATTGATTTAAAGATAAAGAACCATATAAGTATAAGATTTTAAAAATATTCTTCATTTGTTTTCTTCGGTACGCGTTGTCTCGGGTTGGCTACGACATGTCAAGAAACGCAAGGATACGAGCTGTCTTGGTATGGGTACGAGTTGACCTGGTCATGGGTACGATTCTTGGTATAAGTACGAGTTGACCTGGTCATGGGTACGAGTTGTCTTGGTATGGGTACGAGTTGACCTGGTCATGGGTACGATTCTTGGTATAAGTACGAGTTGACCTGGTCATGGGTACGATTCTTGGTATGAGTACGAGTTCACCTGGTCATGGGTACGAGTTGTCTTGGTATGGGTACGAGTTCACCTGGTCATGGGTACGATTCTTGGTATAAGTACGAGTTGACCTGGTCATGGGCACGAGTTGTCTTGGTATGGGTACGAGTTCACCTGGTCATGGGTACGATTCTTGGTATGGGTACGAGTTCACCTGGTCATGGGTAAGAGTTGTCTTGGAATGGGTACGAGTTGACCTGGTCATGGGTACGATTTGTCTTGGTATGGACCCCGTACGAGTTAACCTGGGTACGAGTTGTCTTGGGTACAAGTTGCCTTGACACATTGAGATGTTTTATCTTATCTACCAACGTTCTGAAGTAAATCCGCGACGTCAGAAATAAATCCATTTTGTTGTACAATGTGTATTTTATCTTTTTTTTTAAAGAAAACCTCCATATAAAGAATATATTTAAATAAACTTACCTGACCTCGAAATGTCTATGTTTAAAATAAATATACATATATATTTGAATTTTTGTTTGGGGAATATCTGATTTTTTTATCAAGTTTTTTTTTTCAAATTCCCACTTGAATGGACTACTAGTATCTCGAAAGTAATAGCTCCAACCACTTCCACCATCATCTGAAATTGGTTAAAACAGGGACGCTCGATCAATCAAATCAATCACTGTCGCATCAAACTGAGGGGATAATTCTTGACTGGCGTAAAACACCATACCTTTCCAACCAATCTAATCATGAAATACACTATAAAACAGTGACAGACCCAGAGGAGGGTTCGGTCGGACCCCCTTCTTTTCACGATATTATATATGTGCGCATCACTTGCTAAGACTGCAGGATTTTATGCTACTTTTCAAAAATATTCTGGGGGAAAATGACCCAGACCCAATAACGAGGAAAAAATGACCTCCCCTCATCTTTAATTTTCCTGATTTCCTGGCTGACAGTAAATATTAGGAACTGTGTCAAAGTTTTGAATTTTCTAAGATATTTCTGAAATATCCAAAAAAGTTTATTATATGAAGTTTTGAATAATTCGTTCAAACAATTCAAATTTTTATATATGACACTTGTTCCAGAATATAGTCCGAATAGTTTGTGCACAAACCCCGAAGTCAAAAATTAAAATGGGGTGGGGGTAGGGAGTGGAAGTGGGTTCTGTCACCGTTGAACTCCTAATAGACTAATAGACTTCATTAGGCGTCGAAATTGTTATTTTCTTATCAAAAAAATACTCACACTGCAAAATCCACGTTTCTTTTCTCTTGATACTCTTGGTTTCATGATAAATCTGAGATAACGTAAAGTTCTGTATTCGCTTGCAGAATATTTTTAAATGACGCGGGGACGGAGTTGGGTCCTTTGTTATTGGCAAAAACTGGTTGAACCTGGGAATCCCTAAATTGCATCACATGCATCAGACATGCGCTGTGTGATTTTATCGTTACTAAAATAGTATCGCATACATGCACGTGCATTTAAATGACTCATTTATCAGGACTTGGAATAAAACTTATGCAATTTCTGTAACAGAAAACTGATGGGATTCTGTGAACCCCCCTTTTCCCGACATGTTAAGTAATAATAAGGCAGTTAGTTCAGCCTTAGGTAATTATTTTTTCAAAATTTTATTTATTTAATCATACTTTTTTTCGTTCAGCAACACAAAAATAACTAATTGTCCGTTAAAGCTTATTAAAGCAGATAGTTCGGCAAAACAAAATCCAGTGATAATCTGGGAATCACGTCATGTTTTTTAATAATTAATATGCAACTCTGCTAAAAATAGCTTCACTACGGAAATCCCCATATTAAGTAAGGTACTAAAAATAGCACATTTATAGATTGTACTATTGATTTTGGGATTAAAAATTGTATTCGGTTGGTAAAACGTTAAAATGGACGCCATTTAAATTAAAATAAATAATATCTAGCTTTATAGACTGTTATGTCGTATGTCGTCAACCGCTCTTTTTGTTTATCGTATAGGGCGTGGGTATATCATCATTTATTTTTTTTCGTCTTATAGAGATATATAAGTAAAATAACTTAATTAAACAGTTACCGGGTATATATAGATAATTTAAGTAAGGATAATGCAAAGTGGAAAAAGTAACATAGATATTCAGTCTATGGTTGATGATGATAGGTAGTTAGCAGACGACCATGTAAATCTAGAACAAGCTGTTGTCCAAATGGCCAAAAGATCAGGGTCAATGTTCACGTTAGCTCCTAATAGTATATTAACACGGGGTTCGTTGTCACTGTTGCAAATACATTCGTGAAGTGTTCTGTTAAATCTTTGAATAGAGCTGTAGAACGAATTAAAATGTCATATTTTGGGTTAGTTCCTGGTACAATGTATTTTATGGAATGAAGTGCATATCAATGAAAATACTATTTAATAGAAAAAGTTGTTATACATAGCCAATATTTTAGTACGTCAGTCATCGAATTGAACAACTACAAAAATGACGAAATGGGAAATTTGAAATGCTTACAGAATGTGCAAAATTTATTAAACCCATTGAAAATTAGGTAAATTGTACAATAAATAAACAAATAAATAAATAAATAAATAAATAAATAAATAAATAAATCAGCGATGTCGTTGATGAAAATCGGGAACAAGATTGGTCCTAATACTGTTACCAGTGGTACTCCAGATGTCACTGTTGGTGGACTTGATGTTGATTGATTCTGTAGTAGGCTAGCTCGGTGGATAATCTTTTATGAGCAGGCGACCTTGTCGAATGCCTTGACAAAATCTAGGCTAGCTATGTCGACCTGTTTTTTTTTTTGTCCCATTTTCTTGATGATGCCGTCAATGGTCATTAGAAACTGTGATTCACACAGCATCTTCTCTGCCTGAAGCCATGTTGGTTCTCGTGTTTTGGTTGTCCAGATGGTTCATGATTTGCGAGGCGATTATATGTTCTAGAATTTTCGAGACGACAGAGGTCAGTGATACTGGTCTGTGATTGGCTGGTTTTGATACCTTGGAGTCCACATGAGTAAGGATCTATCCTGGAATGACCACATAAAGTTGACTTTAACCAAAACCAGTAAATCATGATCAGTGGGCTTCCTTCTGCGAAACCTTAGAGGATGTCCCCATGACGTAAAATCCCAGGCCTATACTACGTTAGTACGCCCAATTCTCTAGGAGTACGCATCAACTGTTTGTGATCCGTACACACACCCTAGAACAGAAACAACGTCAAGCAGCCAGATTTGTCATCGGGGATTTTTCCAGTAGAGATCCAGATTCGGTCACCGAAATGCTGTAACAACTAGGATGGGACACACTTTAAGAATGTATAACCAGAAATCGAGCAGTAAAATTATATAGGATCATGAACATCATTGTAGAAGTACCACTCCACCAGTTCGTTCAGTTCAATACCACTAGAACTAGAGGATCCTGTGCCAATAACATCAGGCAGATCACTACCAGAGTAGACGCCTACAAGTAATCATAATGACATAACTACCTCGGACAATAGTGAACTCTCTTCCACCAGAGTTGCGAACCCAGCCAACAGTCATCACATACCCTGGACTCATCACCAATATGTGAATAAGACCATATTACACTTTTAATTGCACATGCATACGGAACGTTTTAACTCACGCTCTCATGCCATGGAGTTTCAACACTCGGAAGACAAGTGCACTTCATTTTGCGAAGAAGAATGATATAAAATCCATTCACGCGTAACATGTACACCTCAAAGTATTTTATCGAGCCCCCTACCCTTTCCTTTGTTTTATCTAGTTCCCTTACTCCCTACGTTTTATCTAGCCACCCCTACCCTTTCCTATGTTTTATCGACCAAACATCCCCTACGTTTTATTAAGTCCCTTTCCCCTATATTTTGTCGAGTCCCCTCTCCTATGTTCTATCGAGTTGATCCGTGCCATTATTTATTAAAATGAAGAACAATATATTTAACCACGGATTTTTAAGGGGAAATTACTACGTTTTCTTCAATAGTACGGTGCATTTAATTATTTATTATGAAGGAAGAAGCAAGGACGTGTCGTGTAGCAGCAACGGCTAAAAAAACCGAAATGCTACATCGGTTACGGTTTTATCGCCTACATCCTCCTTAGACACAAGTCCAGTTCCCCGTGTATACCCAGACACAGCTACTGGAGGAGTGGATCTTACTTGTATGTGGATCATGGATGCCGTGCAGTATTCCGAATCTACTAAAAAATAAAAAATAAAAAGGTAAATCAATGAGTCACCCCAACTTATGTTGAGGGTGACTTAATAAATCTTTCTAGAGCAACAGTAAAAGATTATATACTACATTGTATTAATTTTTTGCTGATCGACTAAAAAATTTCATTACTTTTGCCACTATGCAACCGTGTTCGGTTTTCATAGTCAGCTCTATTTAGAAGAGCTCGCTCTGTAAGTGGAAGGTCACGGTGGGTTCGAACCCAGACCGGGTCTGAACCAAGACTTGAAAATGGGTAGTGATTGTTTGCCAAGCACAACTCGGCATTACGAAATGAAAGTCGCTGTTCTTTGGGATTGAAACTTAAAATAAACGAGGCCCCGTGTCATAGTAGGCGTGGCACGATAAAGAACCCTGCTGTATTTTGCCGTCCACGCAACGTACAGACATTATTTCTGCCCCTTTGCCTATAGCTGGCGACGTCTAAATATATGTGAAATATTCTTAACTTGGACGTTAAACACTGTCTCTACTCTATTTGTGAGAAAACCGTGATGATCCAGTTAAGATGTTAAAATTCAAACCCTAGGTGTTTCACAGGTATGTAGACATAATCAGTATAGCTTTTTGTCGTCCCCTTCCTTTACTGATCGACCAAGGCGCTTTTACTTTAATGGTCAGTTCAGAGCCTTATGTATTACGTCTGTTTACTTTTACCTTGCTTCATTAAACCATGTTCATTATTACTAAATATCCCATTTTTCAGAGATTGTAGCCACATTTTACAAAACTCTACCATTTTTACTAGTAGTATCATATATCTAGGAAGTGACCTAATGTACATAAAAGTCACTACTGCTCAAAATCATATTTCAAAAAGTCTGTACACTCCGTAAAATGTTCATTTTTACTACCAATCTGAAAAATTTCTATGTCAAACAACTCCATCTATTTGTCCTTTAAAGTACAAATTGTAAATGTTTGTAAAATGTGGCCACAAATTTCTGAGAAACGGAGTTTTAGTAATATTGAATATGGTTAAGACGCCTTTAGTCAGCCTTAGGTTTGTATTGGCGCCTATAAACTTTACACTTCGACGCAAGTGTTACTCAGCTGATTGCACTAGGTGAACCCGATGTAACCATGACTGACAGTGTGTATTACGCATACGTCACGGTACTAGCGCCACTATATTGGCGACATTTTGGTGTGTACTCGCAGAGACAGCAGTTGCATACTTTGCTGCCCCACCGGTTCCTTTTATCTTAAGATCGGGTATGTCAGCAGAAATGTGAAACCAAGTAACTTGTTTAAGGTCACACAACATGCCCCCGTCTTGATTCGAACTCGTGAACCTTAGATCTTTTGTAACAAGAATCAACCTTCAAACCTTTAAGCCCCGTTCACCTGGAATTTAGTGATCTCTTGGACTATAATGTAAATTGGGAAAAATAACTCAAAAAATTTGTATATATTGATGTATTTTCCAATGGGAATGGGACCCAATTTCGGACCTAAATCATGGGTGAAAAAAATTGTGTATGGTGTTTTACGCCATGTCAAGATGTTTATTTTTTAATTTAGAGGCTGTCGGTTGTGGGATGACAGTAAACTTACGCTAATTAATGTCTGGAGAAAACAATGACCTTCGGCAAATTTCTCGCCCTGGGATATACACAAATTTCCTGTCGTAACTTTTGTTGTTGTTTTTGTCGTAGACCAATAGGCTAACTCTCCCACTGGCGAATATAATTATATAGGTTTGAATCTCAATGTGTTGTTTCCTTGCAGTTGACCTTTACTGATTCACCTAGTATCAGTATAATGGACTGGGGGAGCGGTACACGCTTGTCTGCGGCAGCGGTACACGCTTGTCTGCGGCGTACTGACTCTGTGAGCTAACACGGTAAAGTCGTCCTAAGTGCTTCCTAGTACAAGGCAGACCATACAACACACTCGCATTTCACATGCATACACAAAATTGTTCAGAGATTAATAAAAAATAGTTCTCGTCGAGAATAGCTGAGAAATTGCTGATGCGACGTTAAGCAACATTCAACCAAACCAAACCCAAAGTGTTGTAAGATCGCTTGCCAAGGGTCGTTTCTTTACCGATAAGTCCATTGGACTTTGTTGTTGTTTAAATCATGTCACTGCCATTACAGTTTAAGATCTAAATGAGAATCGGACACTCATACGCATTATATAAAACAGTCTTTTTTAAGAACCGTCATTTTTTGCCAGATTTCAGTTGAGGGAAATCTAAGTTAAAGAATGATTGTGAAATTTGAACCTGGCCCCGGTTTCACAATCATTCCTTAGCTAAGATTTTTCTTACTACTGATGAATATTTTTGCCAAAACTAAATGCAAATGTTTTAATGTAGAAAATATCTTAAGATTGACACCTAAAAATCCTGAATATCTTCAAAATTAACAAAATTATAAAGAATGGAAATTTTGCAAGATTTAAGTTAAGGAAATCCTAGCTAAGAAATGATTGTGAAACCGGGGCCTGGCTCCAGTTTCACAATCATTTTTAACTAAGATTTTCCTTAAATTAAAACTGGCAAAATTTGACAAACTTTAATCGTATTGTAAACATATTTAATTTCGCATGTAATTATTTTTGCGGTATAAGACATTTAGACATATCCGCGTAGTTAATTTTTCGCGCTTTTGAAATATGCACTATAACACAAAAGGCACAATTTAACTTTCACTTGGTATTTATTTCGCGCAAAACAAACGACCACGAAATAAGCGAAAATTAGTACATCGCAAAAATAAATACGTTAAGGTGCCTATCCTTCCGGAGCACCCGGCCTCACTTCCCTGGTGGAAGTTTACGTGTCTAACCTAACTTGTCAGTTCCAAAGTTTTTACTTTGCTTCTTGATAGTGATTGAACATGGAAAAGTATGTTTGTTTTTGATTAAGAGTATTACAAATCAAAATATTTAACAAAATAAGAATATAGATGTAATATGTTTAGATAGATCTTTAAAATGACACTTCAAATTCATGAATATCTTAAAAAATAACAAAATTATTCAGATTTCAAATTTCTATATTTAAGTTAAGAAAAATCTTAGTTAAACAGTAATTGTAAAACGGACCTGGTCGTTACATTTGGAGTTGGTTGTGGTTTAAATTATATCACTGTCATTATATTTATTTTAGGATGCAAAACGTGAAAGCAAGGCTATGAGAGCCATGTCCGAGACGAGCCCACCGAAAGAAAAAAAAAACCTAACAGGATTATACGCTACCAAAGAGAGCGGAAAAATCATTTGTATAGGAAAATCTCAAGGAAATACTACAAGCTCAAATTGGTGGCTATGATGGTCATGCAATTGGCCTGTATCTAAAAAGAGGAAAAACTGGAACAAAGACATTTTATTCCTTGGGTATTACCGATACGAACAGACAAAAAGTACAGTACATACGGTGTGTCGGTTATCTACAGGGAGAGTATCCAAGATTCAATATGAAGGGCGAAGAAATAAGATAAACAACAATGTTGAAATTATTCCTTGTTGTTTCAAGCGGCAGCAAATTATTGAACCTATTGGCTCAAGACGTTATGATCATGTTCTCATGGATAACACGCAAACATTTATATTTCTTAACCGAACAAAATTTTTATTATTTTGAAATAAATCATTTAAATTTTAAAAATATTAAATGTACTTGTTGTTTTAGTTATCTAAAAATGGAATTAAAACAAATTAAATATTTTTTCTGTTTGTTATGAAAACATAATCTATTTTTTGCACACAACATATTTTTCGGATCGTTCATTATTAAAAGAAAACTTATTTAATTTCTTCATAGAAATAGTGATAATTGATAACTCTTCTGATTGTATGGGATTTGGACTTCGACCAACATTTATCCAAGGAGTTATTGGATTTGAAATAACAATATGGAGATGTCCATGGTATGAGAGAAAACAATGCTACAGTCATCAAAGTATCGCATACTAAGGTTAATATGGATATTGATTGAGTACTTGAGTACGTCATATTTCCCAAAATAAGATATTTTATTTATATTAGGATGTCACCATCTAAAGCGAATTTGTAGTGAATTTTGGCCTTTGCAAATATGCATGCAGGGTTTTTTTATCCTGTGACACAAGGCACCGGATTTTAGGGTCTCACCCGAACTGATCCTGACTTTCATTTTCATTTTCACTTTCACTATCCATTTTAAAATCCTGATCTTAAGACTTCAATACGGCCGACCTTCGGCAAGCATACTGACACTGGGAGCATGTGGAGGGGGTTAGTTTATTCCGGATACTCCGAGTTTCTCTAATGTTCCTTAATTATCCGTCTCGATATCAGTTCAGTAATTCTGACTGGGTATAAAACCAAAAATCTTTTGAATAAGTAAAAAGAAAGTGATTAATTTAAATTCCCTTTAACGCTAATGAGTTAAAATACGGGCCTGCCGAAAGTTTAACATAAGTGCCACATTGGAATCACATCTCGATTTCTCGTGACCTATACCTTTTTCCTTGGCCTAAGGATGTGTCTTAGTTGATAGTATGTCGGACTCAAGATCCAAGGGTCACGAGTTCGAACGAATCCAGACGAGGACACGTTGTGACCTTAAGTAAGTTACTTAATTTCACATTACTGCCGACTTACCCTCTCTCAAGATAAGGAACCAGTGGGGCAGCAAACTATGCAACTGCTGTCTCTATGAGTACACGCCTAAAAGTCACCACTATAGTGCGCACTCGTACATGTATGCATAATACACACTGTCAGTCATGGTTACATCGGGGTCGCCTAGTGCAATCAGCTGGCTGGCACTCGCGTCGAAGTACAAAGATTATAGGCGCCAATACAACCCTAAGGCTGACTAAAGGTGTCTAAACCAGAAACACCGTTTTTCAGAGATTACAGCCACATTTTGCAAAAAATTAGAATTTGTACTTTGAAGGACAAATATGTGGAGTTGTTGCACATAGAACTTTTTCATTTGGTTTGAAATGAAACATTTTACGGAGTGTGCAGACTTTTTGAAATATGATTTTGACCAGATAGTGACATTTTACATTAGGTCACTTCCTAATAATATTATACTTATAGAAAAAATGGTATAGTTTTGTAAAATGTGGCTACAATCTCTGAAAAACGAGGTTTAGTAATAATGAATATGATTTAAAAAGTAATGTAAAATTAAATAAAAGTAAAAGATAAGGCTCTGAACTGACCATTGAAGTGATAACGCCTTGGTCAATCAATAAAGGAAGATGATGATGAAAAACCACCAACAGCAGTGAAATGCCTTGGGTTTGAATCCGACTGACATCTTAAGGTAGTTCCATACCATGGTGACGTCGTTGTTTTGTGCGTACGGTCGAAATGTCTGATTTGACGTCTTTTTCATCTATGACGTCACGAATATGTGGTCTATGGGACCTACAGAATTTTGGCGGGAACACTGTTACGGGTATCGTTTATTATTATTTTTTTGCATTCACAAAAGATTATAATTCACAATATCAATTTGAGAAATATTTAAAAGAACTAAACTAATTGTGTATTTAAACGGAAATTAGAAAGATATACGGTGTTGAGGGCACGATTCTAAATAATTGAAAGATTTGAGTACACCGTTTAACATTTGAATTACTGTGAATGCTGCTTCATGTGACTTTTTTCGGTGAATGTAAATACAGATAGCTGCATGACGCAAACTGACGACTCTTCAATAAACATACTGTATAATAATTTTGATCGGTGTCAAATTGACTATTATCTTGTATTTGCGTTTCATTTCGGCGGCCTAGAATCAAGAACGCTTCATTAATATATACGAATTCCCTTTCCACTTTAATTGGTCTGTGTTTGGTAACGGTTGCTATGCTTACAGACCATATGATATTTAAAACTGGTTTAATTTTGCACAACCAAAATAGCTCAAAATCGGTGTTTTTGTTAATTATTTGTTAATAACAAACGAAGAAAATATTGAGTTCATAGTAGTATACTGGGGCAATAATAGTATCTTCTTATGTAAGGAATAAGGTTTTTTTTTGTTAAAGGATTTTAAAGCAATTTTATGAAAAAAGTAGCTTGACGACCCCCTATTTTTTGTTTTCGAAAATCAAACTTATATATTTATGTACAATATATATGAGTCAAGGGTCGTATTCGACTTAGTTTTTTAATCAACTACAAAATAACGAAAGTGTGATACTTTCAGTTTTCCGGAATTTTAATGTTCTCTCTTGATAGGTGGCGCTGTACAAAACCTCCACGTGACCGGAAGTAAAATTCCATTGGTCTAAATAATCTTGACATAATGGTTAATTTAAATGCAAGAGACTTTTGGTTTCCAAGCATGACGAAAATTATTAAAGCTTATTTGTTGATAACAGTAGTTATACTTTGATCATAATTGTCGTGAAAATGGCCACCAGGTGGCGCTTCAGAACTTCTTAAGCAAGTCGAATACCTGCCCTAAAATGTTGAATAGTTTATGTCCATGTACAATATATCAAAATTTCAATATGTGTTTTCAGGCGATTTGTAAAGTATGGAACTACCTTAACTGGACCAGGGCGGGTTTCTTACAAATAGAGTAAACAAATGGCGTTCAACGTCACAGTCAAGAATATTTCCCTTATATCAAGACGTCGCCAGCTATAGGCGAAGGTGCAGAAATATTGCCTGTGCGTTGCGCTGATGACATTATACAACATAAGTTTGGGTGACTTATTGCTTTACTTTTTTTATTTTTTTTATCTTTTATAACCGAAAGTAGATTCGGAACATTGCACGGCATCCATGATCCACATACAAGTAAGATCCACTCCTCCAGTAGCTGTGTCCTGGTATACACGGGGAGCTGGACTTGTGTCTAAGGAGAGAGTAAGAGGTAGAACCGTTACCGATGTAGCATTTCGTTTGTTTGTAGCGGCTGCTGCTACACGACACGTCCTTGCTTCTTCCTGGATAATAAATAAATAAAAAAAAAAAAATAAATAAATAAATGCACCGTGCTATTGAAGAAAACGTTGTAAGTTCACCCTCCAAAAATAATCCGTGGAAGGGGTTTCGATAAAATATAGGTAAGGGGGACTCGATAGGGGAGGTGGTTTCGAATAAATATAGGGGACGGGGCTCTCGATCAAATTAGGGGGACCCTATAAAACGCAGGGGATAATGAGACTAGAAAAATCAAGGGGGCTCGATGGCACGTAAAGTAGATCACATTCAAAGGAACTATTGACAAACAAGACTCGATAAAACATAGGGGAGGGGCTCGATAAAATATAGGGTGCAGGGGAGTCGAAAAAACTTAGGGTATAAGGGGAAAGGGTAGGGGGACCCTAAAAACATATGAGACAGAGGGGATTCGAAGGCACGTTAAGAAAACTATTTTCAAACAAACCAGTGACAAAGGATCTTCTACGATTGAGATGATTACTATAAACCTGAAAGATTTCGCGTCACCGAATTACCACATAAACTTCGTAATTTCAAGATGTTCTGATGCAATGTACTTTTTGTATTTTGTGTCGTAGGATGAAGAAAAGTAAAGATGAAAGTGAATTAGAAAATAAAATAAAATTGTATGTTCTATTTTCGAGTTTTGCAGGCATTGGATTTGTTACTTTTTTAAACAGCACCTTCTGCCTTTTAAATTGGGAAAACTTTAAATTCTAAAATATATCAAACTGTTTCATGACTTGCTTGCAATAGCTTAGGATCCTTATTGCAAAAATGTTAAATTGTTACAACATCTTACATTTTGTGGAAAAAGACATCAAAATTTTGCTAGTATACCACTGTTGTTTTGGTAATGTTAATGGTGATATTGAAAAATTTTAGACAAATCTTACCAGGGAAAATTACCTTTAATCGGTTGTAATTTTAGGCAAATAAAATCATTGGCAGGCTACAGCCGCGAATTTACGCAAAAACAAAATAAATTGCGATTTGTTTTCTATTTACAGTAAATGAGAGTTGTTTAATGGGTTTCGCCGATGTACCACGTGATCTATCCCCTTAGCGTTTAGAAAAACAGAATAACATCGATTAAAATAATGGAAAACGTGAATTTAATTCTTCGTCCAAATCGAAAATAATTATTCCACATAAACATTAGGGGATATCGCGTGGTACAGCGGTGAACCCCGATTTTGTGTTAAAACTCACCTGGATAATAGCAAACTCTAAACGTTGCCCGACAACCGTCATCTACCCAAATATCGCCGATATATCTACCAAAAGAGTGCCTGTATGTACAAGGACTTTTGGAAATTTTCTTTATTACACTGACGGAGGTGACGTATCTGGATCCGGTTACTTTACATCGGTTGTATATAAACCCCCCAAAACTGTAACAGTTCACCGACTTACAGACTACAAGGGCTCCGTCAGCTAAAACATAAAGATGACGGGTTTTATCCTTCACATTTCGAATAAAGAGACGGGTATTAAATTCAAGTTTCTGTCCGTCTGTCCTTTCTTCCGTCCAGTCGGAATTCTTGTCTTAAACTATTAAACACCTTTTCATTAAACATATTGCAAAGCATTAACATTGATAGGAGATGCGCATATCCTTAACCCGAGTTGGTTTGTTCATTTTCCTGGGAGTCATTGTCCTTTGAACATAAGTGCAAATCACAAAAATTCCTAATTCACCGGATTTACTTGTTAGCAATTAGGTAGGTCACCTCTATATAAGAGCGACAAATAAAATTTTATTCCGATTGTTCTTTATCCATATAATTTGTACCTGTATATAAGGACCACCTGTTCATTTAAAACCACTTTTACTGGTCTGTTTAGATGGCCATTATAGACAGGGTTGACTGTTTATAAATAGGGTTGGTACTGCGCATTATGGGAAATTTACCACCATTTTGTATCATGTCGATTTCATCTGAAGTGAAGTGAAATAATGAAGTTTTACGCCCCTAGTCAATATTCTTTCACTTATATCGAAACAATCAGTTTATGGATGGAGGAAGACAACCAAAGTGCCTAAATAAAACCGCCAACCCTAGGCAAATGAACTGACATACTTCTTACACCAACACCTATCTCGATCAGGATTCGAACCTGCACTGATCCGTGTGCTCGTGCTTTAGACCAATCAACCACCGAGCTCGAGCCCCCAACCCTGTTAAATCTGGAGAGAAGACTGTCGCCAAATATATAGATGACGTTCTGTCTCTTAACACTCCTAAATTTGGAGACTTTGTGAATGCCATCTTTTTACTGAGGTTGAAAAAAAAGATACGACCGATTCCTCAATGTCTGTTTCATATTTAGACTTATATCTCAATAATGACGCCCATGAAAGGCTACATTTGAAACTCTATGACAAACGCTATGACTTCAATTTTTATACTTGAGAATAATAAGAAAAATTATTTCGTCTTGAATAGCTTGATCATTGCAGATAAAACGTAAAACAGCACTCAATCAACAAACTATATAAATATTAAAGTTCTACAAACCTTCAGAAGCTGTATACACAAATACTATGACTACCGCCAAAATTAACTTAAACATTTTGACTTCTTGACTGGCAAGAGCCAATTATGTTGTATTACAGTCAAATAACCGAGCTTTTATACTAGAACCACGAACAAAAAAGTTAAAAACAAAAATATCAATCAACAAAAAATCAGTTATCAGAAACATCTACCTTCTCATTTGACTAATAACCGTTTGATGACTGAAACAGGATTCCGACAACAGATGCCATTGCCGGAGAAAGTTTGCCACTTTCGCTTGCCGAAGGTCGATGGTTAATCCCGGATTTTACGATCGTGTTACACTTGTAGACCTGCCAAAAGTTTGACACTGGATTCTAACGAAAAGGAGTCTGTCGATTGGCCAAGATATGGATAGAGCAAGTGACCGAAAAGCTACCGATTAATAGATAAGTGCTTCTGAAAATCTTTTCTTGCACCCCAGATAGAAAAATCCATAAAAAGAGAGGTGCAAGATATCTCCATTTTGTACCCCCTGTGCAAGATAGCCAACAAGCCGTTTTCCCGCAAAATTTTATCAACAAAATCAGAGGTGTATCGAAAGTTGATATTGATTTTAAATTAAAAAATTGTACTTTCTGATACAAGAATTAGAATCAATCACTACTTGTAGGGTCGGATAATGAAATATCAACCTTGTTCAAATATATTTGGTCAAAACTCAGCAAGCCTCGTTCTGCAAAACAAGTTGTGATAGATTCTATATAAGCAGACAAGGGGGCGATATTAGCTGCCGAATCAACACTAATTGGTTAGCTTAATGTTAAACTTTCGACAGATCTGTACAAAAACATCTAACAATTCTATAAAGCATATCTATTGTAATATATATTTGTTTATTTTATGCAAATTTATTTATTACCCCTTTCAACATTTTAAACATTCTGAAGCACAGTTCAACGTTCAATTCTTACATTTCCAATATTAATATACAAAGCATATCTATTTACAATCATTTTGTTTTATGCAAATTTATTCAAAATTCTCTTTCAACATTTTTATCATAATAGAACGCCAACATGTTCATTTTAGCTTTCAAATTCGCTTTGTTTGTTTGTTTGTACTTTGCTCTTGATGTCGCATTAAATTACGGTATAATAGATCAAATAGAATAATGATTACAGTTGAATATCGTTATCTCGAACTCCATGGGGAAATGAAAATAGTTCTACTTACCCGAGATAAACGAAGTTGGAGGACGGGGGATGAGTGGATGGGGTGGGTGGGGCATGTACCTTTACCGGGAGGAAGTTGCCCATTTTCACTCTTAACTTGAGTTGACTGGACATTTTATTTTTAGGTTGCAGTATAATTAAATAAATAAAATTTTGAAAAAAGGCTGAACTAACTGACTTATTATTACATAACATGTCGGGAAACAGGGGATTCCCTGATCATACCCCCTGCTTAAAAAATGGGGGGGGGGTATATAGTGATAGGGGTGTCCGTCCGTCCGTCCTTCCTTCCTTCCGTTACACCTTAGGGTACCCATCTCTTATCCGCAACTCCTCGGACCTCCTAAACCCTTCAATAGATTTTCATGAAACTTTCACACAATCTTTGTGACATAATGTAGATGTGCACCTTCTATTTAAAAATTCGATCTGATGGATTTTTGGGGTTTCCCATAGCAAAACATAGACTTAGCCATTAGACGACAAGGGGGTACCCATCTCTTATCCGCAACTCCTCCTAAACCCTTTAATGGAATTTCATGAAACTTTCACACAATCTTTGTGACATAATGTAGATGTGCACCTCTTATTTAAAAATTTGATCCGATGGATTTTTGGAGTTTACCATTGCAAAACATGGACTTAGCCATTAGACGACAAAGGGGTACCCATCTTTTATCCGCAACTCCTCCTAAACCCTCCAATGGATTTTCATGACACTTTCACACAATCTTTGTGACATAATGTAGATGTGCACCTCCTATTTAAAAATGTGATCTGATGGATTTTTGAGGTTTCCCATAGCAAAACATGGACTTAGCCATTAGACGACAAAGGGATACCCATCTCTTATCCGCAACTCCTCCTAAACCCTTCAATGGATTTTCGTGAAACTTTCACATGACCTTTGTGACAAAATGTAGATGTGCACCTCCTATTTAAAAATTTGATCCGATAGATTTTTGGGGTTTCCCATAGCAAAACATGGAATTAGCCATTAGACGACAAAGGGATACCCATCGCTTATCCGCAACTCATCCTAAACCCTTCAATGGATTTTCATAAAAGTTTCACACAATCTTTGTGATATAATGTAGATGTGCACCTCCTATTTCAAAATTTGATGCAATGGATTTTTTTTTATCTTGGGGGAGCGGGGGCTCACAGTTTTTCTAGTTTCAACCTGTTGTCATTTTAACACAACAGTGCGTAAGTTTTATTTTAAGTACTGATAAATGTGTCATTTAATGCACGTACCTGTATGCAATATTATTTTAGTAACCGTGATTGTTATGATAATATATATCATAATCATAACTAAGCCATGTTAACTGTGCAACAACGTGTCCTGTTTACTTGCATAACATCTACAGACTGACTAACGTCATCAACCGTATATATCTGACTTCACACATACATCATACACCATACGTCACATCATACACACATCTATACAGGGACCATATCACAACATCTCCCCTTTCAAGCTAAGCAAAACTCATACGTTGCTTTAACAGATAATTAAAATAATTGAATTAAACTAACGACTAACTGTCCTGAAAGTAGTATGAAAGTCTACAAAACACAAACTGGAATATAACTGTCAATAATCACTAACATAAAGAAATAGAGTGTTCATAAATCCAATCGTTTTGGTTTGTTAATAATCCGACCACTTTTAGTTTTTACAATCGGTGACGATGTATTAGATTCATTACATACATTCGAACATGGTTTATCACTCACACTATCTGACGAGTCACTATACAAACTAGCATCACACTGAGGTTGAGGATCTTGGGACAAAGTTAAAAAATTTTCTTAGCAATTTTAACCGCGCTTTCCGCCTCACCGTTAGACTGCGGATAGTGGTGACTACTAAATGATTGTCTGAAATTATAGTCGTTCGCGAATTGCTTGAATTCGTTTGCGGTAAACTGTGTACCGTTGTCTGAAACTCTTCCGGAACACCCCAACGAGCAAAAATATTTTTAAGCTTCGCAATAACCTGACAACATGTGATGTTGGACAAATGCGCTATTTCTAAATATCTTGAAAAGTAATCCATTACGACTAAATATCGTTGCTTATTGAATTCCAGAAGATCTGCTGAAAATTTCTGCCACGGTCTATCTGGTAACGGTGTAGATTTTAAAGGCTCGCGTTTTTGCGAAGATTTATGAATTTGGCAAAATTTACACGCTTCAACTGTGGCCTTAATATCTTGGCTTATTCCGGGCCACCAAACGCACCTTCGTGCATCGTGTTCAACGTTTCGGTACGCAGCGAACTTGGTATTAGTATTCGATCTTGATACAAAATAAGTCCATTCGCAACGGATAGATCATTACGAAACACGTAATATTCTCGAATACTATTCGGTACAGATTGTCGGCGATCTGGCCATCCAGACAGTTACTTGAACGAGACTTTGATCCTCAGCAGTCGCTTTTTTAATGGCGTCAAGTTTGGTGTCGCTAGCAGGCCAATTTTGCTCAACCGAACGAACGTACACATCCACTGGTTCCGACAATTCCGCATCTACGCAACCTAGCGGACTTCGTGAAAGAGTATCCGGAACAACTAAGTATTAACCTGTGATATGTTCGGCTTTACAATTAAATCTGCGGTGTCGCATTAGAAGACGTTGGCATCTCAATGGTGTACGATCTAAATCTTGTGTGTTAATCAACGGTACTAACGGCTTATGATTGGTTAAGAGTCGGAAACTGTCCAGACCTACCAGATACCTCTCGAATTTTTCACAAGCAAAGACTGACGCCAGACATTCCTTTTCAATCTGCGCGTACTTTACTTCCGATTCGTTCAATGTCCTCGAACAAAACGCGACATGTTTCAATTCCTCGCCGTGCAACTGGAAAAGTGCAGCTCCAAGACCATAACTACTCGCGTCCGCACTGACAACTGTCGGTTTACTGATATCATAGTAAAAGAGGACAGGTGTATTTGTAAACATTCGCTTAACGTCGCGAAACGCCTTATCTTGAGCTGGACCCCAAAACCATTCGATATCCGACTTGAGCAAATCTGTCATAGGTTTCATGACACTTGACAAATCAGGGAGAAATCTACCTAAATAGTTAATCATACCGATAACACGTCGTAACTCAGAAATATTTGTCGGAGGTGCTAATTCCGTTAATGCCTGTATGCGGTTAGCGTTCGGCTTCAGACCTTCCGTACTCACTGTATGGCCAAAATACTCAAGTTGAGACTTTCGAAACTCGCATTTCTCCTTATTAAGTTTCAAACCCGAGTTATGTATCCGTTCTAGCACCTTATTAAGGCGGTCGTCGTGTTCCTCAATTGTCTTACCGAAAACCAATGTTTCGTCGATAATAGCTTCCACGCCTTCTAAACCGCGAAGAAGTTCGGACATCTTGCGCTGAAAGATTTCTGGTGCAGATGTTATACCAAATGGAACGCGCCGGAAACAGAATCTACCAAACTCAACCTTACTCATTAACGGAAATGCAATACGACGTGGAGAAGTAACATAATATGGTTTTACATTGTCTCTTAAAGTTATACTAACTGGCTCAAATTGCAACAAACCACTAGTTCCAAAAACTGTATTAATTTTCTCAACACGCTGAATAAACCCATATGATCGGCAACCGATCTAGCAAGAAGATCACTCTGGTGAATACCGCGGGTCACAAAAACTGTGAACTGATAGTCTTTCTTCTTATAGTTCGTGAACGCAATAAACTTCCCGAGACAGTCAATAGTTCCTCCAGGACTCTGTAGAACTGTGGTTACCGGTGACAATTTTGGTTTGACCGGAAACGACTTGTAAGTTAATTCTGAGATAACTGTGATGTCCGCACACGTGTCGATTTTAAATTTGATCCATTTCGAGCATAATTGAAGATCAATTGTCCATGCGTTTTCTTTTCCATCGCAGTTTGTAATAGATCCTAGGAAAAACTGGTCACTTTCGGTAGCACTATCACAACGTACTTCCCTCACTGAATGCGGATTCGAGCGGCAGCAAACAGCAAAGTGGTTTAACTTATTACAAATTCTGCAACGCTTGCCTTGGGCTGGGCATTTATCTTTGCCGTGCTTTTTATTACATTTTGTACATAAAGTTTGAGACACATGATTTCCTGAGACTTGACTACCTTGAGACGACCCCTGTCTAAAATTGCCTCGGCGGCTACCACCACGTGGTTTCAGTTTCCCGCCATAAGTTTTCACTGCATCCACATGTTGAATTTGACCATACATTTGACTTTTCACTTGTTCCGTTTGTCGAGTCATATTTAGAGCTTTTTCAAGAGTTAGTTCAGGCATTAATTGAAGTTTTTCAGACAGAACTTTATCAGTTATACTAATAACAAGTTGATCGCGTATGACTTCATCTTTATTCGCGAAATTGCAATTTTCTGAGAGTTCGTACAAAGATCTTATAAAGCTTTCCATTGACTCACCTTGTGACTGTTTCCTTTCGTGGAATCGAGCTCTCTCGTGTATAATGTTCCGTTTAGGAATAAAATGTTCGTCAAACTTTTGCATGACCTTCATGTATTTGTCCTCATCACCTTCCTCCGCGAATACAAAACTTTTCAGTATGTGTTCTGCCTCACGACCCATCGAATATATCAAACCACTTATCTGTAATTTGTCATTTTCCTTATCCAATTTTGTGACTGTTCTGTAACGTTCGAAACGTTGCCGCCATTCCGGCCACTCCGCCGGTTTTGAAAAGTCAAATTTTTCTGGTGGGTTAAGCCTTGCCATCTTCAGGATAATTCTGTACATAACCGTGACGCTTGTCAACTCCACTAGATCCTTCGCAGAAGATTTTTTTTCAAAGACGTTTTGCTTCTGACACCATGTTATGATAATATATCATAATAATAACTAAGCCATGTTAACTGTGCAACCACGTGTCCTGTTTACTTGCATAACATCTACAGACTGACTCACGTCGTCACACATACGTCATACACCATACGTCACATCATACACACATCTATACTGGGACCATATCACAACATCTACAGACTGACTAACGTCATTAACCGTATATATATCTGACGTCACACATACATCATACACCATACGTCACATCATACACACATCTATACAGGGACCATATCACAACAGTGATAAAATCACACAACGGATGTCTGATGCATGCGATGCAATTTAGGGATTCCCAGGTTGAAGCAGTTTTCCACGACTGCAGAAATATTGTATAATGATCAGGCGGAATAACTCTTCCAGGTAAATTTCACAAACCTCGTTACCAAGAGCTATCGATAACTGACCACTGGGTAACTGACAACGTGACATGGTCATTATGAGATTAAAATGGACTGATGACGGTAAAAATGATTCTAAGAGATATTCCAAGCAAAACAGTAAATTAATTTAAATGTTTACATGAAGAGGAAAATATACAAGTTGAGAAAATGAAAAAGTAGATGGTTATTTAGAAGTAGAAGATATACTGTTTGTTAGGCAAAAAACAATGGGATATATATTAAACGTTTATCCTTTTAATTTACACAAAAGCAGTAACTTGATCCAGTCATGAATCAAATTGTATAAAAAATACTATATGTGTGCGCAATACAAATATAAGTAAAAATGCTAATACACATTTTAATAAATGTGATTATTCATGATACACTGCACCCATCCATCCCAATGCTAATGTTCAACTATCTTATCAAATTCATTTAACAAATATTTAATTGGTAAATGCAAAATAAATAAATAATATAAATAAATAATAAATAAATAAATAAATAAATAAAATTTTAGATAATATTTTGCCCCATTATTAGAAAAAGAATGTATTATTTATATCAATAGAATACATTTTTGCATCAGGAAATTTCTCATATTCATATTGCAATAAAAAACAAATATGTATAAAATCACTTTTACAAAGTTCGCATAATCCATGATGTCTTGTTTTTTTTTGGTATAATCTTCCCACGGCAAACTTCAATAGGTAGTTTCTGATTACTATAAATTTACAATAAATTAATATTGCTTAAAGTGGGATCTCACATACCAGTAATTAAAAGATTATCAATAAACATCCTGGTTATTAGTAGAACTTTATCACCTGTAATCAAAAGAACTTACCGTCCAATTTGCAAAAAATGATTGACACGTGTGTGTATAAATCATTAGATATGAAGTCTCTATGCTACCCGGTAAATGTTATTTCTGTAATTTTGAAAAGATATATTTGACCAAATTAATAAGATTAATTTGGATGGATATACTACTGATGGACCGACTTACTGGCCTAATTAAATTAATTTTGAAATTTTAAAATTATTAAAATATATACTTTTTTCTTATTTGACTGAATTAATCATTTATAATTATTTTTATTGTCTTAAGAGATTATTTCACTTTCATTCTACTCACTTTTCTCGTTATATTTATATGAAAAAATCCAGAACAGATTTATGAAGCTGACTGACAAATCTGTCTTAAATTTTTAAAACTTTTAATAGTATATTCAAAGGTCGAGAATTATATCACCTTTTGTTTGGTTATTATTATGATTCCCCACCACCAAAGGTGGGGAATCATATTGTTTTCGTTCTGTTTCTTCTTATTATTATTATTATTTTATTATTATTATTATTATTCCGCCAGGACCATATGATGCAGCCTATCTCGGGAACGGCTTGATGGATTTAGATGAAATTTGGTACCAATAATCTGTTGTATGTGTAGATAATCAAGACGTGTTCATTTTCGTTATCTTGAAGGTGGGTGGGTGGGTGTAAATTGCTTAATTGAATACGTAGTTAAATACCCGGGGAAACTAATTCTGAATGGACATAAGCTGGTTACGACACTTTAATCATACCAAGCAAATGCTTTCACCTATGAGTTAATCCGATTAGTGACCATCAAAAACTTCGCGATTTTTAAAACCACAGCTTGTCACGTCACACACCTGTTATTAAAACCTTACACAATGAGCTGAATGGTGTATACAATTTGCCTTGATAGATCGAAGAAGGTTAAGCGTGTCGAAATGGCTTCGGGGTATTCTGTTAATCACTGACTGTGGAAGTAGAAGACTGCCCACTTTTTAAGTTAACACCAATGAAATTTCTCCTTTTACTGACTGACACTTTCCTAATGACCGGTATGTCGTTTGTCCCTTTAACTGGACTTTATATAGTGTATTGAAATATATTGGAAAATTGACGCTATGGTGAAAAACTATTTTGTTCCCTTAGTCGTGATCACGATCTATGAGGCACCAATATTTATTTTTCCCGAAATCATACTCGTAAAATTAAGGCAAAAATTGTAAATAAAATTAATTTATTATAACTACCATTTTGTATATTATAGGATAATTATTTTGTTGTAAACATTTCAATTTAATGTACCATTTCCATGAACATTGCCAAATACAAAAATTCATATATTTTGACTGAGTAGATATATCGTTATTAACATGAACCTGAAACATATAGGAATAACCGATATAAGTCGCGAAATTAAAATACGATGTGTATTGCGCATTGAATCACGATTATTAATCAATATACTTTTTAAAAAAGTTAAATAAACATCACAAAGGGTAACTTTTATTATATTTTATTTTGGATTTTACAATAATTCCGAGTTCATCGGTGTTTATACTGTATGACGACATCGGGAGGGCACCTGGGTATATCCTCATGCAATGTCGACACGCTCCAATATTACTTGGATCTACCTGCCCATCATTAGAAGGTCTTACATTCACACCTAAGACAAGGATCTTAATCAACTCAATCTTTAAGACCAGTCGTTAATTACTGTGTTTATTCAGCGACACTCGCCGATCCGTCACTAGCATCAATGTGTTATCACCTGTTAATTACTGGTGACCAAGATACCGGTGAACTTTGAAAACTTGTGGCCAAAAAAATCGCAAAGCGCCGTTTTTTTGTCGCCAGTTAAAGAAAAAAAATCGCAATTGGCGACGTTGGCGATGCCCAGCGCAAACCCTCCATTACGTGTTCATTCATTGTAACACGCGGCGACGCCGAATCAGAGGCCTGAGAGGGGTTATACGAGTTTTCTTATTTGATGAAATTCATTGAAAACGTCACTTCCTATGCCGAGAAGGCCTTCCAATGTACGATTTTTCTTAACCGAAAACTTTAATTTAAATCTACTTTAACTTTCAAAGAAATTTAAAAAAGTAATCAAGGTAGGATTTTTTTAGTTTACCAGGTCGGCGCTGTACAAATGTACTTCAAACACAACTGTCTTTAGAATGTAACCGTACATCAAGCCAATATATACACAACATTAAAAACGCATGTGACGCGAAAATCACAAAATTTACCTGTTGATTAATAACTAAACAACAACATCTCTTGTTCATTTATTGTTTTATTCAATCTTGTAATTCATATATGAAGGGCCGTAACTTTGATGTAAGACTACCTGCACATGCAGGTACCCGACTCGACTAGTGTATTACGTCAAATGTTGTATGTGTCAAAAAGTATCCTTTTTGGCGACACAGTAATGAAATTGGCAATTTTTTTTTTTACACCAATTGGGTCTTTTCACCAGATATATGCCATAAACTATTTATGGATGGTGGGGAATCATACGTAACTGGTATCCCAGTTACAATCTCTAGTTATTATTATAATTTTTTTACCGTTTTTTACTTACGGGGAAGTCGGTGTAACTTGTACCGAATTGGTGGGGAAAATAAAACGTTTTATACTTGGTGCGGTGTCGGCCATATTGGATATTTCTTCACTAGATATTCCCATAATTTTAAATAAAATTGGAAGTAATTTGCCGTCAAAACCAACATTTGATTTTTATGTTTTTACCTTTATCAAAGTGTGCTCTAACACTTTAGATGTGGTCATTTTTGAAAAAAAAATCAAATTAGCGTGAAAAAACAGCCTATAACTAATGGTCTTTCGCCACATTCTTCAAAAATTAAACAAGAATATTAAGAGATAGTGCCGAAATAACTGCTATATTTATAACTTAAAATGGAAGTGATTTCCCGACGTCCTAAAATTTTACAAAAAATACTGAAATAACCGGAATTTAATAAGGTACTCAAATATATGTGGTCATTTTTGTATCGTTTTTGGTTTCTTTTTAACGAGATAAAAACTGTACACCTGTTATGTATTTCTATGTACCGATCGTAAGACACTGAACCGTAGATCGTTACACAGGTGAAGTACGGCAATGTACATAATAGTTGCATAACAAAGGATCCATTGCCATCCGTCGTTCCCATGTCATTTAAAAATTTTCTGCAAGCGAATACAGAACTTTACGTTCAGATTTATCCGATAAATAAAGTTATACTTGTATAAATGAAGAAACCAAAAGTATCAAGAGCTCCACATGTGAGAAAGAACAAAAAGTAATATGTGAGTATGTTTTTGATAAGAAAATGATAACCACTGTGATGCCTAATGAAGTCTCATTAGGAGTTGTGACCGGGTTTCAAGTTTCAGGGCTTTATTTTACGCTGTAAAAAAGACAGCAATGATTTAAAACATGTTATTTGTGGCTAAATCGAATCTTTATTATGTAATCTTTCGGAAAACAGTACTAAAAAAAATCGGTTTTTGTTGACCGGTGACTTTTAAAATGTCGCTGACACCCGTGACCGTAACATATTATGGCTAAAAATAGTTTAAAAATCTCTGGTGTGGACGGACTCGTTCTATCAATTTTTATTATTTTTCAGTTATAATTTTTTTGTTTTTTTATAAATTTTTATTTATTTATTGATTTATTTATTTGTTCATTTATTTATTTCAAGTTTTTTTTTAATTTGGTTTCAGTAATTCGGATTTTGATCCAGTACGTGAACGGTAAGGATATTAGTATAAGTACTTCCGCATAATTAAATGTTATCGACCTTGACCTTTCTTTTTGTGGCTTTAGAGCATTTCGTTCCTAAACGTGGTTTGCTCCATTGCATTTTACCCGCAACATTCTAAATTTCTTGCCACCAAGGATTGAAATAACTGAGGCTGCTGTAAGTATGGATTTGAAAAGGTCCCCGGTCCCATTATATAGAAATTTTATCGGGTTCTTTTTGTCTCGATTTGTGGGGGGAAATGTCGCGCCATGAATGGTGACGTCATGTCTATCTATCTACTTCGTGCAGTGCAGCATTCAATTTCTGAATATTATCGCACTGTCGCACTGTGGTGCTTGTGCCAGTCAGATCACACTAGGGTATCCCGATGTGAACATGACTGGCGGTGTATTATGCATATGTCTGCTTTGTAACTAGCGTGCACTCAGGGCATCTTTTAGGTGCTAGCTCACCGAGACAGCAATTGCAGAGGTTACTGCCCCACCGGTCCATTATCCTGACACCGGGTAAGTCAGCAGCAATGTGAAATTAAGTAACTTGCTTAAGGTCACAACACGCAGCCCGGCTGGGACTCGAACCCACGACCCTTGGATCGTAAGTCCGCGGCCTTAACCACTCGGCCACGTGCTTCCACGTGTTTGTCGGCGAGAAGATGCCTACTAAACTACCCATATTTTAGTAAAACAAGAACTTTCTCTCAAAGAACAATATGCATGTTTCTACAAGGAGAATGTCAACATTTTAGCTGCAATGCATGAAGTCAGCGAAAAATTGCACAATTCTGTCGATCACAAGGAAGTAAATTGTTTTCATTTGCCAAAATAAAAAAATAATATAAAATATCGAACTGACATTTCGCCCTTTTACCTGTTTACTCTACTCTGAGATTCTCTGAGCTTCCAAACCTCCCCAGGCTGACCAATCAAACTAATTTATTTGTCCAGATCGGTACATTTTTAGTGCGCAAGTTTGACATTTAGGTACTTTTTTATTGTTAAGTGTTTGATTTTGCCAAAAATTTTGGTACAATTTCCATACAATAATTCCTTATTTTTGGTACTTTTGATTAAAATGGGGAAAAATATGTCTAATGTGACCTTTTCATTTTATCCGTCTGTTTATCCGACTTTATGGTACAAATCCGTCAAAACTTGACAAAAGAGGATAAATCTGTGGAATTAGTCATGCAGCCTGCCTCCCCACTGGCCAAGCAGGCACTTAATGCAAGTTTTTTGTACGGCATTCACGACAGTGAAAGCATACATTGCTATCGCTTTCTCTAAAATTGGGCTTCTTTATTATAAAATAGTATAAAATAGTGCGCTTGGTAAATAAACGTGAAAAGAATATAACTGTTTTATCGTGAGATATGTATTCTGCACATTTGGAATAAATTTTTGAATTATATTTCGGAAACTAGTAACATATTGCAGCACACTATGCACATGGAATACAAATGTGGATTTGAAATACTTTACAGATTTGGAAGTAAAATTAACATGAAAACGGGAACATTGTGAGTGATAATCAGCAGTTTATTAAAACCAGACTTAACAGCAAATGATCTAGTTACATAAAAACGCTAGAATGAACCCCCTAATAGCGATGGTCGGGTCTGCAAAACTCTACTTTCTCTCTATCCAAAATGACAAACAACGATCAGGTACAATTTGTAAAACTTTATTAAATTTTAATTACTGACCGTCTTTTTCATATATTTATAGAATTACTATTTTCTGCAGACATGGTTTGGTACATTGTTTCTTTTTCAAAAACACCATCCGTTGGACTATACATCGATTGACCCTCCCCGGGAGGGGGGTGGGGGGATTTTCAGTTATTATTCATAGTCTTGCCCCAACACCATTTTCCCAACTATGGCGTACAGCAGCACGGCAGTGCTATGTTTATTTTTTTTTAACAATAGAAATAATTAAATCGTGCCCCTTTTGTTTTACACAACTCTGCTATGGTAAAAAAAAAACACTGTGGAACAAAAAAATCAGAATTTTGTCTGAATATATCGATATTTTTATTTCTGAAAATAAGTCCCTAATAGTATCTTTGTGTATCTTAAGTTCATGGAAATACTAACAGTTTGTTGCAAAAAAATAATTGGTGATTGTTAGCAATTAATATTTGAGTCTCACCTTAAATTTCTTGTGTCGTCACTTATTAAAAATGAAAAAAACCCAGTTATTTTCGTTATATATACTGGAAAACATGGTTTGTAAACAAACCCTTGGTGGTAGATGCTATTTTATAACGAGAAATATTCACAATGTATTAATATTCACAATTTAATGGTCAAGTCTCTACCATGAAAGTAAGCACAATGCAAAGTTTTCTACATGTTAAAATATACAAATGGGTTTACCTATCAGCTCATCAACAATGAAAGTAAATACACACAGACATGTTTATGAATGTTAAACCTCAAACGTTTCTTCCAGCCCTAATTGTTAGACACGAAGCATTCAGGAGAGACTTAAGTACAGTCTTAGACCTTTGCTAGTGCCATTTCTTGGCCTTAAGTTAACCCCAAGCCTGCACTAGTCTAGTCAGTGCTTCACCTAATATCAAGGGTCTAACACATCACCTGACCAATAGTCCAGCACATCACCTGACCAACAGTCCAGCACATCACCTGACCAATAGTCCAGCACATCACCTGGCAAATAGTCCAGCACATCACCTGACCAACAGTCCAGCACATCACCTGACCAATAGTCCAGCACATCACTTGACCAACAGTGCAGCACATCACTTGACAAACAGTCAAGCACATCACCTGACCAACGGTCCAGCACATCACCTGACCATTAGTCCACTACACCACCTGACCAGTAGTCCAGCACATCACCTGACAAATAGTCCAGCACATCACCTGACCAACAGTCCAGCACATCACCTGACCAACAGTCCAGCACATCACCTGACCAATAGTCTAGCACATCGCCTGGCAAATAGTCCAGCACATCACCTGACCAACAGTCCAGCACATCACCTGACCAATAGTCCAGCACATTACCTGACAAATAGTACAGCACATCACCTGACCAACAGTCAAGCACATCACCTGACCAACAGTCCAGCACATCACCTGACCATTAGTCCACTACACCACCTGACCAGTAGTCCAGCACATCACCTGACAAATAGTCCAGCACATCACCTGACCAACAGTCAAGCACATCACCTGACCAACAGTCCAGCATATCACCTGACCAATAGTCCACTACACCACCTGACCAGTAATCCAGCATATCACTTGACAAATAGTCTAGCACATCACCTGACCAATAGTCCACTACATTACCTGACCAATAGTCCAGCACATCACCTGACCAATAGTCCAGCACATCCCCTGACCAATAGTCCAGCACATCACCTGACCAATAGTCCAGCACATTACCTGACCAACAATTCAGCACATCACTTTACCAACAGTCCAGCACATCACTTGACCAATAGTCCAGCACATTACCTGACCAATAGTCCAGCATATCACCTGACCAACAGTCAAGTACATCACCTGACCAACGGTCCAGTACATCACCTGACCATTAGTCCACTACACCACCTGACCAGTAGTCCAGCACATCACCTGACAAATAGTCCAGCACATCACCTGACCAACAGTCCAGCACATCACCTGACCAACAGTCCAGCACATCACCTGACCTATAGTCCAGTACATCACCTGGCAAATAGTCCAGCACATCACCTGACCAACAGTCCAGCACATCACCTGACCAATAGTCCAGCACATTATCTGACAAATAGTACAGCACATCACCTGACCAACAGTCAAGCACATCACCTGACCAACAGTCCAGCACATCACCTGACCATTAATCCACTACACCACCTGACCAGTAGTCCAGCACATCACCTGACAAATAGTCCAGCACATCACCTGACCAACAGTCAAGCACATCACCAGACCAACAGTCCAGCACATCACCTGACTATTAGTCCACTACACCACCTGACCAGTAGTCCAGCACATCACCTGACAAATAGTCCAGCACATCACCTGACAACAGTCCAGCACATCACCTGACCAACAGTCCAGCACATCACCTGACCAATAGTCCACTACACCACCTGACCAGTAGTCCAGCATATCACTTGACAAATAGTCTAGCACATCACCTGACCAATAGTCCACTACACCACCTGACCAATAGTCCAGCACATCACCTGACCAATAGTCCAGCACATCCCCTGACCAATAGTCCAGCACATCACCTGACCAATAGTCCAGCACATTACCTGACCATAATTCAGCACATCACTTTACCAACAGTCCAGCACATCACTTGACCAATAGTCCAGCACATTACCTGACCAATAGTCCAGCATATCACTTGACCAATAGTCCAGCACATTACCTGACTAATAGTCCAGCACACTCACCTGACCAATAGTCCAGCACATCACCTGACCAATAGTCCACTACACCACCTGACCAGTAGTCCAGCACATCACGTGGCAAATAGTTCAGCACATCACTTGACCAACAGTGCAGCACATCACTTGACAAACATTGCTGCACATCACTTGACCAATAGTCCAGAACATCACTTGACCAATGGTCCAGCACATTACCTGACCAATAGTCCAGCACATCACCTGACCAATAGTCCAGCACATCACCTGACCAATAGTCCAGCACATCACTTGACCAACAGTGCAGCACATCACTTGACAAACATTGCAGCACATCACTCGACCAATATTCCAGAACATCACCTGACCAATAGTCCATTACATAATCTGATCAAAAGTTCACACCTGGCCATGACAAAAATATCACATTTCTTGTTTTGTTTTACAGGGTACCGCAGAATACTGGTATATGTCACAGTATTAGATATGGAGGCCAGCAGTTTTGTGATATCTAAAATCATGGAGACCAACGCCATGTCAACAACCCTGAAAAATTCTGTACAAGAGATTGTAAGTTGTATATCCACGTTTTGTTACCTGTTCTGTTGTTGTAGTACCCATCTATCTTTAGGTCAACCACTGATGGCATTTACATGTATTATTAGATGGATCCACTTAGAAAAGTTATTGTTCAATCTGGAACTGTAGTTAGTGGGGTCATTTTGGCACAGGTCTTAAAACATTGGGGCCATATTATCCAAAATCGGATAGACATAATAACTTGGGCCATTTTATTTTGAAAGACCAGTATTGATAATCCATATTTTTGTTACCTGTTCTGTTGTTGTAGTTTCCACCTCACTTTAGGTGAACCACTGGTGACATTTATGATTGGTTGCACTAGAAGTTCAAAAGTCACCAGGTCTGAGATTAATGAAAAAATATTTTAAAAAGTACTATATTTTCACAAATTTTTAAAATTTACCTGCTAATAATTTTAAATTTGTGAAAACCTACATGACCTAGCCATGTATCATATTTCATTAAACATTGCATATTTTATTTTGCAGTGCACAAAGTTGTCAACCCTTGGAGAAGAAACATTCTTTCTGTCCGTCAATCTTAAGGATTATTCGTCCACATGTTTTGGTTCAGCTGTTGGAAAGGAGTTTTTTATGACGAGACTAGATGTTATAGCACAGTTTTATGATTATTGTAAAGGTTTGTATACCCTAGAAAAGGGGTCATAATCACTTCTTTATCCTGATCACCCTTTTGTGAATGGGGTCGGGGCTTTTGCAGTTATGAAATGATCATCATAATTGCCAAAATTGTGTAAAAAAGAAAAAGTGATGTTAAACTCCAAAATACTTTTTTTTAAGCTGAAATTTTCAAAATGCAAAAATTGGCAAAGTGATTGCGAAAAAAAACTTAAAATTTTGAATTTTGAATCTCATATTGATGCCCCATGTCTGGGGAGTTGTGGCATGTTAAAGGACCCTACACGTACTTGCACATCGTCCTGAGCGCCATGCACTGTCGCTTTACCTGTAGCTAGTGACATTGCAATATAAGTGAAATGTTCTTGCCTTGGATGTAAAACCCCATTCAATCAATCAAGTAATCAATCGGCCACCTTAAAATTGCAAGACATGTCATGCAGTTGTCATCATGAACGTATTGCAAAGTCTTTAATTAAAAATTTTAAATGCAAAACCTTTAATTAGATTTGACAATCGGTTGTTGTTTTTCAGTGTTTTATGTAAAATTTTGACATTTTTATTTTCAGTTCACAGTACCCAGCGTGATAACACGAGTACTGTGGCTAAGAACGTTGTAGAGGATGGAAATCCCGACATATCTTACCAAGAGGAGATAATCCTTGATACTGGTGACAATCACGTCGCAGTAACAGACAGTAACACTCAGAGTAATCTACTGGAAGAAATCGTCAAAGATGTCTCGCATGCGGTAGAAAATCAACAAGAAGCCGAAAAAGCTAAATACGCAAAAATGATTACAACCAAAAAACCAACACCTGTTAAAAAAAGCCAAAAAAAGAATTCTCTAGATATAAACCCTGATGAAAAGGTCATTTGTATATTGTGTGGTAAAAAATTTGTAGGTGCAGAGAATTTAAAAAGTCATATGGCTGTACACACTGGTGGAAGGGGTTATCGTTGTAAAGTTTGTGACAAAGGGTTCGAAAGTAACGCAAATTTGCGACAACATGAACGTATACACTTGTCTACAAAACCATTCTCTTGTCATATCTGTGATAAGAAATTCACCAGGAATTGGATTCTACAGGCTCATATTAATTACCATTTAGGAAATCGACCATATGAATGTGACGTGTGCCACAAGGGTTTCATTACACGGTCATCACTTAATTTACATCGGTCATCCATGGATCTAACAAATACAGATGTGACATCTGCGGGAAAGAATTCACAAGACCAAATTCCTTGAAAATTCATAGCAACCTTCACACGGGTAAAGACCTGTATGATTGTTTAGTTTGCGGTAAAAAGTTTGGTAAGCGTTCTCACGTTACCAGGCATATGATAGTACACAACGAGGATAAACTGGAGAGAAAGAAAACAGAGCGAAAACCGAGAACACCAAAAGAGAAAAAGATTTATAAATGTGAAATTTGTGACAAAGATTTCCCTCGAACATATCATTTGAACAGGCATATGAAATCGCACGAGAGGAATGCTGCCAAAAAGTTGGAAAATGATAAGGATAAGATGCTAGTGAGTGGCCTTTCTCTGACACGGAAATCGCAGAAAGACGAGTCGGGAAAGGGAGATAACTCCGAGTCTCGGACCAAAAATGGTGAAATAGAAGGTGAGGATGAACTTGAGCAATCTACACCAACCAGAAGTCGGCGAGTCAAAGGACTAAGACAAAAACCTTTTGAAATTAGACTAGAACTTGATGACACTGAGGAGAATAGTACAGAAACTTCAGAAAATAGTCCAGGGCAGTCTAAAAAGGGACAAACATAATGGTTCGTTATTTGGATTTCGGAAATTTTGATTTGACATAAAACTAGTCATTTTAATGCAGCTAGAATACTCTGAGAAAAAAATATTTTTAACTTGAAGAAATGAATGAAATTGAAGTCAAATGACAATGGTAATAAATGGAAGCAAGTAGAATTACCTAGTACCAAGTGGAATTACCTAGTACCAATTGGAATTACCTAGTACCAATTGGAATTACCTAGTACCAAGTGGAATTACCTAGTACCAATTGGAATTACCTAGTACCAATTGGAATTACCTAGTACCCAGTGGAATTACCTAGTACCAATTGGAATTACCTAGTACCAAGTGGAATTACCTAGTACCAATTGGAACTCTTGAATTGTCTAGTACCAAGTAGAATTACCTAGTACCAATTGGAATTACCTAGTACCAATTGGAATTACCTAGTACCAATTGGAATTACCTAGTACCAAGTAGAATTACCTAGTACCAAGTGGAATTACCTAGTACCAATTGGAATTACCTAGTACCCAGTGGAATTACCTAGTACCAATTGGAATTACCTAGTACCAATTGGAATTACCTAGTACCAAGTAGAATTACCTAGTACCAAGTGGAATTACCTAGTACCAATTGGAATTACCTAGTACCAAGTGGAATTACCTAGTACCAATTGGAATTACCTAGTACCAATTGGAATTACCTAGTACCAATTGGAATTACCTAGTACCAATTGGAATTACCTAGTACCAAGTGGAATTACCTAGTACCAATTGGAATTACCTAGTACCAATTGGAATTACCTAGTACCCAGTGGAATTACCTAGTACCAATTGGAATTACCTAGTACCAAGTGGAATTACCTAGTACCAATTGGAATTACCTAGTACCAAGTGGAATTACCTAGTACCAATTGGAACTCTTGAATTGTCTAGTGCCAAGTGGAATTCTGGAATTGTCTAGTGCCAAGTGGAATTCTGGAATTGTCTAATACCAAGCGGAATTGTCTAGTACCAAGTGGAATTGCCTCGATCATACATAAAATTTACCTGGTTGATCAGTGGAATGTACCAAGGTGATAATTGGATTTAGGTACCTAGAAATGGTATTGAAGTTAATTAGTGAAATTGGTATGGGATATTGAGTGAAAAAGTGAAATTGATATAATAGTGGTGCTGAATAGAAACATAGAAAAAGTGGAATTGCCCAGATTATACACGGAGTGATCACTGGGTGATCAGTGGAATGTACCTAGATGATAATTGTAATTGAGTACCTTGAAATGGTTTTGAAGTTAACTAAATTGAAATCCATACAGCATATGAAACGGTGAAATTGGTGTATTTGTCATGCTGAAATGAATACAATAGGTCAAGTGAAATGGTGAAATTTGTATAACGGTTAAGCTGAATAGTGAAATGTATACAACATGTCAAGTGAAACGGTGAAATTGGTATATTTGTCATGCTGAAATGAATACAATAGGTCAAGTGAAATGGTGAAATTTGTATAACGGTTAAGCTGAATAGTGAAATGTATACAACATGTCAAGTGAAATGGTGAAATGGTATTAATAAGTGGAAAACATTAAATGTTTGGGGTGGGCCACTTCATCTAATATTTTGATCATATAAACAGTGAAAACATTATTCATTTGGACACCTACATACTGTACATATGTGACACTTTACGTATGGGCGCTGACATTTTACTGATATGAGGTTGATTCTGCAAAGTTCAAATTCAAAAATTACCTAGAGGTTAGAGAAACAGCTTTCTTGGTTTATTGTTGTGACAACACAATCTTTAAAATCAGCTAATTTTCTTCGTATTGAAGAAATTTCATTTTTATGAGATTTTTTATCATTTTATAAATTTTAAATGCCATAATATTATTACATGTTTGTTTTTGATACTACATGTAAAGTAAAGGTCATTCACGATCTGATGACAAAGTGTCTATAAACACTACAGGTATAGGCAAACAACATTGACCTGTCTACTTGACCTTTGAACTTTCATTAGGAAAATTCATAAACACTGATCTATCTTTTAGATGGGGAGTTTTTGAATTTGAAATTAATTTATAAACAATACATTTTGCCATGGTGAACCTGTGTTCTCTATACATAAATGTACTGCCCCATAATAGATATTTAAATTAAAGATCAAGCAGACAGGTCAATGTTGTTTACCTATATATGAACAGGCATTTTATATTTTTTAAATTCCATAATTTTATTACATGTACATGTTTGTACAGGTTAATATATCATATATATGGTATATACACCCACCTATATTGGTTACAAAAATTTTACACCCATGCGAAATGCAAGATTTCAGAAATCGCGAAATTAATCCCCTTTACTGTAGACTCTATATAAACATTGCCGTCAGATTGTGGAATGACCTTTATACATTGTTACGTATGATGTAGTACCAATTTTAATTGTTATATGTTGATGTATATTACTACTAAGTATATACGATATATATATTGTTTTTGATCCATTAAAGTTTCTTTATCTGTAAGTAAAACTTGTGTATTATAAATATTTTGAGACCAAAAGTATGAATGTTATTGATCATGTGACTTGTATATTTATACAAATTCAGCACAATTTTCTGTATGGATTATCTCGGTCTACGTTTAATTAGCTACATGAATTTGTATTTAATTTCGCGTTATGAAGTCAAGCTGCGAATATAGTGAAATTAAAGCCTCACTGAATAAAAGCAACTATATAGTATGGCACAAAGTTTAGAGGGGTTACCCGTGCACAGTCAAACTTGTCTATAAAGACCACCAAAGGAAACCAGTAAAAGTGGCCTTTATGGGCAGCTAACCTTTATATACAGGTTCAAATAATATGAATAAAGAACAATTGGGATAAAATCTACTGGCCTTTATAAGCAGGTGGCCTTTAAGCCAGGTTGGACTGTATGTGGGATTCATCCTGTCCATTTGTTCAAATACCATATCCACTCCATATCTTCAATGTCAATTGATGCATTTTGATCAAACTTTGCAGATATGTAAATCTGCAAGAGACAATGGGTTACATGACAAAATTTGGTGCATAGGTCAAGGCCACACTGTCAAATCTTAAAAATAACTTTTGGGGACCGGGACTAGGGGGTGGGGTGGGTCGGGGGTTTGTGTCTCTCAAGAAACTGCTCATGTTCAGTTTGCTTATCAAAACAGTGGAAGTTATAGCACTATAAACTTTATTTCTTAACAGTTAGTGTGGACTATTGTTGTTGTTACAATGTTTATTAGTTGTCAGTTGTATTTTTGTTTTGAAGATACAGTCCAACCTGTGTTAAAGGCCACCTCTATATAAGGGCCACCTGTCTATAAAGGGCACTTGCAATTCCTCCCGAGCCATTTTAGTCTTTATTTAACCTCTATATAAGGGCCACTGTTCAACTGAGCCAGAGGCCACCCTATTTTTGTACAAAATGGCTCATGAACCTGTCTATAAAGGCCACTTTTTATTCGTATTTTGGGGACAAGTTTTGTTACAGTTTCTAAAAGTTTGTGCAAAAATGTTATGCCATGTAGTTTTTTAAAAATCTTGAAGTTAAAATTAGATTTTAAACATTGATTATTTAACTTTAAACCATTGATCATTAAACTAAGTCTGTATGTTAATAAGAAAAGAATTTTTAAAAAGTATATTTTTGAAACTTTTTTAAAAACTTAAAAAAATTCCTAAGTCATTTATCCTCATGTCAACAAATGAACCCATAAAGCACTAAGGATAGATTATTACTCATTATTAATTATGATACATGTACTATTTTCTATTGTTTCATTACTGGCTCCTACCTATAAACACTGATTAAAGAAAACATGTCTTTATTTAAGATATGAGTATATACTTGGTGACTTTTAAGGTTTCTTTTCAAGGATTGATAAATAGTGTGGTCAGAAGATTTTTCTTTAATTGTTTTCAAAGAAATTATTCTCTTAAAATTAGCTAATGCCTTTTTTGTAACAGAAATTTTAACAAATAAAATAAATAAATTAGAACTGCTCACTATTTTTCCAACTAATATTTATATTGGTGTCATAACTGGATTTACAAACCTCTATATAGAGGCCACCTGTCCATAAGGGCCACTTTTGCAACTTCCCCCGAGTGGCCCTTATAGACAGGTTAGACTGTAATGATAACACTGTTAATTTGTAGATGTATTGTTTTTGCATACTTGCCATTAGGAAAATTCCTTATTTATTGCAACCACCGCAGCAACTCAGTTGGTAGAGTGCTCACTCCCTAAGTGGGAGGCCAGGGGATTGAACCCGACCATGTACGACCCAAGACTTGAAAGTGGGTAGTGACTGTTCTTTCACCAAGCACTCAGCATTGCATAGGCAAAGTCATGGTTCTTTCTGAAAAGAACTTAAGATAAAGCTCTCATTTCACACAGAAGGTGTGGCAAGATAAAGAACCCTGCTGTATAATTCCATCAGCACAACACAGGCAAAATTTCTGCACCTCGCCTATAGCTGGCTAAGTCTCAGTATAAGTGAAATATTCTTGACTGGGATGTTAAACACCATTACTCAACTTCTTATTAATTAAAATTTACGAGTTTAGCATTTAATGAAAACATTTCCACCTTACTGTATAATGGTGTTTCATTTCATTCATAATCAATAACTCATATATCCCCTGCAAATGGAATTTGAGGATGGTTTATAAAGGAACCACTGCGTCTGTCTGTCTGCCCATCTGTGTGAATATGTATCCAAGCTTTAACTAAAGTCAAAATTTTGTTGTTGGGTAACCTTGATTTAAGGCCAAATCTGAAAGGTCAAGATTGTGCAGGATACATTTTGAAATCTTGTCCAAGCAAACACCTTAATGCTCATATGCAGGAATTCCATGAAATTTCAGATTTGATCTCAATGACCCAATCATGTGTCATGGTCTTTTAAAAAGCCATTGTCATATGGTTTGAAGGTCAAGGTCACAGAGGATATATAGAATTTGGGATGTCAGATATAGGGATTTATATACTAGTATTAGTCCTTGAGGACAAATTTGGTTTTGTTTATTTACTTAAAAAATAAGACAAAATGGGCTAGATAATTTTAATTTTCAAGAATAATATTAAAATTATTTCCTCACTAAGACTGTATTTGAAATTAAAAAACATGTACCGGTAGGTATTTTACGCAAGGAAATTGACAATAATATACCTGTACTAGGGCTAATTTTGAAATAGTCCGACTTTAAATGTGTGTACATATAAATGTATGTGTAAATGAAAGTGAACAATTTATTTTTGTATTGTTGATCATGAGATTTAAGAATAAAGTTTTATTGTATTGTGAATTTGTTTTATATTATAAAACAGTTCAGGGCTAGGGATTGAAAATCTTTTTAGTCGGTAGTCTGGGATTTAAAAGAAAAAAAGAATATCTGGATTTGATTTTTTTTGTATCTAGACGTAAATGATGTCTCATAAGTCCCTTGGAGATTCTGACAATAAGATTAATACATACACTATACAGAAACTTCTGAAATTTTTGAAAAAAGTATGCAGACTTTCTTTTTTGTGTCATAAGATTGAAGAATACATATTAATTGTATAATGTACAGCTTCACTGGGGTTGACAAGGCTTCTAGTCTGAGGTCCTGGAATATGGAAAAAAGAAAATGTTGACATGAATGATGATGAATCATGTCTCATAAGTCCCTTGGGGATGCTGACAGTGAGATAAATACATATACAGGTACTGATACAGTTCAAACTGCCTTAAAGACCATCTCTATATAAGGGTCACCTGCTTATAAAGGCCAGTAGATTTGTATCCCAATCGCTCTTTATTTATATAATTTTGGCCTGTATATATAGTCCATCTGCCCATAAAGGCCACTTTTATACCTATGTTTGAATACAAATTGGGACAGACCTTAGTGTTAAAAAGTTTGGCAGGATGCTAGCAAAAGGTCTGTGGTTTGCATACAAACCCGAGATCATAAGAGGTTGTGATTTGAAACCCATTTCTCTTTTATCTGTCATCTGGCATTTATTGTCTTTGACCCTTTCACAAAAATGACTTCTCCAAAACCAGTAAAGGTAGAGTACTTGCTCTGCAAGTGAGAGGTTGTGGGTTCTGTCTCCAGCTAGATCTGACCCAAGGCTTGAAAGTGGATAGTGACTATTTTTTAGCCAAGTACTCGACATTATGAAATGAAAGTCATAGTTCTTTCGGATGGGAACTTAAAATTAACAAGGCCCTGTGTCACGATAGGCATGGCACAATAGAGAACCTGCTTCAAAATGCCATCAGGGCAACGTACAGGCAAAATTTCTGCACTTTATTGGCGCATCTTGATACCAGTAAAATGTTCTTGATTTGGATGTAACCATTATTACTCAACTCCAAAACCAGTAAAATAATTATAATAGCAAAAAAAGTCTAAAAATTGAAACAATAAATATAGCATCCGGGTAAAAACTGCTGCAAAATTTACAACTTGTAGATGTGAAGTTTTTGGAATGTTAAAATGTGTGTTACCATGAACAATAAGGCTATAAAGCTTGAACTTGTATATATCAGCTCACAAATCTCTACATAGTATGTGAAGCTGTAAATTTCCATATTAACTTGGTGGTATTAAGTCTGTAAGAGTTATCTCTCTTTCATTGTAATTTGAAGACAATTTCATTAAGTCTGTAAGAGTTATCTCTCTTTCATTATAATTTATTGACAATTTCATTGAGTCTGTTAGAGTTATTTCTCTTTAATCATATACAGTTAATTTTGGTTCAATTTAAGTTAATAACTTGTACCCTCATCAGCCCATTTGGAACAACACAGTGGAGATTTATTCAAATCTCATTGCTAGTTTCATTTTCAGCATCAGATTGTTGAAATAATGCTAGTATTACTTCCTCAGATAAGCGATTTAAATTTCTTGTGTCAATCAGGCCCCTGTTTCACAATCAACACTTTACTAAGATTTTCCTTAACTTAAATCTGTAAAATTTTGATAATCTTTTTTGGGGACTTTTGATGGATATTTGTGATAAAACTGAAAACAAATTTGTCATGGTAGAAGTGATCTTTAAAATAACTTTTTTCAATTCCTGAATATGTAACAAATTAACAAAATTATAAAAAAAAATTAAATTTAACCAAAATTAAGTCTAGGAAGATCTTAGTTAAGGAATGATCGTGAAGCTGGAGCCTCATCTGCTTTGTGTTTATTAGTGATTGCCACATTTAGTGGAAGCGCGTGGCCTAGTGGTTAAGGCGTTGGACTCATGATTCGAAGGTCGTGGGTTCGATCCCTAGACCGGGCGATGTGTTGTGTCCTTGAACAAGACACTTAATTTCACGTTGTTCCAGTTCACTCAGCTGAAAAATAAATGAGTACCAGCAAAATGCTGGGGGTTAACCCTGCGATGGACCGGCGTCCCATTCAGGGGAGAGTCTTGTACTCTCAGTCGCTTAACGCCACGGAAACCGGGATAAGCTCCGGCCTGATGGGCCTAATGGCTCGGGACAGACTTTAACTAACTAACATTTAAACAATCAAACATATTACACAAAAGACCCGTTATTGTAAAGAGTGGTGTGATGATGTTTTACAACCAGGTGTAGATTATTTCACCTATGTTGAGGCCTTCAGTTGTAGGATAGTTGAGGAAACTGGAGTAAACAGAGAAAACCACCAAACTTGTGCTAGGAAACTGATAATCTTTATTACATTAGGATCTGTCTATTGGGAGTTTGTTCATTAAGTGTGTAAGAGTTATCTCTCTTTCATTATAATTCATGGACTATTTCATTAAATCTGTTAGAGTTATCTCTCTTTAATCATATACAGATAGTGCTTGCATTATTAACCCATTTGGAATCAGTACAATTGAGATTTATTCAAACTGCATTACTAGTTTTTAGGATGGTGGAGTAAGCAAAAAAAAAAAAAAAAAAACCACAATCTCTGGCAAGCAAACTGAAAAACCTTCGCACAAGGATCTGCTTAAGAGGGATTTGACCCTTGCCGGTGAGAGGTGCTTTGGCCTGTTAGCTGTAGACCACTTAGCCACTGAGGCCACAACCTATGTTAAAACAGTTGGCACAATGAAAACAATGGCTTAGAGTAACGATGTTTTACACCCCAGCAAAGACTCTTTCAAGGCAGTCAGCTTGGGTGATGGAGAAAACCAGTACAGTGTGTGCCATTGGATAATTATTGACTTTGGAAAAATCATTTCTATATTATTGGAGTAGTGTTTTATACCTCAATCAAGATTCTTTCAAGTTGATCAGTTCTTCGATTTTTGAGAAAACCAGAGTGTCTGGAGAAAATTATTTTTTATATGATGTTTTTTCCAATCTTAAAATTGGACTAAAGGTGTTATGTGCCCCAATCAAGGTTCATTCAAGAAATCAGTTTTTGGATGTTGGAGGAAACCAGTGTCTGGAGAAAATGACATAATAAAAATAGAAAGGCTGTGGAAAAATTCTTTATATATTATTGGAATATAGGTGAAGATAGTATTCTCCCAGTCAAGATTGTACTAGAGGTGTTTTATGTCCCAGTCAAGGTTCTTTCATGGCAAGCAATTCTTGGATGGTGGTTGAAACTAGTGCCACTATCATGCATAAGGACCTCGTTTATTTTAAGTTCCCATGCGAGAAACTTTGACTTTCATTTCATGATCCCGAGTGCTTGGCAAAAGAACAGTCACTACCCACTTTCAAATCTAGGGTCAAACCTTGCTGAGGATCAAACCCACAGCCTCCAATTTATGGAGTCTGCACTCTACCAACTGAGCTACCGCAGTTGTCAAAATGAAAAGAACAAAACTTTGGAAAAAATTATTTATATATTTAATAAGTAACGTATGATCTGGGAACACATTGTATATATATATTTATATTTTATATATAAGTAATCGTACATAATTATATAATAATGCTTATCAACGCTTTTATCACGCATATAAAATAAAAAAAATTCTGTCGGTTTTCATAATGGACGTGAAATTCCTGGCTCTGAATGGATTTTAATAATCTCCCTTGAAAAGTAATGAGAACCTACAGATTGCTTATGAATCGTCGTCATGGTGATTTTTATTGAATGTCCTTCATGGTTTTTATCTGAAACTTTGATTTTGCTCATGTGATAGAAAGGAAAATAAATCAAGGGTTGGACTGGGGACCTTCCACACCATAGACAAGTGCTCTACCAACTGAACTATCCAGATCACTAAATTTATTTACAATGTTCAAGTGGTTTCTGGAAAGCACTGTTGTACATTGAAGGTTTCATAGTGCCCAACTAGATGAAAATCTCCAATTAAAAATGAAATGGCAAGATTTTTAAAAACGGAAGTTTTGTCACATGTATGATTTAAGTCCATCAAATATTTACAAAAAAACTTCTAATTTTGTTAATTAAATTTCTTTTTGGTCATGCAAATATGCAGGGCAAAAAAAAAATTCAGACTGATGAGTTTCGGTATTGTTAAGAAATTATTGCTTGTATTTAGATCCAAGAGTGTATCACATTCAAAGCCACGGATTACAGGTCTCGTATCATGCATACATTAAATATATCATTAAAATAAAAAATAAATTCTTGATCAATCAGCTCAGTTCAGGTCAAATGATACATTTCAACTGTTTTATCCCCCAACCTTTCAAAGAAAGAGGGGGGTATTAAATTTGAGTGGCCATCTGTCCAAAATTCTTGTCTGCACAAAGTCTCCAAAACTATGAAGTGAAATTTCACAATACTTGTTGCTAAGTTGGAACTCTTCTGTAATGAAAAGTTCAGAAAGTTTAAATGTACCGAGTGACCTTAAACTATGAATCTTGTCCACAAAGCACATGTGAATGTAAATAATAAAATAAAACATATATATAAAGAGAGAGAGACAGGTAAACAAATGAGATTAAAGTGTGCTCCCAACAAACAAATGTACTTACAAACAACAAAGTGTGCTGTCTCTGGTTTCACAATCATTTCTTAACTAAGATTTTCCTTAACTTAAATCTGGAAAATTTCAAAGTTGAATAATTTTGTTAGTTTTCAAGATTTTCATAATTTTATGGTGTCATTTTGAAAATCATTCTAAGCTTATTTCTAAAAAATATTCAAATTTTGTTGAAATTTTTCGTTTCAGGTACATTTAAATATTGTCAAAATGTGCCAGATTTCAAGATTTTCATAATTTTATGGTGTCATTTTGAAAATCATTCTAAGCTTATTTCTAAAAAATATTCAAATTTTGTTGAAATTTTTCATTTCAGGTACATTTAAATATTGTCAAAATGTGCCAGATTTCAGTTAAAAAAAATCATAATTCAGGAATGATTGTAAAACTGGGGCCTGGTGCGTGGACTTATTGATTCAAAAAGTAAAATGACCAAAATGGAAAATGTTTATCCTGGAATATGTATGCAACAAATTTCATGGAAATGAATACTTAATATATGTGAAATGTTAATGAAAATGAGATTCATTCAATTCTTGCACTATAGTTAGTAATTCATATCTTTCTTCAGGAATGACTATGACTGAATCAATATTTGTTGTGTTGATCGTATGACTCATCATTTACTGTTATTGACTACAGTCCAATCTGCCTTAAAGTCCAACTCTATATAAGGGTCACCTGATTATAAAGGCCAAGTGGAATTGTATCCCAATTATTCTTTTTTCATATTATTTGAACCTGTATATAAAGGCTGCTTGTCCATTAAGGTCACTTTTATTGGTTCCCTTGGGTGGCCTTTATAGACAGGTTTGACTGTATATTTATTTCTTAATGACATTCATCTTAAATTCATTTGATTGTGAAATTTAGATGTGGTATTTTTTTATTATGTATGGTATGTGCAGGGCAAATACTTGACATCAAGATGAATGCCTTATATAATTAAGGCACTTGATCTTGTATTCATGGAGAAAATGTCCCCGATTTTCTGATATAATTTTTTTCAGAAGATCACAAAAACATACATGTATGGTTGTACCTTGACGTGTCACAAATGTTTAATCTTTAAATTATTATATTGATAATCTGTGAACATCACATATACACAATAGTTTTGTCATTTACATGGTGCAAGGCCTACTGACCAGGTGAGCTTAAACAAATAATTATGCATATATTATTCAACCCTGTTGAGTGGCAAAGAATGGCACTGAATGGAGAGTTCTTGTGATGATGATAAGCTCCAACTAAAGACAGGTATCGGATTCAAAATCAGCCTGAAAATCTATTATATCTGAATAATAGTGGAATGGAATAAGGCCAAACTTATAAAATCATTGTTTGTTGTTTGCCAACAAGTATAGATGATTCCCATGGACCTCTAGCAGACGAATTTTGCAGTAGAGTGGTCGCCATTTTGTTAGGCAATCTATATCATTTATCTATCTATTTTAACCAAATTTGTTAATTTTTAAATTATTGTTTTTCAAAAAGTAATCAGGATATCAACAAAGTTTTTTAATTTATGAAATCATCAATGTTTTTACTTTGATTCGGTATATTTTATAAGATTTTGTCCCTATAACAACGATGTGACAATAAATCTTATACACCCTATTTTAGAAAGAATTAATAAGACTCCATTTCTAATGCCTACCAAAATGGCCGCTACTTTACATGTAAAGTGGACAGTGTGACATCACATGGGAACTATCTATATAAATAGTGGGCAGATTGGTAAGCATTTTCATGTCCAGTTATCACTGACTGTTTCTATATAAATGGTTTGACGGAGAATTCAACTGTTGCATATTTGCATTGAAAATTAATAAGCAAAAAATGTTAAAATCATTTCCAACATTCTCACCTAATCAACACAAATCATTCAACTATACATATATACATACTCTGAGAGTACAAATGTTTCCATTCAATACAATAAGTACTCCTTACCCTTTAAATTCTCCCCTTAAAACAAATAGAATGATCCAAAAGTAACAAAATTGGATCATTCTACCATTAACTTAAGGGGTGATAAGGTTAAATTATCACATACAAATTGGTTGGGCAATAATTGGACATATATAAATTTATGGATTTATCTAAAATAATTTTTTTTACAAAATACAAAAATCTTGACAAATTTTAACTACTTTTAAAGACTAGCACATTTAAACAAGAATCACTGCATTTAAATTTGATGGGGTTTGCCGTTGTAACATGTGTTACCCCCTAACATTTGTGCGGAACAATGATTTCCACCGGATATAAAACCATAACAGTTTTTCCCATATAAACCATCCTATTCCGGGAATTGGCAATGTAAAGGCAGTTTTACTTAAATGTCCAGCACAAATGTTGTTAAAAGGTATTGATCACATGGTAGAGCTGCGAACCCAATTGAGACTGCCACTGGGGCTCACCAAATTATCACATGATATTCCATAACGTTTGTGCAAAACATTTCCAGTGGATATGGATCGAGTTCAACAAGTTTATATTTTCCCCTAAAAAAAATTTTTGGGAAATTGTGACGTACACATTTTCCAAAATGTTCCACAAAAATTTTAAGGGGTATTTATCATGTGGTTCATAAGCAAACGCCATTACAAATCCCAAACCCTAGTTACTAGTATCAGTTTTGAGCTCAACAGGACCAGAACTGCTGTAAGAGTTATCTTTCTTGGTGGTTTAACTGGCCACATCCCATGAAGAACACAAAAATCTTAACAGATCAAGAAACAAAAAAATATTCATTTAAATAATGAAACCAATAATTTTTACATCTAGAACTACGAGACAGTGATGAGAAGTTACAGTTTCATTCTAGGATTTTTCAGAGGTCAGCTATTTTCACAAACTTTCCTCTAAAATGCCAATATTTTTGCATTCATTTGATGTTATATATGATCCCTAAGGTGTTAACAATGGGGTCATTTGACAAAAGATGGGATAATGGGCCTATGCCCCCATTCTAGAGCAAAACCTGAAGTTTATAGAACATGAGTGAAATAATGGTGTTTCAAACACGCCCTAGTCTAAATTCATTCATTTCTTTACGTTCTATGAATATTTAAATTTACTTTCGAAACTTATTCGTTTTTATCGTATACGAAGATTTTCACTCGTGATTGAATATTTTCACGGGTGGTTGATTCCGTGTTGTATATTACTGCATGCTTTTCTGGGTAGGGTATATAAGTAACACGCGTAATTTTAAGTTATTCGAATCGGTTGCAAGCTGAGAGCATGTCTCACTCTGATTCAGATAGGGAATCCAGGCGTGGAAAAAGGGGACAAAAACCTACCCTGCTCTTTCCCCTTTATTATTTTTTCCCTTGTACTCTATATGAACTTTTAAACAAATGTTTCTTTAATATTATATAATCATGTTTGTGGATATATAAAGAGCTTGCAACTAGGCATCCTATTTTAATTGTTTGTGTTTTATTTGCATAGTTAGTCAAGAAAATATTTATTTTTGGAGGAACGAAGAAAATAACATACCTTATACTGAGGGCGTCAGTTCTGGAATGGTGGAGGAAACTGGAGTATCCAGAGAAATACATCAATCTGTATCAAGTGAACCGACTAACTTTCTTGCAGTAAAATTTTATCCGATTAATAACTTCAATGAACTATTCTGTTCATTTATAAAATGAAAACCTGCATCTCAGAAAATTCCAAAGTCAACTTGACACTCAAATTTACAGATTCCATGGCCCAGGTCAAAATCTGATGGCCTTGGGCCACTGAGACTACTGTTATTTCTGATTATGAAATATTCTTACAAAATTTAGCAGGAATCACAGAGTACTTGGATGGACTCCAATTTCCTTCTGCATTCTCCGCAACTTGACTCAACCGCCACTTCACACAACAAATGAGACATTATAATAGTAAATATATCGTAAAATAAATTCTAGTACAGGTGAACCGAGTAAAACGTGATAAAATTATTTTATTTCATCTATAGATACATCGTATACATAATATAAAGCTCTGAAACGTATAAACAAAATATATAATGTCTTCAAAAAATGCATAAACATTGACTCTCATTCCTATTTTGGAATAATGGAATATTCCGCATACACATAACAGAATATACCATTTTAGACAAAAGGGGGAAATATATGTAACAACAAAAACAATACAATTTTATCAATAGAAGGCATCTTACAACAACGAAAAAAAAATATTTTCAAAATATTATTTTCAAAGTATAATTATGAAAATAATTGTAAGTTTTATTTTTACAAATTTGAAAAAATATAGACATTGCTTAAAAATAATAATAATAATAAAAAATGGAGACAATGAAAAATAATAAATATATATTTTTGATTATAAATAAAATAATTTTTTAATGTAAATAATATCAAATTTTTCTCATTAATGCACAATAAAGTCCGCAAGTTTCATTTTAAAGCATTTATCTTATTTGGGTACAATGGTCGATTGCTTGATGTCATTCAAAGCAATATTGCCTGTACCTGAAAATTTCAATTTCATGCTGTCACATGACTGGTCACATGACTGATCACATGATGAGACTTACAGACCCCTATTTTCATGGTAAAAATGTATTATTGCATAGATAATGAATTCATGAAATAATGTGTTCGGTCTTTGTAAAACAACTACCAGTAAAAACTTCCTGTCTAATCTTCCAATGCATTTCAATTATAATTAACAACTTTTTTCACAAACACACGTCACATGACCTTGGTTCTAAGGCAATAATAAAAAATTCACTGGACATATTTTCAAAAAAGTCATGACGATATTTAGAAACAATATTCATGTTCCAGCTCTTTATGGACTTAAGGAAACATTTCCAATAGTTTGTACTTATCAGTAATGGTTCTCCATCATGATGTGGGATGACCAACTTTAAGCACTGTTAGTACTTTGATTGATTTTTCTATCATCCAGGGCTTCCATTTGACCCTTGACCTTCTTGGATTATTTTGACTTTTTCAAAATCTCCAAAGTCAAACCTTATCAACATAACTTATTTTTCATTAAAGTCAGAATTCAATTCCAATTCCCAAGAGATAAAACATATTGTCAAGGGTTTAATAGAAGCCCTGTCTCTTCAGACAATTGACATCATAAATGTCAAATTCAGCACTTTTTGGTTGTTCTAGTTATATAAACAAAATGTTTTTTATATACAGTATATGATTATCAACTGTAACTCATACCCCACTGATGACCAGAGTGTGAGAAGAAATGGCATAAAATGAAAAATGAGGTCATAGGACTTCTAAACATTTTTCAGCTTCTTCAATGATGAAATGATAATAAAATCTTAACCCAAACACCAGTGACCATACAACCTAAATTCACGCATTTAAATAACCTAAATTCATTCACTTCAATGTGGGGGTTTTCTATGACCTTTGGCCTTTAAACCAGTTATCCAATGGTTTAAATGACCTCTGACCTTTAAACCAGTTACAATGACCTGATTAAGTTTGTATTATTGCCCTAATTCTATTGGTACAATTATTGCTAAAATATCTGACTAATGTATAATTAAATACCGAAAATGAAAATTGAAATAAATTTAATGCCTAATATGGTAATTTGTAAATGGCAGTCAACAATGTCTTTGGATGATAAAAATATATAAATATAAATTTATATAATTATATGTATATATTCTGGATTCAATATTTTTAACGAAAAAGGATATGTATATTACAAAATGCTGACCTTGTTTAACGAAAAATATACATAAGTACACATCACACAGTACCTGCAGTGAGTATCTCCCTTGCTTACGTGGTACATGTCACTACAGTTTCTGTCGTGATAACCAGTATCTCCCTTACTTACAAGATACACGTCACTACAATTACTGTCGTGATTACCTCACTTATGAGCAGTTATTCACACATTCAAGTTACTATAATGGTTATCTCCCTTATTCACACATTTAACGTTTTCATTGAGCAATACTGTTCGCCTCTTTTATAGCAGAAAATGGCTTATTTCATCAAAATACTAAATATATAAAGAGACAGATTTATATTTTATGAGAAAGCTGATTTTATACAAACTCAATTCTCTGGAAATCTCAACACTTCAGGGAACACTTACAAGGGTAACATATATTTCTGGAACACTTATAAGGCTAACATAGATTTCCGGAACACTTACGAGACTGGGATAGATTTCCGAAACATTTACAAGGCTCAAATGGGTTTCAGTAAACACCCATCGCAAACAAATCTGAGTCGATCCGTTAACACTCACTATATGAACTCGAGTCTCGGAACACGTACAGGTTTCACCCGTATATATAATGCTGATTATACACTATCGCCATTTTTGACGTCCATTATAATTTCACCCATGGTTTCCTGTATAATAACATCCTTTTGAGGATTATTTTGTTTCGGAATCAACAACATACCATTTTATGGCAGAATAGCACAAAATTCATTATAATGTCTATCCTTTGGATAAAAAATGAGTCTTTGTGTAATAAACACACAATTTGATGACATATTGAACATATTTTGATGACATCATCACAAATGTTGAATTTGCATTATGCAAATATGTTAATGACATCATCACAAACGTTTAATTTGCATTATGCACATATTTTGATGACATCATCACAAATGTTGAATTGGCATTATACACATATTTTGATGATACCATTACAAATGTTGAATTTGCATAATACACATGTTTTGATGATATCATCACTATAGTCGGGTTTCCCAAGCAGCTAAATCTTCATCATAAAATGTCTCTATGTTATTATATGTATATAAAATAGTCCTTCCATTCAATCCATTTAAGTCTCGCTGTTGAAACCTTGATCGTTGTTGAAACTGAAATTAAAAAATAAAATCATAATAAATTTTAAAAATTTATTTAAATAGTCTGTTTAAGCCTCTTGCTGCCACATGGACATATTTGTCCTCTACCTACAGCCTGCCACAATGAAACATTTGTCCATTCAATTGAACCGACAACTCTGGGTTACAAGATTATGATATACTATATTCTTTTGTTGTGAAATAACAAAAATGCCACTTTTGACTCTTAAGGTTCATAAACTACCGTTAAGTAATGACATCATCTGATTTCAAGATTCCTGTGACATCATAGTCGATTGTTGATGTCATATTTATTGGCATTGTGAACTTTATTTTGGCACTGGCAATGTTGTGTTGAAATTTAATGCGGCACTGTTAACGCTGTTTTGAAATTTAATTTGACATTAAGAAGGTTAATAGACAATTTGACAGTTCTATGAAGGATTATTTCATTAAAACTGAAATGAAAATTCAGAAACAATAAAAGATTTAAAATACGCAGGTGTCTTAAGGTGAGCTCAGCAAGGGCGGAAACCTCGCATAGAGTAAAAGGGCAAAAGCTCATATGATTTTGACTAAAATATTAAAAGTTGACTAAAATGTGCATGATCACAATCAAAATATGAATTGGCCAAGACAGATTTTTCCTGTGAACAAGGTGAAGTTTCATAAAAATCTGTTAAAAAGTTTTTGAGAAAAATGGCAGACAAAATTTTGGTTGAAGAAATGGAGTAGACACTATATACTGTAGATCACTTATTTTTCGCGAGTACAAAATTTCGCGTCAAGACCATTTTGGCGTTATTCGCGAATATTTGAATTCTTAAATATTTGAATATTTGAATATTTAAAATACTCATGTCAACATAGAAATATATATTGTGCTGAAAATATTTGCGTGGTATTTGAATTTACGAAAGGGATGAGTCGCAAATTTACGCGAAAATATATCTCTCGCGAAATAAAAATGATCTACAGTATGTCAGTTTAGGGCATGAAATAAATTTTATATTATGTAAATGTATAAATTATAATAATGTTAGAATTTAGGTTGAAATTCAATCCAGCAAGATTCTCAAAACCTTTTTCTATGAGTATATTTATAAGAGAATCTACAATATGTTCCAGGTCTCACTAACAGTAGTTACTGGTCTAGGGGACTTGTGGCATGGCCAAAACATTAATTTTAATCCCTGATAATCAAAATACAGGCTAACCTGCCTTAAAGATCACCTCTATATAAGGGCCACCTGCTTATAAAGGCCAATAAAATTTTATACCAATTGCTCTTTATACATGTTTTTAACCTGTTTATAAAGGCCACTTGCCTATAAAGGCCACTTTTACTGGTTCCCTTGGGTGGCCTTTATAGACAGGTTTGACTGTATATAACAGTTATACAGTAGCTGCCAACTTCAAGTCCTTAAAAACTCAAAATGACTACCTCTATATTACAAAATAATGTAAATATAAAAAAATGATAAAAAAACTAATTAACATCTAAGTTAAAAATGCAAATTCACATAAGCTGAACTAATGAATGAAAAAAATTAAAAAATCAAAGATCTAACTAGAGAAGGATAAAGATAAATCCCTCATTAAAATCACCAAAACGAAGAGTGAAAAGAGTTGAGTTTTACACAGAAAGTTTTTATATATATAAACTAAGGTGGCAGTTCAGAGCTGGTAGAAAAAACTGGATTGCCTGGAGAAAACCACCGATAAACAAACAAGCCAATTAACAAATTTTCTCATACTAGGATCTGTACTGAGTGGGATTCCAATCTGCAGAGATCCATAAATGTGTGCTTTAGAGCACTCCAACAAAAAAAAAGATCTTTAATTATCACAAATATTGTTTTTCTGTGGTTATGTCCTGAAAATGTAATTGTTTATTAAGGCTACTTGATACACTTTAAACTTTGTTATTAACAAGACTGATAGATTTGTCTAAAAATAAAGAGTTTTTAGTTCTCCAATACAGTCAATTGGGTAATTTAACTATTATTATAATACATATAAGCATATAAATGATTGAAGGTGGTGAAACATTTCTATAATATAGAGTATTTAGAGTTAAGATATTAAAAGTGTACTGACTGACCTTAATAAATTATTAGGTAAGAGAACAAACTGAAAATGTATTAATGCATGTGATCCAGTAACTCACAAATGACAAGAGTCCTCATAAGTGACAGGATACTTCACAAGGTACTTCAATACTAACATGCCCTCACTAATGACACCTGGTACCTCACAAATGATGGGGTACCTAACAAATGACAGGATACCTCACAAATGGGATACCTCACAAATGGTAGGATACCTCACAAATGGCAACTTACCTCACAAATGATAGGATACCTCACAAGTGATAGGATACCTCACAAATGAAAGGGTACCTAACAAATGGCAGGATACTTCACAAATGATAGGATACCTCACAAATGGCAATTTACAACACAAATAACAAGGTGTAAGCTATCTCAAAATGACAGATTACCTCACAAATGAAATGGTACCTCACAAATGGCAATTTACATTACAAATAACAAGGTGTAAGCTATCTCAAAATGACAGATTACCTCACAAATGAAATGGTACCTCACAAATGATAGAGTAACTCAACTCACACATGCAGAAAGGTGATTGTTACATGTGATATTTCGTTTAAATTGTGATTATCAAAGCATTTTTAGTATCAGAACTTTATTTTTAGTGTTTAGTTGCAGATTTTTTTGAGTTTTTTTAGTAATAGATTCATTTTGAAATTTTAGTAACAGATTTTTTGAGTGTTTTATTAGTAAAAGAAATTAAAGTTAGAAACATTTAGACATTATACATGAATATACAAAAGAAATGATTTTATGAAGTTGTGTATTTAGTTACTTGCTAAAACAAAATAATAGGTCATGTGACTTTGTTAGACATGTTTTTGTCATTATAACAAATGTGGAGAGTTGAGAGAAAAGTATTGGTGTTTAACATCCCAGTCAAGAATATTTCACTTATATTAAGACATTGCCAGCTAAAAGCAAAGGTGTAGAAATTTTGCTTCTGCATTGCACTGATGGCATTATACAGCAGGGTTCTTTATTGTGCCATGCCTATCATGACACGGGACCTCATTTACTTTAAGTTCCCACCCTAAAGAACCATGACTTTCATTTCCTAATCTTGAGTGCTTTGCCAAAAAACAAACACTACCCACTTTCAGACCTGGTCTGGGTTCAAACCCACGACCTCACACTTATGGAACAAGCACTCTACCAACTGAGCTAGTGCAGTGGTTGATGTGATAAGTAAATAAAAACACAAAGGGATAAAACTTGACCACAAATAGATTAAGCTTTACAGGGTAGTGAGAAATAGAATTGGACCACGACAGATTCAAGTTTACAGCATTAACGACAAAATAGAATTGGGTAAACAACAGATTTACAAATGACAAAAACATGTCTTTCATTACAAGACAAGCATAACAATAGATGTTAAAGAGTAATTAATTAATGAAATAATTAATCAAGGTTAATATACAAGACCAAACAGGTGCTTGTTCTGGTTAGGATTTGGGACCATGTGATTCTTATGTCTCGTCTGAAAAGTGTTAGATATATCGGTCATGCCATTGTCTATGGCGATTGTTTTGGATGATATCATTTGTAAAAACAGGTACTTCAAGCCAGAAATATTTTTTTTTAAATGTTTTAGGTTCATTATGTATCTAACAATAAGATTGCTTTTTCTATATGAAAGGATTAGCATTTTCCTGTATTTAGAGCATTGGGACCTGGGACCAACATGTTGGTCAGACGAGCCCCAAAATGTAAAAGGAAAATGATATATGCAGTGGATGAACCCAGACTTTTACCCAAGAACTTCCAAATACTAGCAGGATGCTCTACCAACTGAGCTACCAAGCCATCCATCAAGCCTATTCTACAACAATATGTAGGATTAGCTGATTTGTTTTTTAAAAATAATTTTTTTAGCATTTTTACATATTTCGTGTGCATGGTTTGATACATAACTAAAATGGAACACACACAAAAAAAAAAAAAAAAAAAAAAAAAAAACAAAACAAAAAAAAAATTTCGAGGCCCTAAAAGTACTTATGGTTGCTAATTGCTGTCCTCATAAACTGTTTACAGCATTCCTCATAAACTGTTTACAGCATTTCTGGTTAAGTAAAAGTATCACTTTTCAGACGAGACTCTGTAATCCACGGATCTGTTGTTATTTTTACGAATGTTGACATATCTACCAAGGTAACAGAGTTGTCTATACTTACTTAACTATAAATCATTTCCCTAAGGTTTTTCTCTCTCTCATAAAGTAGTTGTTTTTTGCTGAGATAATAAAAATTTCAATTCATCATGTTTGCATTTTTGTATAAATTAATAAAACAATAACTTTTTTAAAAAAAAATCTTAAAAAAGAATTAATAAATTTTTTTAAAGAAAATTTACTGGTAAGTTAATATTAGAAAAAGTATTGTATATATAAAATAAAAAATAAAAAACTTATAAAACATGTTTATATTTTATATAAAAATGAATTAAAAAATAAATTAATATTGATTTAATAAATAAATAAATAGATAAATAAATAAATAAAATATTTAATAAATAAATAGATAAAAAATAAATAAATAAATAAATAAATGAAATAAAAAAATATAAATTAATAAAAAAATTCTCCTCTTCTTATTAATTCAATTCCGGGTTATAATTTATTAAATTCTGTAAAACTTAAAAAAAAATAAAACCTAAATTATTGAAATACTGGTATATTTGTATGCATTTATTGTTTTTTATTTAAATAAGCTTAAAGCAAGCTCAGATCAGGAAGCATTGCTTTCAAAATTTATTTTATTTTATTTTAAACTGCAGTCAGAGATAAGGCTCTTCCTGTAAAGCATGAAAGCAGTGTACAGATTTTAGTAAATTTCGGAACTTTTACCCCCTGTCACCCCTACAAAATTTAAAGGAACCTTCCATTTCTAAGACATTTGGACCATACTATATATTATTAGGGACCAGAGGGTTATCCATACCATTTATAGGAAATTACTTTATAACATTAACTAAAATAAGTTTACGGTAAAATATACCATAAACACAACCAAGGGAGATAACTAAGGAAGGCATGCCATTATTTCTTGAGTATGCTCATTTATTTTCCAGATTACTTCTATAACAGTTGCTTTATTAATCCCATCTCAATCAGGGATTTTCCAGGAGTTTATGCATTTTAGATGCAATTTCATAATTTGCAATATAGCCAAATATTGAATATACTGTACAGTTGGGGTATTTAAGATGTTGAGTCAAATAAAATAGATGGGGTTTGAAAATATTTGAGGAAAAAAGGACAAAATACTCTACTTGTAGTATATTTTGAATAATGGTTGGTAAAAATTGGTTAGAAACTTCTGGGATACAATATTTCTGGTAGATTGATACATCCATGTTATTACTTTAGATGTGTATCAAATTGTATGACTCAACAGTTGTTTTGGGGGAAATTTTAAGGGTCAAATTGGGGAATTTTTTAGTAATTTTTCCCCCAGTAGAAACTAACTTCATTTAGTACTAAATTCGGCCATACAAAATCACTGATCTCTTAATAGTTACTGATAATACATACCGGATCTTGGACGTCATTTTGTCCTGGCGGGTCTTTTAAATCGTTGTTTGTTAAGTTGAAAAACGGTAAAGGATGTTTTGTTCCCTCTTCGTCCGCTGTCATGGCATCGGCTGGAATCAATTTATTATCATAAACGTATTCGTTTTCGGAATTTGTGTTCCAGCTTCGTCGGTATCCGATGTCATCCGGATCATCTGGCATTCGGTACTTCTGTTTGGTGTGTCGCCTTGAACACTGGTAATTTGAAAATATTAATAAAAATTATTTACACATTAATTTTATTTGTTTCTAGATTAATTTTATTTTTGTTTCGATTAATTTTACTATTTTTAAAGTCAATTTTGATTTTTTAATCTTTAAATTGTGAAAATCAGCTTGATGTTTGTCCAAAATAATACCTATTACAATTTTTAATTATGAATGGTGTCCAATATTGGCCCCAAATATGTCTCAGTGAGAGCCCCAAGATAGTCCAATATTAACTCTAAATATGACCCTGTGATAGTCCAATATTAGCCCAAAATATGGCCCAGTGATAGCCAAGAGATAGTCTAATATTGGCCTAAAATATGGCCCAGTGGTTGTTCAATATCGGTCCTAAATATGGCCCTGTGATAGCCCAGAGATAGTCCAATATTGGCTCTAAGTATGGCCCTGTGATAGCTCTGATATTGTCCAATATTGGACTCAAATTTGGCCCTTTGAGAGTACAGAGATAGTCCAATATTGGACTCAAATTTAGCCCTTTGAGAGTACAGAGATAGTCCAATACTGGTCCCAAATATGACCCAGTGAGAGCCCTGAGATAGTAGACAGATGAAAAATAAACTTACTAATACACAGATCATAGTTATAAGGAAGATTAGGACAACCGATCCACAGACGATAACGGCAATCCCCCAGTGTGGAATATCAATCTCTGCTGTCACCAAGGTCGTCGATTCTGGTGGAGACTTTGTTGTCGCTGGAGGAGTGGTGGCAGACGGCTGTGATATAACTGAAAAATAGATATCAAATATTAAACAAAAATTTCAACCTTGTTCAATAATGGTGACATCACCTCTTAATTAGTTTTGCAGCTGTGTCCTTTAGCGTGGTAATGTCATGTCAGTTGTTGCATCTAGGCACTGCAATTTTCTCCACCATTCATGAACTGACCACTTCAGCATAAGTGAATGATTATGGATTGGAGCATGGTCCAGGTTCTCTGGTTTCCTTAACCAATCTAGAACTGACCATCTCAACTTAAAAACAAATTGTCCTTGACATGCACACAATTTAATATGTTTCTTCTCACCACTTAGCTTTAAATCTATTTTTGTCTCAATTTGTTAAACAAAAAATATGAATTTTGTCTGAATATTTCTAAAATATCTTGATTCATTCTGATTTTTTCTTACACCAAAATTAGTGCCTGAAGTTCTTCCTGTACACTATTATATGTTTTCTGAAGTTTGTCTGAAAACCCATTCAAGGCATGCTGACATTCAAACTTCAGACAACTTTTTTATGAGTAAAGCATGATGTATATGACTTACTCTGATGAATTCCAGGTGTTGGGTCTACAGTGTACTTTCCCAGAGTGCTGTTTACAAGGGCATCCGTCATGGCAGTGTCTAAAACTGAAGTGTCGACGGCAGCGTTACCGCTCAATTCCACATCGTAATTAACCCTCACACTGCCTTGGCTGAAAAGATAAAAAAATCAAGTTATTATAGGGTAGGCCAACACAATAAGGCCACTATAAGATGTTTCTATGTTCTAGATTAACACAATAAGGCCACACCAAGTTTTTTCTTGAAACACAAGTGCTACAAATGAAAATGATACTTCTTATTCATGGAGAATAGATTTGTACTTTTTCAATGTAGAATAGTGTTGTTTTCTTTACACAAATATTGTTTATTTAAATACATTTTAAATTTTTGTTATTGTTAAATGAAGTTATAATTTAAGAACTGTATTGTTTATGCAGTGATTTTGATACATTTTTTGAAAAATACCTTTTGCCCTTTTTAAATTTGGAAAATTTGAAGTTCTGAAATACAGCAACTTGCATAATGACATATTTGCAATAGCTTAGAATCCTCATTGCAAAGATGTTATATTATGACAATATCTAACTTTGTGGGTAAGAAAAACTAGAAATAATTTGCTAGTATATCATTGTTATTTGGGGAATTTTAGTGTTCAAATTGGGGAAATTTTATTCATTTCCCCCCCCCCCAAAAAAAACTACTTTTATTCAATAGTAATTACATGCATAGGCAAACAAAATCACTGCTATGAAGTGATAAATGACAGTAAAACATGAACACATTTGTGGGGACACAAATTTATTTTGTAAAAATAAAAAGGTCAAAATCTGTCTTTAATTTTTTTGACGTTTTCATATTCTATAAAATCAAATGGTGTAATGAAATTGAAACTTGAAGTTTTTTTAAAAAAAAAAAAAAAAAATTATAATCATAAATAATGATTGATATATCATGCCATTTCATGTTTCAAACAGTGATGATAACCAACAAAAGAATATATAGGATGATAACACTATAAATTTATGTTGGATGCCAATGGGAGGGTAAAGGGCAGGGATTATGGTTCTTAATGGTTGATGAGTGGTATAGTTACCATTTTTTTTACAGACATGATTCAGTTACATCAAACATTAAGCACAGAGCATTTGGTTTGATGTACATTTTGTATTGAATTATTAATGCATTTTTTGTATGCAAGAAACATTACATTTGTATGGTGGTGATGGTGTTGCAGGGGGAAGGCAGTTAATTTTTTTTATATTTATAAACTCATTTTTATGACAGAGATAATGACAGGCTGTCTATAGAAAATCATGCTTAAGCTTGTATCACCAAGCTGGTATGTCTGTGTATATGGGGTCAGATGATCATGACAAAGGGAGACAATCGTGTAAAAAAAAAATCCAATATCATTACAAAGGGAGATAATCTGGTCAAGATTTCCTTATGTATATGGGATCCAATGATTGTCATTCTAGGACAAGAGGAGATAATCATGCCATGATACCCTTACCTGCATATAGTAAAATTAGATTTATGAAAATAAATAACAGCACATATTTTTAAATCCCTAAAAATAAAAGACCAAATACTGTATTCAAAAATACAAAAAAAAAACCACCTGCTATTTCAACAAACCGCCTCTATTAAAAACAAACATACCAATTCATGTCTAAACCAAAATCCAAAACTTTGAAGCTGGCAAATTAGGTTAAACGTGTGAACTTGCACCAGGGAAGTGTGGCTGGGTGATGCGGAAAGGTAAGCACCTCTTGTTTAGTGTAGCTACACCAACCGTATGTGAAATCAAAATTCGAGATGAAAGGAACAATGAACTATGGGGATCAAATATATCCAGGATAATTTTCTATATTAAGACCAGTGTTTAGAGGTTTTCATAAAAAAGAACCTTTTTATAAACTTAAGTTAGAGTCTGTCCTGAGCCATTAGGCCCATCAGGCCGGAACTTATCCCGGTTTCTGTGGCGTTAAGCGACTGAGAGTACAAGACTCTCCCCTGAATGGGACGCCAGTCCATCGCAGGGTTAACCCCCAGCATTTTGCTGGTACTCATTTATTTTTCAGCCGAGTGAACTGGAACAACATGAAATTAAGTGTCTTGCTCAAGGACACAACACATCGCCGGGTCCAGGGATCGAACCCATGACCTTCGAATCACGAGTCCAACACCTTAACCACTAGGCCACGAGCTTCCATTTTTTATAAATACCATCTGTCTATTGAGACCGCTGTTTTAAGGTCCCTTTGTTTCACCTTTCAACCAAAAAGAGTAACTTCTTTATAAAGACTATAGGTCCAATTCAGGTTCTATATACAGGTATTACAGTACTTAGGTCAATGGTTGGTCCTAATTTACAGTTTTACTATGTCCATTTAGGAGAGAGATAGAGAGAGGGGGGGGTACTCAAAGATATTAGATAATGTGAATGAGACTTTGGACTTGTTGAGCCTAATGCTGAAATGAGAAAAAGAGAGAGAGAGAGAGAGAGAGAGAGAGAGAGTTGAAAGTATCTATGATGATATTTTTTTTTTTACCTGAACACTATGTTAATGATGTCCACAACTCGATCTCCATATTGAGAATCCAAATAAATTGACAAAATCTACAAAAAATATAAAAACTAGTAACCACATATTTTCATTGCAGTGGCCTAAAACATAAGCAGCAATGCAACATGCAACAAGACTGAAACCGCATAGATCAGCACTTCAAGAATAAATTGTTAAAGTAGATTAGAATAATCATGTTTTTGCCTCAGTCAAATATTTTCACTTGTATGGAGACAGTCAAGTTTCCAGATGGTGAAATTTAAAAAACATTCAAACTGACAAACTTTTTGATTCTGGAATTTGTCTGGTTAGGATTAAAAACCTAGGTGACAAGGGTGGGGTGGAGTAATGGAGTTTTACACCAAGGTAAAACTTTTTTTCACTTATATGGAGACAGTCAGTTTCCAGATGGTCCAAGAAACCAGACTTTTATATTAAAAGCATGTTTTCACTCTAAATTTGCTCCCTCATGGATTAATATAACTAAGCTAAGCTTAATGATTTAGATAGATTTGGTGAAATATGTTTTGTTGTTTCTATTTTTCTTATTTCAGCATGTTGAGAGTGTTTGGACTTCCATAATATTTGTCCTAAGGAATTTTATTCCGAAATATTTCTCTATTGTTGTAGAATTAAAACAGGTGTTGCAATATTGAAAACTTTTTTAAAACACTTTGAAATTATAATTTGTAATTTAGCACTTAAAAAGTTCAAGTGAGTGAGTAATGGGGTTTAACGTCCCAGTCAAGAATTTTTCACTTATATCGAGATGCGCCAACTATAGGCGAAAGTGCAGAAATTTTGCCTAAATTTATCATGCCAAGCCCACCGTGACACGGGACCTTGTTTATTTTAAGTTCCTATCCAAAAGAACAGTGACTTTCATTTCGTAATGCTGAGTGCTTGGCGAAAGAACAGTCACTACCCACTTTCAAGTATTGGGTCAGACGTGGCCAGGGATCGAACCCACAACCTCCCACTTACGGAGCGAGCACTCTACCAACTGAGCTACCGCAGTGGTTTGTATCAATAGACTTTAAGACAGGCATTATAACAAGGTTTTATTGAAGGAACATTTAAAAAAGTCCTAGTGTATCAACAGACCTTACGTCAGGCATTATACCAAGGTTTTACTGTTCTAACACTTACAAAAGTTCAAGTGTATCAATAGGCCTTAAGACAGGCATTATAACAAGGTTTTACTGAAGGAGCACTTAAAAAAATTGCATGTTAAGACAGGCATTATAACAAGCCTTTTCTGTTTAACACTTAAAAAGTTCAAGTGTATCAATAGACCTTAAGATATGCAGTATAATGTTCAAGGTTTTATTGCACTAATACTTAAAAAGTTAAACTGTACCATGACATGAGACCTTAAGACAGGCATTAAGATCTATCAATACACTTAGACTTTGTTATAATATTTTACAGTACTAAGACAACTACAGTTTATACTCACCTCTGGTTTAACACCATCTACCAAATCTTTATATTCTTGGCTAATGGCATTGCCCAGTTGATTGTTCCATGTGGCACCACCAGTTATTCTTACAGAGGATGAAATGATGTACCTCTCTGTTTTTATGGTAGTAGATGGTGCTGTAGAAGTACTAACGGTTGTTGGAGAAGTAACAGTTGAAGGCTGTTGAGTTGATGGACTCATTGTGGTTGTTGGCACAACTGTCGTAGAAGGAGTTGTAACAGTTGTGTTTGGTAATGTTGGTGAAACTGTTGTCGTTGCCGTGGTTACAGTAGTAATAGGTATGGTAACAGTTGTCGTGGGTGCAGCCGTTGAAGGTGTAATTACAGTTGTATTTGGTGCAGCAGTTGTAGGTGCAGCTGTTGAAGGTGTGGTTACAGTTGTATTTGGTGCAGCTGTTGTTGGTGCAGCTGTTGAAGGTGTGGTCACAGTTGTATTTGGTGCAGCTGTCGTTGGTGCAGCCGTTGAAGGTGTGGTTACAGTTGTATTTGGTGCAGCAGTTGTAGGTGCATCTGTTGAAGGTGTGGTCACAGTTGTATTTGGTGCAGCTGTGATAGGTGTGGTTACAGTTGTATTTAGTGCAGCTGTGGTTGGTGCAGCTGTTGAAGGCGTGGTTACAGTTGTATTTGGTGCAGCTGTCGTTGGTGCAGCTGTTGAAGGTGTGGTCACAGTTGTATTTGGTGCAGCTGTGGTTGGTGCAGCTGTTGAAGGTGTGGTCACAGTTGTATTTGGTGCAGCTGTTGAAGGTGCTGCCGTTGAAGGTGTGGCCACAGTTGTATTTGGTGCAGCTGTGATAGGTGTGGTTACAGTTGTATTTGGTGCAGCTGTCGTTGGTGCAGCTGTTAAAGGTGTGGTCACAGTTGTATTTGGTGCAGCTGTTGTTGGTGCAGCCGTTAAAGGCGTGGTTACAGTTGTATTTAGTGCAGCTGTGGTTGGTGCAGTTGTTGAAGGCGTGGTTACAGTTGTATTTAGTGCAGCTGTGGTTGGTGCAGCTGTTGAAGGCATGGTTACAGTTGTATTTGGTGCAGCTGTCGTTGGTGCAGCTGTTGAAGGCATGGTTACAGTTGTATTTGGTGCAGCTGTTGAAGGCAAGGCTGTGGTAGATGTAACTGTAGGAACAGTTGTTGATTCATTAACATATCTGGTGGTTCTAGAAGGTGGTGTGGATACTATTGTCACATTCATTGTTGTACTAGGAGCAGTTGTTGTTGCATTGGTTACAGGTGCAGCTGTTGTTGCATTGGTTACAGGACTAGCTGTTGTTGCATTTACTATTGGACCAGATGTTGTTGCATTGGTAAGAGGACCAGCTGTTGTTGCATTGGTTACAGGACTAGCTGTTGTTGCATTGGTTACAGGCGCAGCTGTTGTTTCATTTACTGTTGGACCAGATGTTGTTGCATTGGTTACAGGACCAGCTGTTGTTGCATTTAATGTTGGACCAGATGTTGTTGCATTTACTGTTGGACCAGATGTTGTTGCGTTTAGTGTTGGATCAGCTGTTGTTGCATTGGTTACAGGTGCAGCTGTTGTTGCATTGGTTACAGGACCAGCTGTTGTTGCATTTACTGTAGGAGCAGCTGTTGTTGCATTTACTGCTGGACCAGATGTTGTTGCATTGGTTACAGGACCAGCTGTTGTTGCATTTAATGTTGGACCAGATGTTGTTGCATTTACTGTTGGACCAGATGTTGTTGCGTTTAGTGTTGGATCAGCTGTTGTTGCATTGGTTACAGGTGCAGCTGTTGTTGCATTGGTTACAGGACCAGCTGTTGTTGCATTTACTGTAGGAGCAGCTGTTGTTGCATTTACTGCTGGACCAGATGTTGTTGCATTGGTTACAGGACCAGCTGTAGTTGCATTTAATGTTGGACCAGATGTTGTTGCATTTACTGTTGGACCAGATGTTGTTGTGTTTACTGTTGGAGCAGATGTTGTTGTGTTTACTGTTGGAGCAGCTGTTGTTGCATTTACTGTTGGAGCAGCTGTTGTTGCATTGATTACAGGACCAGCTGTTGTTGCATTTACTGTTGGAGCAGCTGTTGTTGCATTTACTGTTGGATATACAGTTGTTTGAGCAGCTGTTGTTGCATTGGTTACAGGACCAGCTGTTGTTGCATTTACTGCTGGACCAGATGTTGTTGCATTAACTGTTGCACCAGATGTTGTTGCATTTACTGTTGGAGATACAGTTGTTGGAGCAGCGGTCGTTGCATTTACTGTTGGCAACACAGTTGTTTGAAATACAGTTGTTGCATTTACTGTTGGAGATACAGTTGTTGCATTTACTGTTGGAGCAACAGTTGTTGCATTTACTGTTGCAGATACAGTTGTTGCATTGACTGTTGGAGCAACAGTTGTTGCATTAACAGTTGGAGAAACAGTTGTTGGAGCAGCAGTTGTTGCATTTACTGTTAGTGACACAGTTGTTGGAGCAGCTGTTGTTGCATTTACTGTTGAAGCAGCTGTTGTTGCATTGACAGTTGGAGATACAGTTGTTGGAGCAGCAGTTGTTGCATTTACTGTTGGCGACACAGTTGTTGGAGATACAGTTGTTGCATTTACTATTGGAGATACAGTTGTTGCATTTACTATTGGAGATACAGTTGTTGCATTGACTGTTGGAGCAACAGTTGTTGCATTAACAGTTGGAGAAACAGTTGTTGGAGCAGCAGTTGTTGCATTTACTGTTAGTGACACAGTTGTTGGAGCAGCAGTTGTTGCATTTACTGTTGAAGCAGCTGTTGTTGCATTGACAGTTGGAGATACAGTTGTTGGAGCAGCAGTTGTTGCATTTACTGTTGGCGACACAGTTGTTGAAGATACAGTTGTTGCATTTACAGTTGGAGGTACAGTTGTTGGAGCAGCAGTTGTTGCATTAACTGTTGGCGACACAGTTGTTGGAGATACAGTTGTTGCATTTACTGTTGGAGATACAGTTGTTGCATTTAATCCTGGTGATAGAGTTGTTTGTGCAGCTGTTGTTGCATTTACTGTTGGAGATACAGTTGGTGGAGCAGCAGTTGTTGTATTTACTGGTGGAGATACAGTTGTTGGAGCATCAGTTGTTGCATTTAATCCTGGTGATAGAGTTGTTGATGCAACTGTTGTTGCATTTAATCCAGGTGATAGAGTTGTTGGTGCAGCTGTTGTTGCATTTACTGTTGGAGATATAGTTGTTGGAGCAGCTGTTGTTGCATTTACTGTTGGAAATATAGTTGTTGGAGCAGCTGTTGTTGCATTTACTGGTGGAGATAAAGTTGTTGGAGCAGCTGTTGATGGTGCAAGTGTTGTTGCATTTACTGTTGGAGATATAGTTGTTGGAGCAGCTGTTGTTGCATTTACTGGTGGAGATAAAGTTGTTGGAGCTGCTATTGATGGTGCAAGTGTTGTTGCATTTACTGTTGGAGATACAGTTGTTGGAGCAGCATTAGTTGGTGCAAGTGTTGTTGCATTTACTGTTGGAGATACAGTTGTTGGTGCAGCTGTTGATGGAGCAAGTGTTGTTGTATTCACAACAGGTGCAACAGTTGTTGGTGCAGCTGTTGTTGGAGCAGCTGTTGTTGCATTTACTGGTGGCGATACAGTTGTTGGAGCAGCTGTTGTTGGTGCAAGTGTTGTTGCATTTACTGGTGGAGACACAGTTGTTGGTGCAGCTGTTGATGGAGCAAGTGTTGTTGTATTCACAAAAGGTGCAACAGTTGTTGGTGCAGCTGTTGTTGCATTTACTGTTGGGGATACAGTTGTTGGAGCAGCTGTTGTTGTATTTACAACAGGCGCGACAGTTGATGGTGCAGCTGTTGTTGGAGTGGCAGTTGTTGTATTCACTTCCCGTGCAGCTGTTGTTGGAGCACCAGTTGTAGGTACCAATGTTGTTGGAGCAGCTGTTGTATTCACTGCTGGTGCAACCGTTGTTGGTGCAGCTGTTGTTTGAGCACCAGATGTAGGTGCTAATGTTGTTGGAGCAGCTGTTGTTGAATTCATTGCTGGTGCAACCGTTGTTGGTGCAGCTGTTGTTTGAGCGCCAGTTGTAGGTGCCAATGTTGTTGGAGCAGCTGTTGTTGAATTCATTGCTGGTGCAACCGTTGTTGGTGCAGCTGTTGTTGGAGCAGCTGTTGTAGGTGCCAATGTTGTTGGAGCAATGGTTGTATTCAATGCTGGAGCAACAGTTGTTGGTGCAGCTGTTGTTGGAGCACTAGTTGTAGGTGCCAATGTTATTGGAGCAGCTATTGTTGTATTTATTGCTGGTGCAACCGTTGTTGGCACAGCTGTTGTTGGAGCAGCTGTTGTATTCACTGCTGGTGAAACAGTTGTTGGTGCAGCTGTTGTTGGAGCACCAGTTGTAGGTGCCAATGTTATTGGAGCAGCTGTTGTTGTATTTATTGCTGGTGCAACTGTTGTTGGCGCAGCTGTTGTTGGAGCAGCTGTTGTTGTATTCACTACTGGTGAAACAGTTGTTGGTGCAGCTGTTGTTGGAGCACCAGTTGTAGGTGCCAATGTTATTGGAGCAGCTGTTGTTGTATTTATTGCTGGTGCAACCGTTGTTGGCGCAGCTGTTGTAGGTGCCAATGTTGTCGGAGCACTGGTTGTTGTATTCACTGCTGGTGCAACAGTTGTTGGTGCAGATGTAGTTGGAGCAGCTGTTGTAGGTGCCAATGTAGTTGGGGCAACAGTTGTTGGAGCAGCTGTTGTAGGTGCCAGTGTTGTTGGAGCAGATGTTGTATTCACTGCTGGTGCAACTGTTGTTGGAGCAGGTGTTGTAGGTGCCAATGTAGTTGGGGCAGCAGTAGTTGGAGCAGCTGTTGTAGGTGCCAATGTTGTTAGAACAATTGTTGTATTCACTGCTGGAGCAACAGTTGTTGGTGCAGCTGTTGATGGTGCATCAGTTGTAGGTGCCAATGTTGTTGGGGCACTGGTTGTTGTATTCACTGCTGGTGCAACAGTTGTTGGTGCAGCTGTTGATGGTGCAACTGTTGTAGGTGCCAATGTTGTTGGAGCACTGGTTGTTGTATTCATTGCTGGTGCAACAGTTGTTGGTGCAGCTGTTAATGGTGCATCAGTTGTAGGCGCCAATGTTGTTGGAGCAGCTGTTGTAGGTGCCAATGTTGTTGGAGCAGCTGTTGTTGTATTTATTGCTGGTGCAACAGTTGTTGGTGCAGCTGTTGTAGGTGCCAATGTTGTTGGAGCAGCTGTTGTTGTATTGAATGCTGGTGCAACAGTTGTTGGTGCAGCTGTTGATGGTGCATCAGTTGTAGGTGACAATGTTGTTGGTGCAGCAGTTGTTGGAGCAGCTGTTGTTGGTGCCAATGTTGGAGCAGCTGTTGTTGTATTCACTGCTGGTGCAACAGTTGTTGGTGCTGCTGTTGTAGGTGCCAATGTTGTTGTAGCACTGGTTGTTGTATTAACTGCTGGTGCAGCTGTTTTTGGAGCAGCTGTTGTAGGTGCCAATGTTGTTGGAACACTGGTTGTTGTATTCACTGCTGGTGCAACAGTTGTTGGTGCAGCTGTTGATGGTGCATCAGTTGTAGGTGCCAATGTTGTTGGAGCAGCTGTTGTTGGTGCAGCTGTTGTTGGAGCAGCTGTAGTGTTCATTGCAGGTGCAACAGTTGATGGTTCCAATGTTGTTGGAGCAGCTGTTATTGGGGCAGCTGTTGTAGGGGCACCAGTGGTAGGTGCAGCTGTTGTTGGAGCACCAGTTGTTGGACCCATTGTTGTAGGTGCCACTGTTGTAGGGGCAGCTGTTGGAGCGCCAGTTGTTTTAGAGGCTGTTGTTGGAGCCGCAGTTGTTGGTGCCAATGTTGTTGGAGCAGCTGTTGTGTTCACATGAATCACTGTTGTAGCAGAGGTTGAAGAATCTACAAACAGAAAAAATGAATATTATAAGATAGAAGCAAATACCAGATAACATACAGTACAGACCTGTCAAAAGTTTAACACTGAAATAACGAAAAGGAGTAGAAGCTAGGCTATCAAGTTGCTCATATACAGATAGCTAGTTGCGGGGAAAAAGTGCCAAGATATTCATATCAGCTGCGAAAAAGCTGTGGCAAAATAGCTAGCGAGAGGACGAGATGAGCTGCCTGTTAATCAGCTAAGTGTTTAACTTTCGAAGGCCTGTAATGTACTGTATATTGCTTTATTTTCACAGTATCAAATTTTGGCGGTTTGACGATGACTAGTGTATTCATGGTATCAAATTTTCACGGTCTTATCTTATTAAAGAAAAATTACTAGGAAGATTAATGGGATGGTAATTCTAGTGTATATTCGTGGCGGTTTTATTTTCGCAGGAATACACATGACCGCGATTATAGCGCAAATAAAACCACAGCGAAATATAAGCATTATACAGTAATTTTCCTGTTCAGCTACATCATCTTTGCAGGTTCCCCTTAGGAATTTAACATTTAATGCCGATATTGACACAGATGTTGATGTAGGCACCAGGTGAGCTAGGATAACAGATGTAATAAAAATACTTCATGTGTTCCTGAGTACTGTACTTAACAAAGGGGGACTATTCATTAACTCAAAGATATTATCATGTCTAAACTGATTTTGTATGTTTTAATGTGAGTACTCAGATAGCCTCATAGAGGCTGAGGTGGCCTAATGGATAAGACGGCAGTCTACAAATCTTAGGTCTCTCACCGCTGTAAGTGTGCACTGGAACAAGGCAGACCATATAACACACTTATACTTCACATGCATACATGAACTTATTCCTAGATTAATGATAATAATCCATAGAGATTAATAAATAGTTCTTGTCAGATAAAGCTGAAAAATTGCTGATGCCATGTTATGCAACATTCAACCAACCAACCAATCAAATAGCCTCATAAATAAGCACAAAAAACATGCACATCAGGTTATCTAAATTTCATAGTCCAATGATATGCTGCCTTACAGATATGTATAGACCAATGATATGCTGCCTTACAGATATGTATAGGCCAATGATATATGGTCTAACAAATATGTATAGTCCAATGATATGCTGCCTTACAGATATGTATAGGCCAATAATATATTATGTATAGTCCAATGATATGCTGCCTTACAGATATGTATAGGCCAATGATATATGGTCTAACAAATATGTATAGTCCAATGATATGCTGCCTTACAGATATGTATAGGCCAATGATATATTATGTATAGTCCAATGATATGCTGCCTTACAGATATATATAGACCAATGATATGCTGCCTTACAGATATGTATAGACCAATGATATGCTGCCTTACAGATATGTATAGACCAATGATATGCTGCCTTACAGATATATATAGACCAATGTTTTACCTGGACTGGCGGTTGTATTGTTTGAAGTTGTATTAGATGTTGTTCCAGTTACTTCAAATCCTGGCATCCCTGTAAAATAAAACAACTTTTATTTTAACCACACATAGTTGTAGTAAAAAAATAATAAATAGGGCTGTATTTTAGTCCTTTGTGAATGTGACAAGGACCCTCTATAAGGAATTTTATGGGAATAAATGCGAAATTCTGCAATTGTTAGACACTTTCTGTAATCTTAGCAAAAAACTGGAATATTAAGATCACACCTTGAATCATAAATTAAAATCCAAAATAATTAGGCAAAATTCGGAATAATCTGTCAAAATCAGAACAGTTAGACTATTTTTAATTTATTTCCAGATTATTCCAATTTTTTTTTTTTTGCATTTGGTCTAAAAATTCAGGATTTTTAGATTATTATTCTGGATTTGGTCTTAACCTTTCGTATTTTTACAAAAGATTACAAAAATTGTCAAACTATTCCAGAATTTTGCATTTATTATGGTGGATGCCTTCTAGTGCCCAATATGAAAATTATCAGTCAAATACCCAAATTATGGAGATGAAAAATATCATCACTGTTACAAGACAAGTGAAAACCTGTTCAATGGTCTGAATGGTGTGGTAATGGGGCCCAAAATCAGTGCAAAAAAGTTCCAAGCAAGGAGCCGGGTTACTGTGTTATTATAATTAGGTAATGGGGCCCAAATTCAGTCCAAAAAAGGTCCTAGCAAGGAGCTGGGTTACTGTGTCATTATAATTAGGTAATGGGGCCCAAAATCAGTCCAAAAAAGGACCTAGCAAGGAGCCGGGTTACTGTTTTATTAAAATGTGGTAATGGGGCCTAAAAAAAAAAAAAAAAAAAAAAAAAAACCTCTTAAAGAAGTACAATAACATTAATATTTTTGCATTTACCTAATGTTAAATATAGCCCAATAAGGTCTTAACAATGGGACCATTTGGCATAATAATCGAACGCTCTGTGCTCCCCTTCCAAAATGAACCCTGTGACTTTCAATTCTAAATGCCAAATGCCTGGCAAAAGATCAGTCACAACTGATAGAGAGAAAAAGACAGATTGAGAGAGAGGAAAGAGAGGGATTTCCAATAAAAATGTAGAAGATACCTTGAAATGTAAAGCTGCTAATCCGGTAGTTGCCAAGTACAGTTCTGTTCTTTGTCTTGTTCTGTACTATGGTCTCAAACTCGGCGACAGACAGCGAGGCATTGGCCCATGTCGTTAACTGAAAACTTACTATCACTTCTAAATTACTCCTGAAAGTGAAGTATAACAGAGAGTTAATGTGGTAAAATGCTCTGAAAATTGATTGATTGATTGATTGATTGTTTGATTGATTGATTGGATAATAGTGTTTTACATCCCAGTCAAAAATATTGCACTTATATTAACACATCACCAGTTGTAGTTTAAGTGGCAGAAATTTTTACCTTTTCATTATGCTCAAACTTTATCGTGGTATTGATAAATCATGTGACCCACACTTGAATTGATTGATTGAATGGAATTTTATTCCTTGTCAAGAATATATCACTTATATTGAGACAATACTAGCTATAGGTGAAGTGGCAGAAAGGCTGACCTTTGCAGTGTGCTCAGGGCAATGTGCAAGGAGGGTTCTTTTAATGTGTCATGTCAGCTGTGACATGGGTATTATTAATCTTGTGTTACACTGTTGAATCTCATTAAGGAAAAACTAATTGATTGATTGAATGGGGTTTCACTTTCCATTCAAGAATATTTCACTTATATTGAGATGTCACAAGTTGTAGATGAAGTGACAAAAATTTTGACCTTTGCAGTGTATTCAAGGCAATGTGCAGGAGTGTTCTTTATGGTAACATGTCCGACGTGACATGGCGCATGCAGGCTTTTTAAGGTCTACTTAAAAGGACCCTATGACTTTCATTTCTAAATGCCGAGTGCTTAGTGAAATAACAGTCTCTACATATTTTCAAGTCTTGGTCAGACCCTGACTTAGGTTTGAACCCAACTTCCTACATATGAAGCGAGCGCTCTACTAACTGAGCTAATGATTTAAAAAATACAGTACAACCTGCCTTAAAGGCCACCTCTATAAAAAAGGTCACCTGCTTCTTAAGGCCAGTAGAATTGTATCCCCAAGTGTTCTTTATTTATATTATTTGAACCTGTATATAAAGGTCACCAGCCCATAATGGTCACTTTTACTGGTTTCCTTGGGTGGCCTTTATAGACAAGTTTGACTGTAGCTGACTTACCCATTGCTAAAGCGAGTGACGCTGACTGTTTCTGATGTACCACACGAAAATAAACATGAAATCTGAAAAAAAATTGTAAAAATCAATAAAATGATCTTAAGTTTGTTAATGTGTGAGTAAAGTTATAATTAGTTTGAAGATTGAGTAATTGAGTTGAGTTGAGTAATGGTGTTTAACATCCCAATCAAGAATATTTCACTTATATCAAGATGTCACCAGCTATAGGCAAAGGTGCAGAAATTTTGCCTGTGTTTTGCGCTAATGGCATTATACAGCAGGGTTCTTTATTGTGCCAAGCCTACCGTGATACGGTAGGTTTTAAGTTCCCATCCGAAAAAACCATGACTTACATTTGGTAATGTTGAGTGCTTGACGAAAGAACAATCACTATCCACTTTCAAGTCTTGTGCCAGCCCCGGTTGGGATTTGAACCCATGACCTCCCATTTATGGAGCGAGCACTCTAACAACTGAGCTACCACCCTGAGTGAGAGGCACTAGAGAAAACCACTGACCTTTGGCAAATTAACTGACATACTTTCTAAAAGTAGGATTGGCCATGACTGCATGAGAGGCACTAGAGAAAATCACTGACCTTTGGCAAGTTAACTGACATACTTTCTAAAAGTAGGATTGGCCCTCAGTGAGAGGCACTAGAGAAAACCACTGACCTTTGGCAAATTAACTGACATACTTTTTAAAAATAGGATTGGCCCCCAGTGAGAGGCACTAGAGAAAACCACTGACCTTTGGCAAATTAACTGACAAACTTCCTCAAACTAGGATTGGCCCTAATTGAGAGGCGCTGTGAACGCAAATTTAAGACCACTTGTCCACCAAGGCCTCTTGAATGGGGAAATGGGCTATGTTTTATGAATACTTACTGCTGTGGTAAGTGTTCCTGACACTGCCCTTCCTAATGGTGAACTTAGGTTGGCAAATGATGAGTCCCATAATATTGATGTTACTGTTGCATTCCCTTCAAATTTTGTGTATCTAGTGGATGACTGACCTGAAAATAAATAAATAATGATATAACTTAATAAATAAATAAATAAATAAATAAATAAATAAATAAATAAATTGTAGTATCTGCTGGTTAAGAAAATCAGATTGCATACAGTTATCAATATTGACAAAACTTTTTCACATGGGCGTCTGGTCGAGGTTTGATCTTATTTATGGCTCTGAGGGTAAAACATATATAATTTACAAACAAACTGGTGTATCTTCAAATCACAAATCAAGAGAAGTTTTTGTGTTTGAATTTGAAAATTTCTTTCATTCCCAAACTTTTTGACTTGACTGTGATGAAAATTTTGGCATGGTTAGTTGTAATTGATACACTTTTTGGCATAATTATTTTCCTATATATGAAAAATGCTGATCGAAGCACATTCAATACAGAATTTAATACCACTATTAGAAACTGCTATGCACTCACTCAAACAGGAACACCAAAGAGAGAGAGAGAGAGAGGGTGAGAGAGGACAAACACCAGAGGGGTGAATGAGCACTGTGGAGAGAGAGAGGGGGTATGACTTTCTTTTGTAACCCCTCCCCCAAGAAATTCTATGGTTAAATTCACAGAAAAATTCACTTGAATCCGTCATTTTTAGGATTTTTCAGTCAAAATTAAAATTTTAGTGGAGGGTACACACAGAGAGAGAGAGAGAGAGAGAGAGAGAGAGTAATGTACACCCACACATAGACAAGACACACACACTTTTTGTTCATCACCTGATGAACAAAAAAAAAACCAACTATTCAACAATACACACTCAAAGTCAATGATTTATAAATGTCCTCATAAAATTGTATAATTCTCATAAAGCCACTGGGGCAAATCTGACAACAAAAGTCAGATCTTGTAAAAGGACTTTGACACTTTTTTTAAAAAAAAATCTTTAAAGCAGTTAAAAAGGGAATAATGATAAATTATACAAGATGAGAAGTACAGGTGGTTCACATTGACCTAGTTTCCAGCTGTTCTACCCCAGTTACCCCAAACAGTCTAAATCCTGTTTTACACACTTGTTCTATTGAAATTACATATTTTACTGGGTTAAATCAGACATTTGGAATCACTTTTTAAACAAAATTTATCAATGGACCGGTTTGTCGCTCCCAGTGTCTCTTTTTAAAAAAGGCATTACATAAAATGTGGACCTACTTTATCACAATTCACAAATACTAGTCGCCAATAAAAAAAATTGGACCCAGGATTGAATCACTTTTTAAACAAAATTTATCAATGGACCGGTTTGTCGCTCCCATTGTCTTTTAAAAAAGGCATTACATAAAATGTAGACCTACTTTTAACATCAAGACACCGGATGCCTTCATAGAAGTAATCAACAAAGATTTCAAGACTTTTAAACAAAATTTATCAATGTTTCCTGTGTGTGTGTGTGTGTGGCGTTTCAATAAAGGCATTATATAAAATGTGGACCTACTTTAATACACCCGATGCATCAGTCACAAAACATTGCAAAACTAGTCGTAAATCCAAATCTTAGACTCAGGATTGAAACACTTTTTAAACAAAATTTATCAATCATGCAATGAACCATTTTGTCCCTCCCGATGTGTGGCTTTTAATTAAAGGCATTACATAAAAGGTGGACCTATTTATACCCGATGCATTCAGAAAAACTAGTCGCCAATAAAATGTTGGACCTAGGATTAAAAAACTAACTTATCAATGGACCGGTTTGCGGTTTGTCGCTCCCTGTGTCTTTTAAAAAGGTATATCATAAAATATGGACCTACTTAATCACCAATACACCTGGTACATTCACACAAACAAAGCAATACTAGTCACCAACAAAATTCACGGATAAAATTTATTAATTATGCAATGGACCATTATGTTGCTCCCGATGTGCGTCTTTCTGAATAAGGCATTTCATAAAATATGGACCTTGTTACCGATGCATTCAGATAAAGGGTCTTTATAAACACAAACTTTCAACCTAGCCTGCGGATCAATGATTTATCCGGTAAGTTATGAAGATATGTGTTGATTAAGAAATGCTTGTGAAACAAATAAATACAAAAAACCATTAACTTGTTCAGAAGTCATAACTTTTATGCCTGGAACATATCATTTAACCATTTTAAGCATCAATATGAACCTGACGCATGAAAACAATATTGCCATATGTCCGACGCTTGTCCAAAGTCGGGAGGAAGTACCCAAAGCTGACAACATCAACCAAGATTTGGCATTCTAAATATTAAAGATAAAGTATTATCGAGATTGGAACAATATGTGTAAATGTATTAATCACTTTTGTCAACCCAACGCCTGAAGACAATATTGCCATCATGTCTGATGCCTTACAAAGTCGAGAGGAAGTACTCAAAGTTGACAACATCAACCAAGATTTGGCATTCTAAATATTAAATATAAAGTATTATCGAGATTGGAACAATATGTTAATGTATTAATCACTAATGTCAACCCAACGCCTGAAGACAATATTGCCATCATGTCTGATGCCTTACAAAGTCGAGAGGAAGTACTCAAAGTTGACAACATCAACCAAGATTTGGCATTCTAAATATTAAATATAAAGTATTATCGAGATTGGAACAATATGTTAATGTATTAATCACTAATGTCAACCCGACGCCTGAAGACAAAATTGTCATTATGCTCAACGCCTGTACAAAGTCAAGCGGGAGTACTCAAAGTTGACAACATACCCTAAGATACAATGTTGAATTGGCATTCCAAATGTGAAATGCAAAATATTATCGAGATTGGAACAATATATTTCACTGATACTAATTATATTAACCCCCATGCTTAGATAATAATTTATCATTATGTCTGACGCCTGTACAAAGTCGGGTGGAAGTACTCAAAGTCTACAACATCACACAAGATGCAATGTCGAATTGTCATTCCAAATATTAAATGTCTAAGAGCTAGTATTTAATGATATGGAAAACAAACATGAATCATCATCTTCAAACAAACGGGTTTCAATGAATTCTAGAATTGTGTTATACACGTAATGGAAAGAAATGTTCGTCTTAAAAAATCAATCAACTGCAACAAGCAGATCCATCCATCCCATTCCACCTACCATTTTTGTAATGGTCACGTTGACATGGACATGGGCGTAAGAAGTACTTCTACAATGTATGTTAAACTAACCCTAATCCATGTTATACAGCACGCCCGTTTTAATCAGGAGTGTTTGTCTTCAATCAAGTGTGAAGTATTTCAGATATTTTCAATTTAAATCATTTATACTGTACTATAGTGTTCATTTGAAATATTTGATAAACTAACAAAAGCCGTATTTTCGTAGTAAATTTTATTCAAATCTTAAATAGCCGTTTACATTTCAATAAATTGTTTAAACATTAAACGGAATTTTGATTCTTGAAAGTAATAGGGTAACGTGTAGATAGGGAATTAGGCTACCTACATTTTTGTGTACACAAAACTTATCATTTTAAATATGTTGAACTTTGATTATTAAGTGCCAACTAGAGTGAAGACCTGTCAAAAGTTTAACAGAGAGCTAACGAAATAGAATCGGCTGGTTTCGGCTGCCGAGCGTCAAAGTAGTCGTCGAAAAACTGTCGCGAGAAAGATAACAGCTGTCGAGTTGAGACTCAAGAGTAATGGTGTTTAACGGCCCAGTCAAGAATATTTCATTTATATCGAGACGCTGCCAGCTGCAAACGACGGTGCAGAATATATGCCTATCCGTTGAGCTGATGGCATTATACAGCAGAGTTCTTTACCCGTCACACGGGATCTCGTTTATTTTAAGTTCCAATCCGAAAGAACCGCGACTTTCATTTCGTAATGCCGAGTTCTTGGCGAAAGAACAGTCACTTCCCAATTTTAAATCTTGGGTCAGACACGGTTTGGGTTCGACCCAACGACCTCCCACATACTGCAAAGCGAGCACTCTACCGACTAAGTTTAGACGAGTAACGAGGGATCGAGATAATTTGCCGATTCTGGACTAATTCGTCAGTTTCAGTGTTAAACTTTGGACAGGTCTGTACTGTACTAATAAAATAAATAAAATAATTTTATTATTAGCAGAATGAATAGAAGTTTTTCCGTAGGTGTGTTATTGTATACATGTGATAATAGATCAAATTGTATACTTAAATAAAACACTTCTAAAATTCCTATACGTGTATTCGGTAGTACGACTGTTTGTTATAAAGAGCTTATATAAATATCTAAACCACCTACTCCATAGCTTAGTGGTTCAAGAGTCGTGTCTAAACATAGGTATGTAGTCTGGAATGTTCGAATTAAAAAAAAGTCTAGTGTCACAGTAAGCGTGGCACGATAAAGAACCCGGCTGTATAATGTCATTAGCGCAACACACAGACAAAATTTCTGCGCCTATCTGGTGATGTCTCGATATAAGTGAAATATTCTTGACTGGAACCTTAAACACCATAACTCAACTCACTCTAGTCGGGAAGATCCTTAAAATCGCTGACCAGCATCAGGACGGGACGTCACGCGATGAGTAACTATCAGTTCAAATTTCCCTATTGCTGTTGTACGTCTTGTATAGGACTAAATTTCTCTAGTTAACACATGAGCTGGTGATGTCTAAATATCAAGTCTTTAAGGGGTGTGTCATTTTATATGGTCGACAATTCAGACTTCGTTATACCTGCGGTCAGTATAGTACTTGTGTCTTAAAAACCAATAAAGTTATATAAACTAGCTGGTATGGTTTTTAAAGAGGTGTAGCCAAATATGCCTCTGCATGGTCTTCAGAATGCAGATCACAAATACCCTATAACACAAACACGTCCACATCTGGCCCACACACTGCATCACGCCAGTTAAAATTGCCCCGGGTACCTTGCATAGTTCGAAAGCATTTTGTTTCCATTTCCACATGTGTAGGTGATATCTCAATATCAGACAAATTTTCAGTATGCGTGCCATTGTATACGGGTTCATAAAAGATTAAATTATTGTATAAATAAAAAGCTTCAGACACTCCTACGTGTTCCGTAGATTAATGGTCTGAAGAACCAACATTATATAAACCAGCCACTCAATGACTCGTAGACTCGACAATTCGTCGGGTTATAATTCTCGCAGTCCCACCAAGTAACTGGTTCACGGCTGCTTAGTGGTTAGAACATGTCTGAACATTTACATACACATATGAGTTTCTAGACTGAACTATCTGCCTTAGCGATGACAAGTTACTTATTGATATTGATACAATCGTAGACAGTAAGTCTTCACCTACCATAACCGGCATAATAACTATATTTGATTCAAGTCAGAATAAAGCTTATGACATAAACCAAAACACTACATGTTCATTTACAATTTGTATCAAGGACCAGAAGGTTTATTAGTGTCATTTGATTCATGCGTTAGTCTCTTGATTCACGTGGATCCTCTGCTCAGACTCACTTTTGATCATCCGCCGCATTGCTAGAAAGTTAGTCCATAAAACAAGTTCGATAACTCTTGACAGCTTACACCGACATCTTGCATCCAAGAGTTCCTTGCGTTTTTCTAGCAATATGGCAAACTTCCTCACACTAGAATATGTCATGAGTGGGATTCATACCTAGGCGATGAGAGGAGACGCTGTGATTCTTATGTGCACGCTTTAGACCCCTCTTGACGACTGTAGCCTAACCAAAATAGGGAAATCATATTTATAAACAGGGGTTCAAAATTATGTTTTGTAATGGAAGGTCCAGGACCTTTTGCCTTTATTTTTGGCAGGTCCCACATAAAGTTTTGAAAGTCCAATATCAACATTGAAAGATCCATGTGCAATTATGTAATTATATTGAAAAAGTAGAATTATTCTGGTAAAAATGGCAAGTTCAGCGGACTTTTATAATTTAAATATTAATGGTTCCAAGGTAAAATCAATAGGTCCCGGACCTCGGACCCAGGGAATTTTAACCCCCTGATAAACCGTTTTCTCGGAATCAAACAAGAAATCTGTAAGATACTACCCCCTTAGTATATCCCCGCCTTTTACTTTAAATAGTGACCATTGACCATAACGTCGAAAAATAAACATGTCGGTAAATAGGAAGTGGATGTCTGACAGACTTGAAATCGGTACTTGCGGCGTGGGACCTCATACTGAACTTGCATGCAAATTTTCAAGTTGTTGTGTATAGTAGTTGCTGAGAAAACGATTACGAAAATTTGTTTCGGAAGGACAGAGTCAGAGATAAACTAGTATAACGCTTCTTCGAAGCGGGGCTAAAATTACAGTGTACTAGCTGTAGTTTCGTTATCGGGACTTGTCTTTGTGATTCACAGCCACCCGGAAGATTTGTTTATCTTATCAGGGTTCTAACGTCTACGATTCAAAAGCAGCCGGAAAGTTTTATATCGCATAGGCGATAGTTGAGGACTAAACAGGAAACGGGTTGAATCATGTAACACCTTGGTACGGTATCAGGTATCGGTGTTGATCCGGAACTTTTAAAACGAGATATATCGTCTTTATTGAAGTGATGAAATCTTAAACACGCGTTAACGTATGAAAAGAAAGGCCTATTGTTATAAACCGTATGATATAGGTCTTAAATAAACATGTACGTACCCTTGTACATAATATATTCAGACTGGGGTAGAGGATCATATTTCCTCTACCTTAACCGACCTTAATATGTTATTTAAAATTTAAATATACACCTTCTGAAAGTCATACTAAGGTTGTGTCACCAGTAAAAGTCGGATAAGTACAGGTACCAGTTTTCACAATCGATTCTTAACTAAGATTTTTTTTAAATGTGACAAATTTGATAATTTAGTTATTTTTAATGTACAATTTTGAAGATTAGTTAAAGTTTATTACAGCTTTTAAACTTTTTATTTGTAGAACATAATAATACATACGTTATATACGGTTATCATCCAAAGCCGAACGAATGCTACCGTAGACGGGAACTTTAAACAAGGAAGCTGGTTGAATGTTGCTTAACGTCGCATCAGCAATTGTTCAGCTATTCGCGACGGGAACTATTTTATTAATCTCTATGGATTAATCTATGAACAATTTTTGTGTATGCATGTGAAGTGCGAGTGTGTTGTATGGTCTGCCTTGTACTAGCGCGCACTCAGGGCGACTTTACCGTGCTAGCTCACAGAGTCAGTACGCCGCAGACAAGCGTACCCCCCCCCCCAGTCCATTATACTGATACCAGGTGAATCAGTAAAGGAAAATTCACTTTCCCACATGTGGTCCGAGCGGGACTCACAGCGGTGAGAGAACCTGGATTTGAAGACTGACGTCTTATCCATTAGGCCACCGCGCCCTCCAAACAAGGAAGCACGCTGCTTACAAATAATTTGTTGAGTCAGGGATTTTCAAGCCTAGGATTTTCAAACCCTTAAAAGTTCTCATCATAATATTGTTGTGTGATGCCTCTCTATCCGAAATTATCCTATAGTTCACGCCCACAGTCCCATTTTTTTTTCATTCTCAATTTTTTGATTTCATACTGCAGGGTGTAAGCTACGCAAGAGGGTGCTTATCCTTCCGTGGTGGTAATTCATGTGTTTGATTCAATTTGCCAGTTTTTAATTTTATTTAGCCTTTTCGAACTGTGATCTGGACATTGACCGATATCCTTCTGACTTATTATATGCTATAGGTCGATTAACCCCTTTTCACTTAGTCATTTATAAAAAAGTGCAATTTTAAGGCTTGCTTGGAATTATGAATAAATGTTTTCTTCAAGAAACTCGGAGGTCTATACTAGTTTGTAAATTGAAAAAGATTGATTCGGTCGTCACTCCCCGGATTCCCATATATAACAAGTCTGTATTCATACGTAATAACAGTTGTGCTTTTATACTCTCGGATGATTTCTCTACGTAGGGGTCTTTAGAAATTCTATACAACAATTCATTAAACCCAAGTAAATAGTTTGTGTCACACAGGTCCGGACTAGATGTCAGTCGGGGTCTGCATAATATCATAAGAACGGAGCTTTTAACACTAGGTTCGTATCTATTTAAAAAGTGTATTAGTAAAGAAGGAGCGGTCGACCTGAAATAAATAACTAAATTAACTTCAAAAAGGAGCCTTGTTGGAGAATGAATTTTTCTGCTGACACTCTTGTTTCCCCAACCTACATCCGTAAAATGGTCACCTCCAATTTAAGTGAAATACTTTTGTCTGGGGTGTAGAAATCCATTGCTTAACTCAAAACATCATGAGCATGTTGAAAATTAAAAATATGTATGTATACTACAGTGACACAAAAATACAGACATGAAAAGAAGTCAAAGCTCAGCTGCTAAGTAGCCAAGATGTATACATGGATATATAGTGGGTAAGAAGCTATACAGTACAGGCCTGTCGAAAGTTTAACACTGAGATAATGAAAACGGTTCCATAGTGACCAAGTTATGAATATAGCTATAGTGGCCAAAAGCTGCTGAGCGATAGGAGCTGCCGAAATATAACTAACGAGTGATCGAGATGAACTGTCGTTTCGGCACTAGTTCGTAACCTTATTGTTAAACTTTCGACAGGTCTGTACTGTAGCAGATGCTGGGATATATCCAACAATGGGCTGAAATTACCTGTCTGTTCGACAACAATTCGTTAGCGTAGAGTTAAACGTTTGACAGGTCTGTACTGCACCAACTGTCGAGATATGACCAACGATAGGCCGAAATTATATTTCTGTTCGACACTTATTCGTAAGCGTAGAGTTTAACTATCAACAGGTCTGTACTGTAGGACCAAAGATATTAAAATAGCTAACTCCCACCCACCTCCCCGTTACAACAGTTACACATTTATTCAATTATTTCTTTAGCACCCTAGGCATACATAGCATGGCTATTAGTGTACAATGACCACTGAAGTGACCATTGTTGGCATGTGATAATTAATTCAATTATTTTGATGTTCCGAGTACATAGATAAGAATATACCTTTGTTCGTCCTATATACTGCATTTGACAACGAGGAATAAGGTTTCAAAGAGCACCTGCTGGGTTTTTTTAAAATAAACTGAGAAATAATACGTGTAGTATATCGAGGGACCGGTTAAAAAGAAGGTTTTAACCCAATAACCCAATGTAAACTATCCATGTCTCGCATTTATTTGCAAAATATCAGAATTCCCATTGAACAGGAATGTCTGATTTCCGTGATTTTGTTTGCCGATAATTACCACTGTATAAAGGCAGTTTCCCCTGGGAGAAAATGACTAAATTTTTCCAATTTAGATATTGTCACGATGTAACATCTTTGCAAAGAGGATCCTAGGCTGTTGCAAGCATGTCATTATGTAGTTTGAATAATCAGCCCAATAAATCCCCATTTTAATTTTTGACTTGTTGAAGGTTTGTGCAGCTCCAACAAGTGGGGTTTGGTGGGTTGATTAGTCAGACTAGTGACTATGCAATTTGCTGTATTTTAGAACAAATTTTTCCAATTTAAAAGACATTAGGTAGTTTTTAAAAAATGTAATAAAAATCACTGTAATTTTTTGGTATTGGACCCTGGGCCCTTGGAATAGAGAAAATAAATTACTGGACGTCTTTTCAATTTTTATTAAAGTTTCCAATCAAAATGTCAAAGCCATGTTTCTGTTTTGAAAAGTACACTGCATTTCCCCCAAAAAATTCAGTAGCCAGTGGCCATTGTGTCCATAAGGGGTGTTAGTGTGTCTAAAATTTTGACCACGTGTTGGGTAAAACCGGACCTTAAGTCCACAAATAGGCTATATCATCTAGCACCGAGATAACGAACCGTGTGCACCAGACAAGCATCTTTTAAAGCTCGGATTAGTTTGAATACCAAAATAAACTTGCAAACTTTCTCTTCATTGATAGAACATTGACTTTCAGTGTTTACAGATAGGCTTTATCCATTTAAACAAACCACATTAAACGAACAATGTTAACAAGTGCTCCAAAACTAACAGTATTGACATATGGATAAATATTAAAAACTTTTTCCAGATACTAGCAAGTTACAGTACAGACCTGTCAAAAATTTCACCCAGGCCCCAGTTTCACAATAATTTCTTAGCTAAGATTTTCCTTAACTTAAATTTAGCAAATTTTTGTTAATCTATTTTTTGAACTACTGCTGAATATTTTTGTCAAAACTGAATGCAATTGTTTTAATCTAGAAGCGATCTTCAAAATGACATCTTATTTTCCTGAATATCTTGAAAATTAACAAAGTTATAAAGATTTGTAATTTTGAAAGATTTAAGTTAAGGAAAATGTTAGTTAGCTAAGGAATGCGGAAACCGGGGCCTGGTTATAACGAAAAGAAATCGAAGCCTGGTTGCCGAAATATGATCAAAACGCTGTCAAGAGATATATAGCAGAGGCTTTAAAGCTGTTGAGATCTACAGTCCAACCTGTCTTAAAAAACACCTCTGTGTGCAGACCACCTGCTTATAAAGGCCGGTATCATTATATCCTAATGGTTATTTATTCATATTATTTGAACCTGAATATGAAGGCCACCTGACCATAAAGGCCACTTTTATGGGTCACCAATGGGTGGCCTTTATAGACAGGTTTGACTGTAGCTAACGAGGGGCTGAGATGCGGTGTCTATTCGGGCATTAATTTGTTAGCTCAGTGTTAAACTTTCGACGGATCAGTACTGTATATGCCGCTTAAACTGTGCTACAGTACAGACCTGTCGAAAGTTTAACACTAAACTAATGAGAAAGAATCGAAGCTCGACTGCCCAGTGGTCGAGAAATGGATAGCTAGTGGCTGAAAAGCTACGGAGAGATAAATAAAGCAGCAGTCGCGCTATAGATGACGAGAGGGGGCTGAGATAAGCTGTCGATTTGATGTACTAACAAGTTAGCTTAGTGTTAACCTTTCAACAGGTCTGCACATTATACAGAACTGCCCTGTCGAAAGTTTAACATTAACTAACACATTGACGACGACGCTTTAGATGGTTAGGCCATGTGATGAGAATGCTCAATGAGAGAATACCAAAAACAGCATTGAACTGGACACCACCAGAAAAATAAAGCCCGGTAGACCTCGTACCACCTGGAGGGGAACCATTCAAATAAAACTACAGGAGTTGGGATACACCTGGGGGCAAGCCCAACATATGGCAAAGGGCAGAGACAAATGGAGGACACTTGTTGGTGCCTTATGTCCCAGTGGGGATGAAGAGGATAAGTAAGTAACAAATTGATGCTGAATCGACAGCCCATCACGGTCCCTCGTTACCTGTATCTCGGCAGCTGCCCCCTCTCTCTCTCTCTCTCTCTCTTTCTCTCTCTCTCTCTTCTCTCTCTCTCTCTCTCTCTCTCTCTCTCTCTCTCTCTCGCTTCTCTTCTCTCTCTCTCTCTCTCTCTAGCTTTTCTAGAATTAGTTAACCATATCTTGACCACTCGGCAGCCGAGCTTTGATTACTTTCCGATAGCTCGGTGTTAAGCTTTTTGACAGGCCTGTACGGTATATGTCGCTAACAATGTGCTATATTGAGACATTTTGATTTACCTTTCACTAAATAAATCATATAGATAAAGATAACCTATGTTTATAAACTTGTAAAATCGATACTTAGATCTTAGTTGGTAACTTGACAATATGTCGGGTTGACAAGATCGATCCATTTAAAACTAATTCTTGTGACTAGACGAATTGACTCACTGTCGATTTGACAACATTTGATCTTGTGTCTTTATCGACAAGAAACAACAAACAATATCAAATGTAAGGAGCTACACTCTCCGCCCCTTAAAATTGGACGTCCCATGATAAGACGTATTTATACACTTTTTGACAACATTTTAACTTTTGTCTTTATCGAAAAGAAACAACAAAAATTCGAATAACCGTGAAAGTAAGAATTTAAAGAGTTAAATGGTTACACTTTCCGCCCATTAGAAATTTGACGTCCCATGGCGAGACATAGTAATACCCATTTTTGACAACATTTTAACTTGTGTCTTTATCGGAAGGAACCAATATTGAGGCAAGACATTTCGAATAACCGCCGCCAAAGTACAGTTAACAAGTTACACTTGGATGTCCTATCCCAATATGCCCCATACACATGTCTCTTGTGTAATGGAAACACTTTAATTTTTGTCTTCATCGAATTAAACCAACACTGATTCAAACAATATCCAAAAACCTGGAAGGTAAGAATTCGAGATTAAAAAGATGTCTGTTTTGCATTGGAAATTGGTTACCCTTGTAATTTTGTGACAATACTTGTGGTCTTTATCGCGAAATGAATCAACAATGAGGCTAACAAAATCCAATAACTTCGGAATGAAAATAAAATGGGGAAAACCAACAAACAAAAAACCCACACTTTCTGTCCCTTGAAAATATGATGTCCCATCCCTATATGATACATATATTATAATTATTTCTCTTGTCTTGCACTCAGTTATTTACGCAATGTTTGGTGTTAACAACAACGATATTTTAAGTCAATCCCTAACAAAAAGCATCCTTTTATCAGTTAAATTACTATGAAGTCGGACACAAATTCCACGAAATAAATCTTCATCATTCATTTTAAACACTTTCACTTTTAAAATGATTAGGTCGTTTTGTCTATTTTAGTATGTGTAATACGCGCATCAGAACTCGTGACACAGACAGTACAGGCCTGTCGAGAAGTTTAACACTAAACTAACTAATTATTTCCAAGTCGGCAGCTCATCTCTTGCCCTCGGTAGCTTTTAGGTAGCAGCTAGCTGTCTCTCGATCACTGCATATCCATATCTCGGCCACTCGGCACCAAGCGTCGACTCTTTTTTTAGACCACTAGGGTGGTTCAATTGGTAGAGTGTTTGTTTCGTATATGGAAGGCCGTAGGTTCGAACCCCGATCGCGTCTGTTCATGACTTGAAAATCATGAGGAAGTGACCGTCCGTTCTTTTGCCAAGTATTAGGTATTTAGAAATAAAAGTCACGGGGTTCCTCGGAAGAGAGCTTAAAAGCCAACGCTCTGTGTCACGGAAAGCGCACTGCAAAGGTAAAATTCTCTGCCGCCTCTTCGTCTATAGCTGGTGACATCTCGATATAATTGAAATACTCTTGACTGGGACGTAAAACCTCATTCAATCGATCACTATTAAACTTACGACAGGTCTTTACTACAAATGGTCGACATTTACATTCACTCTTTTTTCAATTCTTTATCAATTACCTATAAATTCCTTTTCCATTACAAAAAAGTCAAAAAAGAAAAAAAATGAAATTCGGTGATACAGGACCTGTTTGTTTGTTATGTCTTAGTCATCGTAACACAATTAATCAACAAAACATTTACACAATAATAGATTTTTTGTGATTTTCTTCACGTGGTGAACAGGCTACGGTACGGTCATGTCGAAAGTTTAACACTGACCTTTATGAAAAGGATCACAGGCTTGGCTGCGAAGTGGTCGATAGATGTAAAGCTAGTGGGCGACAAACTGCCGAGAGTTGAGTTGAGTAATGGTGTCCCAGTCAAAAATATTTCACTTATATCGAGATGTCGCCAGCTATAGGCGAAGGTGCAGGAATTTTGCCTGTGCGTTGCCCTGATGGCATTATACAGCAGGGTTATTTAGCGTGTCAAGCCCACCGTGACACGGGACCTCGTTTATTTTAAGTTCCCATCCGAAAGAACCGTGACTTTCATTTCGTAATGCCGAGTGCTTGGCGAAAGAACAGTCACTACCCACTTTCAAGTCTTGGGTCAGACCCCGTCGGGGATCGAACCCACGACCTCCTACTTACGGAGCGAGCACTCTACCAACTGAGCTACCGAAGTAAACTGCCGAGAGGTGGATAGTAACTTCTAAAAGCCGTCGAGATATCCCGTACAGGTAACGAGGGACTGATTTGAGTTACAGATTTGGTGTGTTAAACTTTCGACAGGTCCGTACCGTATCTGTCAAGATCACTTTAAATATTGAATTATATACCAATAAAGGATGAGATACAACCATCTACTGTCACTTCTGACACTATACTGGGACATTCTTCAAGAAATCTGATTTTTTGCTAGTTGTTAAAAATCAAAATGAGCGAGTGGTTCCTGTTTTATTATTACTAAATAAAGGGGACAGGCGATTTTTTTTGCACATGACATTGTCACGTGAAATAATAACAGCTTTTAAAAAACAAGTTTGTCAATATAAACTTTTTGTGTGTTTTTCTCTTTTTTATGATAATTAAAATGGGCTATGATTTCGCAAAAACACGAGGTGGTCACAGATTCCATTTACTACGTTCGAAAACAAGATGGCGTACAGTAAAACATCGATTTAACGCACAAAATAATTTTACGACGGTGCTTGTTGCCACACTATTTTGAAGTCCAAAATCTCATTTCCTCTAGGTCTCTAGATCCTACAGAACGCCAAAATTTGAATGACTAAATTTTGGCCAAAATTTGACTGACTAAATGTTGGCGGTAATTCCGAGGTACATGTTTCCTAATATGGGCATGTTAAACTTAAGGACTATCTTAAAATCCATAAATTGGTTTTAGGAATCTGTTCGGACCTCGGTGACCCAGTGAAATAAAAGGTCCGTTTACCCCAAGAGTCTCAAAATTTTAAGCATTTCTGTCAAAAGTATTTTTTTTAAATAACATAGAATTTATAGGTCGAGTACAAAGGGAGACTTTTTTTCATTCCCTATATTAATTTAGTGTAGGTTGACATCGAACCCTGATCATGGGTACGTAATAAGTTGGTGTAGGTTGACATCGAACGCTGATCATGGGTGCGAATGTTTCTGCCAGAAGACCAGAATAACTTCAAAGGTACCATAGAGGCAACGGCCTAATTCAAGTAACAGGTGTGATAACGATTTGATTTGAGGCATAAATCGATGGAAAATAAAAACGTTCAAACAATACTAGACTATGAGAAAAATCAACATTTTTGTTGATTAGTAAAAACTAAAATTCTAAAAATAATGCAGTAAAATGTCGTGAGCGCTATACGAATGTCTGACATAACGGTCGCCATCGTCTGTACACCTCGCTGTCTTGACTAATGGCGTTGGAATGTTGTGTTGGAGTATTGTCATACAACCTCTTTATGTGAGCGGAATTGAAAATTAACAACTTATAATAATTTGTAAACATGTAAGGTGTTATAGCATCCATCAATCAGACGACACCGTGAGAATAAGGCGTGCTAGAAAACATGGTCCTGGACTAGGACTGAGGACTTCCTGTCTTGAACCTGGGCTTTAGATCAGACGACACTGTGAGAATAAGGCACACGGGAAAATCAGGTATTGTACGTTGTATAAGGCCGAGGACTTTTGTATTGTGCCTGAACTTTGGATCAGACGACACCGTAAGAATTAGGCACAATGGAAAACCTGGACCTGTTCCTTGAATCGGACTAAAGACTTTAGTTTTGGTCCTGGATTTTGAATCAGACGACACCATGAGAATAAGACTTGCTGGAAAACCTGGTCTTGCACCTTTCTTTAATCGGACCAAGGACTTTTGATCTAAATTCGAGCATGAAAGTTACATTAATGATACCGTGTATAAAACCAAGCATCAAAGTTCAAATCCAGGTTTGAGTCCAAAGTTCAGGTTTTACAATACATCACGTCTAAACTAACGCCGCAGCAGACGACACCGTTAGATTAAAGCGCGCTGAAAAACCTGGTCTTGTTCATGGACTCTGCTCGAGGACTTTGTGCTTTGGACCTGGGCTTTGGGATGGCTCCGAACTGCTAAATCAGATTTGAATCCAAAGTCCCGGTTTTACAATACATCACGGCTGAACTAACATTGCTACCCAGACAACGCTGTAAGAATACGGCGCGCTGGAAAACCTGATCTTGCCCTAAAATAGGACTACAGACTTTTGTCTTGGGTCTGAACTTTTTTATATAAATTTGAGCATAAAAATTATAAATGATATCCTGTTTAAACCCCAGCATCCAGGATCAAACTTTGGCGCTAAACCCAGGATTGAGTCCAAAGTCAAGGTTTTACAATACATCACGGCCTAACTAACACTGCTACCTGTGAGGTGAAGTGCAGACGAATGTACTTAAGACACCATTACAATAACATCAAACAGATTAAAGCAATGCTCCTTTTTATTCTTGTACATTCCTGTGGTTTCCGTGTAGAGTTTGTGGATGGGATGGATTGCGTCTCAAACTTAAGTATATTTGTCATTCTATAAATTTTAGAATTTTTATGTTTATTATCAAATGCATTATTAAGTAATTATATAAATGTTCTAACATGACATGCACCTGTCTAACTCAAGACTAAGACAAGTCAATCTTGGTCAGAATACTCAGCTTGAGGAACCAAAACAAGAGCCATGTGTGCAGTCAATGTAGTATTGTAGTGTTATACACAAAATAGGAGAGAGAGAGAGAGAGAGAGAGAGAGAGAGAGAGAGAGAAGAGAGAGAGAGCAAGCATATCTAGAATTCGGACACATCAGAGAGAGACTCAAAATATGAGCTTCCTTTCACGATAATGTCACTACAGAGAGAGAATCACATGTACATGTCATCACGAGACGTCATTGACATCATCAGAAAAAAATATATTAATAAATATCAATTCTTATCTAATATATTTACACTTTACAATCTAACTCATGGTAGTACCACGTTTTATTATCATGAACACAGGAGACTTGAGTGACTAAATGCGTTATTTCTTTATGTATTGTGCAATATTCACCTAAATTATATATACAATAAACAAAGTTAAAGCCCTCAGAAAGTTTTATGGCCTTCACCACAATATTATTAAGTATGAAGTCACTGTATCTAAAATTGAGGCCGCGGTGCCTAAATGGATAAGACGCAAGTCTACAAATCCAGGGTCTCTCACCGCTGTGAGTTCGAGCCCCGCTCAGACCACATGTGGGAAAGTAAGTTTTTCTTGTCGTTGGCCTTTACTGGTTCACCTGGTATCATTAATGGACTGGGGGAGTGGTATGCTTGTCTGCGGCGTACTGACTCTGTGAGCTAGCACGTTAAAGTCGACCTGAGAGCGCTTATACATGGCAGAGCATAAAACACACTCGCATTTCACATGCATACACGAACTTGTAAATAAATTAATCCATAGAGATTAATAAAATAGTTCTTGTCGCGAATAGCTGAAAAATTGCTGATGCGACGTTAAGCAACATTCAACCAACCGACCAATCAATCTGTTGTCTACAATTACCCTGGATGTAGTTTGCGTAGCGTAGTTCCATGTTCTTTTCATTCTCACTGTGGCGGTTGAAGCTTGCTAAACAGAAGGTGCTTACCCTTCCGAATTAAGCACCCAGTCTCACTTCCCCAGTGGAAGTTCATTTAATTAACTTTTGTCAGTTCCAAAGTTTTTTCTTTGCTTTGGGTTTGTGATTTGGGCGTGGATTAATATTTGGTTTCGATTATTATCAATTATCTTAATTTTTATTGCACCCAGTCCCGTCAATTATTTGCAATAAACAAATTTATTTTAAAAACTATTTTAATATTTATTACGGCCAGTCCCATAAATTATTTACAATTTTGTAAATTTATATTTTTTCTTAACCATTCCCTTGAACTACACCCAATACACAGATTTATTAAGTTCAAATATTTCAATTATTCAATCGGAAAGTTTTAAAACAACATTTTAATTTTAAAAAGTTAAACCGTTATTAATAAACAAGTTGTATGAATTAAAACGAAGCGTGTCGTAGGAATTTAATCTGATATTATACAATCAAACCGGTCCTTAAAAATAAATCTCATTCGAAGAAAAATATTTTTCGCAGGCAAAAATATTTTTATTATGTCACTCATTGAGAAAAATAAAAAATAATAATATATCTAAAAATTTGCATAGATGTAATATGTTTTTCGTGTTTTTCTATCGTGCAAAACTTGCATAAAACCGCATGTGTTGAAACAGGAAAAAATTAATTTAAAATCTGCGAACAATAGGGGATTTTGTATTTAACACTGGTATAGTATGTGAAGTACATGTATTGTTATTTAACAAATGACCCCAATGGGGTCATGGAGTAACTTTAGTTCTTTAAGTAATTAAAATTCCGATAAACTGATAATATACGCTGGTCTAGATTACCGAATTATTCCGTGTCACTCTGCCAATAACCCATTTTCTTTTCAGTCTTTTACAATACCCATGCAATTAGTGTCAACACGAATGGATAAGCCTCTGTTGCAACAAATGGAAAGTGGATTTAGTGAACTGTATCCATGGAAGGGAGTGGAAGGGGGTCCTACATGTTTTTTCTCAAAGAATTATTAATGATTGGAGCAGTTTACCAAGTCAAGTAGTTTTAGCACCAACACTTAACAGTTTCAAAAGCAGGCTAAATAAATACTGGAAATATGTGGACAATCAGTTCAATCCTGAATGTTATCCCTTGTAATCTAAACAGTTTTGTGCAGACACTAGAAGCATTTAATGAAGCCGAAAAAAGTAGTGTGTTTATGTAGTTAACTGACATCCAGCAGGCTTTAAAAGTTATTAAGAAACATTAAGGTCAGTCAGTACAAGCTCTAAGCTTTCCTTGACCGGTATCCAGTAAGTTACAGATTCAATGTTTTTGGTAGCGAGGCTATGGGTAGCCAAGTGGCCTGTACGCGTTTACTCATTACTGTAGCGCCGACTCTAACCACAGAACACAATGTCTTGACAAACATATTTGAGACACCACGAGCAGATTTTTTTTCAAAATTCAATTTAAGCTGGTCATGTCTAGATATAAGTTCCCCACTATAAGGGTTTATAGTCTTCTCAGTCTAGAAGGGGGTATGGGGTCATTGATTCCTTAATTTTCCAAATGACTCCATTGTGTTATGGACTGGTGTTGTAGAGTCATGGTTTTTAAAAATGACCCCTTCTGTAAAAATTCCAGATTGAACGCAGCATAACCGTCCAATGATAAAGTCGACTATCTATAGTAAATACATGTATATACCTGCAACTTGTCAAGAGCGTGAAAAGGAATTTAGGACCTGTTCATTTTTTTCACCGTAGTGTGAATTCCATCTATTAACTGCCATGAAAATAGCCCACCTTTACAGTACAGACCTATCGAAAGTTTAACACTAAGCTGATGAATAAGTGCCGATTCCGGAGAGCATCTCAGTCCCTCATTAACCCGACAGCTTTTCAGCAAGTACAGACCTGTCGAAAGTTTAACACTAAGCTGATGAATTAACGCCGAATCAGCAGCGTATATTGGCTTTATCGCAAAAAAAAAACCATTTCTGCAGCTGTTTTCTATTTTTGGTAGCTTTTCTGTCACTAGGTATTCATATATAAGCCACTCAGCAACCGACCTCTGGCTCTTTTTCGTTAAGTTCAGTGTTAAACTTTCGAAAGGTCTGTACTGTAGCTTTTCTATATCTCGGTCACTCGGCAGTCGAGATTCTAGGCTTTTTCTTTAGCTCAGTGTTAAACTTTCGACAGGTCTGTACTGTAGTCTCTGAGTCAGGAATAAAAAAAATAATTGAGATATAATTTGTTCAATGACTTTCAAGTCAAATGCTTCATCAAGTCTATTCACGGTTTTTCTTTTTATAATGTGTGAATGGACATTTTATGGAAGGTCATAGAGGACAGCATGCCTGAATGCTTCTACGCATACTACAGACTGACTTCAGCAATTTTAAAGCACATAGGCCAACAACATTGACCTGTCTGCTTGACCTTTGATTAGGAGGATCCACCCAATACATGGATATAGTGTTAGGATTCGCAGATAATACATATAAAGTACTTGCGAAAAAGTGTACCTCTTGATGCAGACGGAATGAATAATTATTTTCCCTATAGTATATTTTCTGGTCCACAATAAACAAATATTTAAATAAAAGGTCAAACGGACAGGTCAATGTTATTTAACTAGACGTTTCCCGAGTTTGATAGTTGTCAAATCGGTTCCGCTACTTAAGTTGGTAATATGGCATAAAACACGTTTGTGTACTACCGTTTATGTTACAAGGGTATTGCCTTTTAATAGTATAATTTCACAGACGTGACTTGTTAGAACGTCTTAACACGTAAACTTTCTCCCTTAACTACTGTTTAAGTCATTGCTCTGAGAGAGAGAGAGAGAGAGAGAGAGAGAGAGAGAGAGAGAGAGAGGGTGTGTGTATCTATCATTCTTATACGCCAGAGAGAGATCTCGTATCTAGCATTCTCACACATTAAAGAGAGAGAGAGAAAAAAAATCGATCTCGTATCTAGCATTCTCACACAAACAATCGATCTCGTATCTAGTATTCTGAGACATGAGAGAGAGAGAGGGATGCAAAACGTTAACTTCAAAGAAGTCCAACGCCTAATGAGGTCCAAAGATTCGGCGTCCAGGCTATTTACAAATAAAGAATAATCAAACGACTGTATTAGTCTTTTATGGTATTACAAAATAAAATGATTTATCAAAATCGAATCACTGTATTTGACTTTTCGCCTGGAGCCTCAGTCTGGACTTCATTAGGCGTACGCGTCGAAATTGTCAAGTGCAGTCCGAACTTTGATTCATTGGGCGTTGGGCGTAATTTCAACGCCTAATAGATGAATTTCATTAGGAGTTGTCACATGGCGGCCTCGGGTTCGGAGTGATAAAAACTTAAAATTTTATTTAGTTATACATTAGTCGAATGTTTTATTCAGGATATTATTGTATCTTTTACATTTTTTGCAAATCTCGGTATTTAAATTTTGAACGTGAGCAAAACAATTTCTTTCTTAACCAGTATTATGTTAAAATCTAAGTAAAACCGCTGAGTGTTTAGACACGTGATTTTTACAACTCCTTATTGTGTAATTACGTTAACCTTGCCTCATGTTTTATCATTATAGGAATATGAAGGAAAAAACAGCACTGCACTATCAATTAACATTGCATAATAGTAATACCATGACATAGGTAATTGGTAAAATTAGAAGTTTTAACTTTATTTAATTCATTTTACTTTAAACGACATGCTTATATTCAGTCTATTAGCGTCTCAGAGACCAGGCAATCGACGTCTGAGTAGTTGACCTTGTTTCGAATCCCAATCGGTGCAATCTATTCTAGTTTTGATATGCCAAAGGTAGATCTTTACCTCTGGTAACTCCGGTTTTCTCCATCATTTCTGTCTCGAAATATGCATGACTGAGGCGTAAAACACCATCCCTCCAGAGAAATAGAGAGGAAGGGAGATACTTCAGATCTAGTCAGAACAAGGAAACTAAATGATAAATAACTCTGTCATTGTTACACGTGGCTCAAAAGCAAGAACCACGATACTTCGCCAATCGGTAGGACCCGATATCTCCTCCAAAAACGCGGAAGGAAGGGGGTGGAGTTATGTCGCCTTACGTCCCATTAAAGTGAAGTTTACTTATATCAAGGTGGTTAGTCCATCGCAGAGGAACCGAATTGCTCGTGGAAAACCACCTACTATCTGTAAGCGAACTGACAGACTTTCTCGGGGACAATACTAAGACCTCCGAACATAGGCGCTAAGAGAGGCGTAGGACAGCTGTGTAGACCACTGGGCCAACCAGGTCTCTCCATCAGGATGGGGATCGGACACAAAAAACACAACCACTCGCACAAATACTTGCAGTAGCATCTACTACCATTTGGCCTTACCAACGCACCTGCAGGGTTATCACACACCGGTGAGAATTGGACTACCTACACATGTTAAAAAGACATGATAACTACTTTCATATTCTCATCACGCACACAGAATGTCATCCATGTAACATGCATTTATAAAATATAAAATGCATTCTTGTAGTCAGTAAAAGTAAGCTTCTTATGACATTGACTTAAAATTGTCATTCCATTATTACGATTACATCTTTAAAGAATTTACCGGGACATTTTTCTGGTTTTTTCTTCTTTTAAAATTTTAAATACTGAATCATCTAATGTGACTTTGATGATACGCGACATCTCCGTTAAAATCTTATTTATTCTCAAAGTAAGTGAGGTTTTGATTATAATAAAAAAAATGTAATTCTAAAACATATCTCTTCTATATGGTATAATACAGTTACAGCCTGCGAGACTGATTGATTGATTGATTGGGGTTTTACGTGACAGTCAAGTATTTTACTCATATCGGGACATTATCAGCTTAAGGTGAAGTACCAGATTTTTTTACCCTTTGCAGTGAGCAGAGCGATGTCCAGGGAAGGTTCTTTAGCCTAACGTGAGACGATAGACACCAGTTTTTAGGTCTTTTCAGAGGAACTCTTTGACATCCATGTCTATTTTCTGAGTGTTTGGCGAAAGAACAGTCTGACTGCGACCGGGGTTCGAACCCAACCCCCCCCCCCCACACACACACACACACACACACACATATACGAGGCGAGCAATACCAATTTGACGCAATCCTGTTAGATAGCTTCAAGCTAGCCAGTTCTATGTGGATGTTTTCCCGCTTCTTTTTATTCAGCTAATCTTTGATTTAAATGACATCGGCGTTAACAAAGTGAATTATAAACGTTCGTAATTGATTCAACCGTCCGTAAGAACTTGCAGGTGACATGCTTTGATATTAGGAGACATATCCGTTACTATGTTGTGTTCTTAGCTTCCCTAGCCGATTCATCTCTCTTTCTAAGTTTTTTTGATAAAGGTACCCTTTGATATATATAGTCTCACCTCCGTTACTCCGTGGTATCTTAATTCACAGGTACAGTACAGACCTGCCGAAAAGTTTAACACTAAGCTAACGAATAACTGCCAATTCGGAAGCGAACTTAGGTCTCTCGTTAGATCGACAGCTTTTCAACAGCTACAACTCTGTTACTTTTCGGCACTAGCTAAACACAGATAAAAGCACCTTAAGAGGAGGAAGTTTTACAGCGACGGCATTTATATATGCACAGTTAGTAACAGTATACATTTGTACTAACAAATAAGTACCGATTCGGAAGCGCATTTCGGTCCCTCGTTAGCCATAACTCGGAATCTTTTCAGCAGTTGTTTTATCTATCTCCCTAGCTTTTCAGTCGTCGGCCACTTGGCAGTCAAGCTTCGACTCTCTTTCTTTTTTACCGACTATTCCGGATTGGTCCGATTTTTCTGTATTTGGTCTAAAAATTACGGATTTTAAGATTATTATTCCGGATTTGTTCTTAACATTAACGGATTTTATCTAAGATTACAGAAAGTGTCTAACTAAATTTTTCTAGAATTTTGCATTTATTCCGATAAAACCCCCTTTGTAGTTTCAGTGTTAAATTTTCGACAGGTCTGTACTGTACAAATGAAGTTTAAACAATCCTGTGTTTTATCATAATACGTAACATATCAGAGACTTTTAATCTTCATTGTAAATAAATCTTAACGTAACATGATTATAAATTCACTTTCATTTTACCTCATTTATCAACTATATATATAGCTAGGGAGAGATCCGCGAATTACCTACATAACACTTGATATAGGACGGTGGAATGATGTCACACAGAGTTGCTTGAGTGGAGTTGAGTTGAGTAATGGTGTTTAACGTCCCAGTCAAGAATATTTCACTTATATCGAGACGTCGCCAGCTAGAGAAATTTTGCCTGTGCGTTGCGCTGATGGCATTATATACAGCAGGGTTCTTTAGCGAACCAAGCCCTCCGTGACACGGTACCTCGTTTATTTTAAGTTCCCATCCGAAAGAACCGTGAATTTCATTTCGTAATGCCGAGTGCTTGGTGAAAGAACAGTCACTACCCACTTTCAAGTCTTGGGTCAGACCCGACCGGGGATCGAACCCACGACCTCCCACATACGGAGCTAGCACTCTGATCTACCGCAGTGTAATAGAGAGGAGGGGTTGGAGCGACAATGTTTTACAGTGCTACAACGCATAATTTCTTTCACTTTGAGGCGGTCAGGTCTTGGATAGTGGAAGAAACTTCGTGAAGCAAATTGACAAACTTCAGTCCGAGATGCGAGTCTATTCTATCGCGGATAACACCACAATCTACTATTGTCGCATATCTCATCGCAGTCTACTTTTGTCGCGGATAACATCGCAGACTTCTATGTCGCAGATCTCATTGCAGTCTACTTTTGTCGCAGATAACATCGCAGACTTCTATGTCGCAGATCTCATTGCAGTCTACTTTTGTCGCAGATAACATCGCAATCTACTATTGTCGCAGATCTCATCGCAGTCTGCTTTTGTCGCAGATAACATCGCAGACTTCTATGTCGCAGATCTCATTGCAGTCTGCTTTTGTTGCGGATAACATCGCAATCTACTATTGTCGCAGATCTCATTGCAGTCTGCTTTTGTTGCGGATAACATCGCAGACTACTATGTCGCAGATCTCATTGCAGTATACTTTTGTCGCGGATAACATTGCAGACTGCTATGTCGCAGATAACGTCGAGGTCTACTCCTGTCGCAAAAATCTTGGAGGTCTACTCTGCACGACCAACTTCTTAATTCATATCATGATTATTAGACTTAATAATTGTACTTTATTTTTACCTACACAAGGTTATTTGGTACAATACGTTAGATGTCAACCTTATGAAACATTTAACTAATCTTTTACATTATAAAATACCTCACTGCTGTACGAAAGATATGACCTTTTAAAAAAAAAATCTTTTGTCATAATCCGTCATTTTAAAATACATATCTCTCTCTCTCTCTCTCTCTCTCGTCGTTCTTTCCAGTCTCTCCTTCCCGTAGTATTCGTCCTTTCCAGAGACCCCCTCTCGTATTCGTACTTTCCAAACTATTCTTTTCCTTCTCTCTCTCTCTCTCGTCCTTTCCAAAGACACATACCTACATAATAATTTACAACTACATGACTGTGTATAGCCCCATAACCGTTTTTAGTTGTCATAAATCTTTCCCTTGTATACTCAGATTTCTAATAAAGACATTTTAAGCATACATGTACTTTTACCCAAATATACAAAAATTACAGTACATACATGTCAAAAGTTTAACACTAAGCTAACGAAAGGAGTTGTAGCTTAGATACCGAGTATTGGTAGCTAGCTTCAGAGAGAGAGAGAGAGAGAGAGAGAGAGAGAGAGAGAGAGAGAGTAGCGATGTCGAGGTATAGGTGACGAGGGGACAATACGAGCTGCCGGTTCAGCAATTATTCGTTAGCTTAGCCTATTGAACTTTCGACAGGTCTGTACTTTAAATATATAATCTGTGATCGATTTTAATTCCTGATAACATTCACTGAGAATGATATTACGTTTCATTTTAACTTTCAAACATAACAATGACTCGCACACAATTATGCATTTCTGGATTGGGTTTAAGGTTTTTAAGTTGGCAAAACACAGCCACATTTCTATGAGCTCATCTGGGTCAAGGGGCCTCTACATCTGTGGTCGATGCACGGCCTACATATCGCAGTGTCTAACGTCTCCTAAGTTTGCGAGGGACAGATAGTAGAGAACAATTTTGTGTTTCCGCTTTCATTGACTATGTAACAGTAAAGGGAAAAATGCGGCAGTCAAACTCGGACTCGAACCCGGGACTTCCCAATACTAGCGGGACGTTCTACCCACTGAGCTACCCGGTCACCTATCTAGTCCGGCCCACCACATTCTCCCTTCCTTTTTTCTTTTAAATTCTCATGAATCGAATATTAGATTCCACCCTGGGACCAACCTGTTGGTCGGTCACTTCCCAGAGTCAGGCAAGCCCCTAAATGTAACAGAAAAAGGAAAAACGCAGCGGCCAAACCGGGACTCAAACCCGGGACCTTCTCAATATCAACGGGACGCTCTACCCATTGAGAAACGGCCACCTATCGGGTCCGGGCAGTCATACCTATCCTAATTTTGGGAAGGACTTTCTTTTGTACCCTCCGCTACACTTTCGAGTTTTATTGCATAAGAAAAGCCTACAAGTATTTTGAACATTTTTGTGGAAAATAATTTTTCTAAATTTTACATAGAATTTGATAGAGGGGAAAAGGTGTTACAAAGAGAAGTCCGACCCTGGATTATTGGGCGACTCCAGCATGGAGGTATAGAAGAGATTCATATGATGACAATTGATCGTATTAAATCTTTATCCTTTATATAAATTTATGATCCAATGAAATTTGATGATTAACATGGGCTGACCTTAACAATGATCATTTAGTACGCGTTAGTTACGGTCTGCTGGCCAGGGTGGATCGTTGTCTGGGTTATCTGTCATAATGACGGAGAGGAAGAACAGGCTGGCAACAAGACGGGAACCCCCATCCAAACGTCTGTGTATCCCCTGTTTAACCCTCCACTTCCCTCCCCAATATAATCCCAGAGAGGCAGAGTAGCCTGGAAACAAAAACGAGTACAACACCATCCCCATTTGGTCAACATCTGTGTATCATCCTACCCGTCCACCTCCTCCAACATAGCGCCCCCTCCCCCCCTCCCCCACACACACACCCGAGAGAAGATAATTCATAACTTGTAGATTATGAAATGAAAAGACGTTATAAATGTGACCTTTTTGTACCTAAACAAAATGATGACGGGGTATGCATGGCGCTGTGAATTTAAGCGTTTTTCTAATAGTTAAATTTTCACTCCCATCCGAAATCAATATTAACCAACCCACCCCACCCCAAGTCCTTGCTTTTTGTAGTGTTAGCTAAAACAAGTGGCCGAATTTTGGTACACTTTACTCAATGGATACAGTTTTAAATAAAATTCAAAAGGAATTTGCCTTTATAAATTAAGTACATTTCAACAACGGCCAGAACTGGGTTAATCGGGCATTATAAAACAAAGATTTGGCTATACTCATATATTCGGTGCACAATTTCAGGATTAGCATTCCAAAGTATATTGGAAAAAAAACTAGACCGAACATGCATTTTTAGAGTTTGTTTTGCAATTCAATTTTTTTAATAAAAAATATTTTGCACAGAAATTACTTTATTTAGACTATTTTCTGCTATTTCAGTAAAACAAAATATCATTTTATTGGAGGGTGCGAATGAAACTCTTTCCTTTGCAATTACAATATCACTATCTGCATTTTCCATGATCTCGTTCAAAATCAGCTAGAAGTCACCACCCATCATCCCACATTCGATGGTTAAGAAACTGGTACAAACCCCGACCGGGCCTGACCAAGAAAACTGGCAGTGGATGTTCTTTAATTTTGCCAAGCACTCTGCATTTAGAAATAAAAGCTCTTTTGGAAGAGACTAAACACAAATGATCCATGTCACATTGCCCTGAGGTCAAACGTTCTGCCACTTCATCTATAGCTGGTGACGTCTCGATATAAGTGAAATATTCTTATATTCTCGACTAGGTCGTAAACTGACACCATTCAATCAATCAATCAATCAATCAATCACTTTGTCAACCCTCTGTTAAATTGGCGAGATTGATGCATACTTAATGCGTCTGGATTTTAATGGTAATTTAAATTATCACTGTGTATCGCTGGTTAAAAAACTCCCGTTTTTACTATGTTATCTTCTTGTCTAAGGTTCAGAAGTCAGTTTGGAGCCACTTTGCCACCTGCCACCCCAACATGTAATTGATGCATACCTAATGTATGTGGATTTTAATGATGATTTAAATCATCAGTGTGAGTAATTGGTTAAAAAAATCTCATAATATGCCTTCTAGTATATTTTCTTGTCTACGACTGGAAGTCGCTTTGCCTCGCTTTTTTAAGGTCTCTCCTAAAGGAACCTGTGATTTTTATTTCAAAATGCTTGGCGAAAGAACAGTCACTACCCATTTTCAAGTCTTGATCAGACCCAAGCAGGGGTTTGAGCCCATGACCTCCGCACTCTACCAGCTGAGCTACCGTAGTGGTAGACCGAATTTTCTGCCCTAACGATAGCTAGACATTTTCATACAATCAAACCCGTCTATAAAGGTTACCTGAGGAAACCAGTAAAAGTGGTCGTCCGTGTCAAAAATGTTTTACCATCGTTAGGGCAGATAATTCGGCCTACCGTAGTGGAACGTGTATAAAGTGTATTGCAATAGTAGTTAAAACTATCAAGGTAGTGCGTCAAGTTTGACCTGGCCGTTTGAACTTTAATTTGAATTTCTAAACAAACATATCCATTGTGTAATATAGGGCTATATAAAGTTGATATATAAGGACAGATGAAAGCAATACTACATACCGGGTGTTAATGGTAATGAAACATGTTGTCTTCCCTAAATCACAAAAGTCTATAAGCCTAACCTTATATTCAAATTAAAGGTCAAACGGCCAGGTCAAACTTGACGCACTACCTATCACTGATGATCAATCTTAATTTTCCATTTTGTCTATATTGTTTTTTCTCACCTGCCTGTACATAGATCTATAATACACATCAAACATTGACTTGGGGCAATATTCTCCATTAGCAATAATCAGGCAACTATAACATCTTCCATTTAACCCTAAATAGCATTACAATATTGTCCTTAAAATTGCATAAACATTCTCGCTTCAAAGATCATGTCCTGATCAGGTTCAATATTCTGATTATTTGTTTTTATGAAATTGAATTTTAAATTTTGACATTTGATTAAATTATAGCATTTTCTTTTTGTTTTCTTTTCACTCGACCCTAGACCAAACGGGGCATAGAAATTGGTACTGTTATCTACAATGGTAGAATACGGGTAGGACCAACGCCCTACTCCATAGTTGTACATCTCTCTCTTTCTCTCTCTCCACAGATGACAGATGCCATTGCTTGCACCAAAGACGGTCTTTCTGTCATGTGTATATAATTGGAATGACACTATCTTTCTCTTTATCTCTCTCTCTCATGTACATATACAGTCAAACCTGTCTATAAAGGTCACCCAAGGGAACCAGTAAAAGTGGCCTTTATGGACAGGTGGCCTTTATATACAAGTTCAAATAATAAGAATAAAGAACAGTTGGGATACAATTCTGCTAGCCTTTATAAGCAGGTGGCACTTATATAGAGGTGGCCTCTAAGGCAGGTTGGACTGTAATTGGAACACACACACACACACTCTCTCTCTCTCTCTCTCTCTCAGGTCGCTCTTTGAGTCACATGACTCTGTCTTCTGTCTTTTCACTACATGTGCTTGGAATGCTCCTGCACAGATCTCTCCAGATGACGCGCTTTGAGCACTATCTCGCCTGCCTCCTCCTTTTTCTCATATATACAATGTAAATGACTTATTTGTGTGGTCCTATCAGTCCTCTGAGGTCATTCTGAATTAACAGCTCTACAATGCCATTTAAACCGGTTCGTATAAAATTTAATTACGCGAATTCTCGGAGTTAATCAATGCTATGAATAACACGTTATTGATTGTGTATTGGCTTTTGTTGTCTTAGTATGGTCCGGCGATCGGTTACAAATGTGATCACACTTGATTACATAATACACAGGTGTATTCTGATTTTAGGGTGTGTATTGATGCAGTTTGGTATTCTGAGGGTTGGTCAGTCGATTGAGCGTGTGGTCACACTTGATTATAAAAGTGGCAAGGTGTGAATTTGCAGTTTTGTATGCAGTTTTGTTTCAGTCAATAGATTGTAAATTTCAGGTGATCGTGATCACATCTGATTACGTCACCACAGGTGCACGGTAAAGACAGGTGTACAGTAATTACAGGTGTACAGTGAATTCAGGGCATGTATCGGTGTAGTATAGTATGCCGAGGCTCAGTTAGTCGGTTGTAAATTTCAGGTGAGCTTGTAATCACACCTGATTACGTAATCACAGGTATTCACTCGCAATAATGGTTAGTTCATGGTAGCAAATTACACCTAGGAATACGATAAAAATAAAAAAAATCGGTTAAAATTCTTAGTTTCAAAATCACCACCCTCTGAATTCAAAATATGCATGTCAAACGAGTCATATATACATGTGTCAGACTCCGAAATTTTGGAAAAAAATAACTCTACGCAAGTACAAGCCATGGGTATCAAATGTATATAAGTGCATAGTTTGAAAATAAATAAATAAATAAATAAATAAATAACATACCTGTTGTTACCTGGAACAAAGTCGCCGATATTGAGATAATAAACAAACAGTTAAGAATTATCGATCCAAAATTTATCCGTGTCATATTGGAATAACAGTAGCAGAATTAAATTGGTCCAAGTCGCAAAAAAAACCTTCTGATTTCTGGTTCTTTAAAACAAAATTTTCCTAGGATTAATCCAGATCGGTTATGAATTTTTCAATTTTTCAGTTTTTTGTATAAAACAAAAAACCAATTATACCTCTGTTGAATAAATGCTAGTATCCGTTATATCATAACGTTTATACGATTCCATGTGACAACAGTAATAATCAATTTCATATTTCGAAAAATAAATTCCAAACTGTGATAAAATTTAACAAGCTTCTCCCAGGTGTGTAGATTCCATCTGAGGTGTACTATCCAAGAAAACCGGGGCGTTGTCAGTCCCAAAATACCGAATACGTTCTTAGAGAACGGTGTGACACACCTTTCAAAATCGGTGACGACTCGCCAACAAAATCTAATACACGCTTTAACAAATATGAATCGGACATGAAAGAAAACAGGTAAAAATATGGACTCGTCTCTTGAAGGGATGTCGGGTTAGCGTAAAAGGCATATTTTACTATAAGTACCGCTGACACTTTTAAGACGTGAGTTTTGTCGTTAATTAGTAACTAATACCCATTATACAGAGAAAATTTATCACTGTTTGACAAAAAAGACAAATAAAGCCTTTGATAAAAGGGACACATAGATTATCACATCATTAGTAGACGCGAAGATATCTAACAATGGCGATACGGTAATAAACACATTGTTTATCAATATTGAAAAGTTGGGTGTTATTGTTTTTTTTAATTCTGATCTTTTATTTATTTGTTTATTTATCTTTCCATAGTTATTTCGTTGTTTAATGTATTTATTTATTTATTTATTTATTTATTGTGATATATTATCAAAGTATAGGAGTACACGTACACAAAAATAGAGTATATGACTCGAAAAAAGAGCTCATTGAATTAATCTGATTGATTGAATGCTGATGCTGATGGGTGAGTTGAGTAATGGTGTTTAACGTCCCAGTCAAGAATATTTCACTTATATCGAGACGTCGCCAGCTTTATGCGAAGGTGCAGAAATTTTGCCTGTGCGTTGCGGCATTATACAGCAGGGTTCTTTAGCGTGCCAAGCCCACCGTGGCACGGGACCTCGTTTTATTTTAAGTTCCCATCCGAAATAATTTCGTAATGCCGTGTGATTGGCGAAAGAACAGTCACTACCCACTTTCAAGTCTTGGATCAGACTCGGCCGGGGTTCGAACCCACGACCTCCCACTTACGGAGCGAGCATTCTACCAACTGAGCTACCGCAGTGGTTTATTGCTGATGATGGTGATGACAAAGGCTACTAGTATATGATGGTGATGACGACGGAAACGAATTCAAATTGTTCGTCATGAGACCAGTCAACTTCTGTATCGGTAGACGTGTCGCAGAAAAGTTGTGCCTGTCCCATTCCCATGTCTCGATATAAGTGAAATATTCTTGACTGAGGAGTAAAACCCAATTCGATCAATCAACCAACACAATGCCATTTCCTTAGATATATCGCAATTTTCTATAGCTGGTGATATCTTGATTTAAATGAAATGATTTTTTTACCCCGACAGCAAAGCACCAGCAAACAAGATGTCCCACAGAATATATTGTTTGATATTGCAAGGCGCGCGCGCGCGCGTGTGTGTGTGTGTGTGAGAGAGAGAGAGAGAGAGAGAGAGAGAGAGAGAGAGAGAGAGAGAGAGAGTTATCAGAGGAACTTTCTATTTCCGAATTTTATTTTTTTTTTTTAAATCCTTTTGGAAAAATTAATTTGTGGTTTTGTAAGTTATCCAAGGTATGGCATGTATGACATGAATTGTTTGTCACAGCTATTTATTCACCTTTCTTAGAAAAGGTACCATTTAACGGCACATCCGTGTTCTCTCTCTCTCTCTCTCTCTCTCCTTCTCTCTCTCTCTCTCTCCGATGGTCCGGAGGGGATTCGCGATTATGATTGACAGTGTCTCTCGCCGTCTAGATTCGAATCCGACTCTGGACAAATCCCAGTGAATGCGATGAAGTTTGCCAGCTCGCTTACCCAAGATAAGTGGTTTCGCTCGGGCACTCCGGTTAACTTCACCACCCCTGACCGTCTCGATATAAGTAGAAAATCTTAACTTGGGTGTAAAACACCATTCAAAAATATCCTGTTCTAACAATACAAGATTCAGATAAAATTGTTGATCAGAAAAAAACTGAATTAAATGCAGTAAAATGTTATGAGAGAATCCTGTCTGTTACGTATGTAACACCATTACCCCCCCCCTCTCTCTCTCTCTCTCTCTCTCTCTCTCTCTCTCTCTCTCTCTCGTTAAAACTAGGTGTGTAGGGTAGGTATTGCGAAGTATTTGATATAATATAAAGAATCTTGACTGTTACGTATGTAACACCATTACCCCCCCTCTCTCTCTCTCTCTCTCTCTCTCTCTCTCTCTCTCTCGTTAAAACTAGGTGTGTAGGGTAGGTATTGCGTAGTATTTGATATAATATAAAGAATCTTGACTGGCGTAAAACACCATCTCTATCTCGTTAAAACTAGGTGTGTAGGGTAGTTATTGCTTAGTATTTGAAGAATCTTGACTGGCGAAAAACACCATCTCTCTCTCTGTGTGTGTCTCTCTCTCTTTCTCGTTAAAATTAGGTGTGTAGGGTAGGGTATTGCGTTGTACTTGAATGCAATGCATAAATAATATACTTATTATTAAAATTTAAACATGTCTAGTTATACATAATACTTGTTTAACGGATCTGAAATTTTAAAACCCGAAAATGGACTCGTCTTTTAAATCCGACCACAAACAGGTGTGTTTTCATTCATAAAAATACCTATATTAATACTAATTCTTTAAATCTATTTATATCAAGGGGACACCCTCTGCCTTGACTTACTTTTAAAAAAAATTAACCAATCAAAAACCAGTGTGGGAATAATACTAAAATATTTTTCGACAAAACATGTCGCAATTTGACTATGGGTGATTAATACACCCCCAGTGATTAACGGCAGATTTATGAAATAACTTACCTCCCACTATTTGTCTCAACAATCACTTGTTTTGTAAGTATATTTTCGTGTTCGTTTTTTTATCCAGTAAGATATGAATCAGTCAGTCATATTTTTTTTTTCGTGCCGAGACCCCACCCTCCATACCTAACCGTATAATGAATGGGAAAGAGTTCCATTTGTACCCTACACTAAAATTTTAATTTCGACTAAAAAAATCTAAAAATGACGGAATCAAGTAATTTTGAGCATTTCTGTCTAAAATAATTTTTCAAAAATTTTACATAGAATTTAATAAGTGGGAGGGGGTTGTTACAAAAGGAACTCTTAATAATAAATGAAGAAATTATACAAGTAAAAAATGAAATAAATAAATAAATAAATAACTTACCCCATAACAAAAAAATAAATAAATAAATAAATTACCCCATAATAAATAAATTACCCAATAATAAGTAAATAAATAAATAAATAAATAACATACGTGACATAATGAACAAATAAATAAATAAGAAAGAAAGAAAAAAAGAAAGAAAGAATAACCGTATGCTGTATGTTGAATAATTATTGGACTTGACAAAAACAATAACAGTTGTACAGTACAGTCATATACCACTATACCACTTTTTTAATTTAATCACAAAATGCATTAAAAAAGTCGTATATGGCAGTACTGTATACAGTAGATATAACGTTTACATTACAATATTGAGTGTTGAGGTCTTTAACACCTAAACATTCGCTTTAACTTGAAGAAAAATGTCAACAAAAACGTGACAAATTAGTTATTGCAAATCAAACAAGCATGAAAGAATATCTGAGAAAATATTGATTTCAGAATATTGAAGTTTGTCTAACTCTAGAGTTGGTTAATTATGTACAATGTAACGTAGTGAAGATCGATGACAACGTGATCCGACTTGTGTGTGATTCTCTAACTACATACACTGTAGCTCAGTGGGTAGAGTGCTCGCTCCGCATGTGGGAGATCCGAGTTCTTGTCTAGTTAAACTACTTTCGGTACTGTAGCTCAGTTAGTAGAGTGCTTGCTCCGTATGTGGGAGATCGGGTTCAAACCCCCGACTGGGTCTGACAACAATGTATTAATAGATCGATGACAACATGACCAAATTTGTGCGTGATTTTCTTGTCAAGTGAAACAACTACCGGTGCCGTAGTTCAGTTAATAGAGTGCTCGCTTCGTATGTAATGCGTCGAGGTTCGAACTCCGGACGGGTCTGACAAGTTGATCCGACTTTTGTGCAAACCTCTTGTCGAGGTAAACCACTGCCGTTACTCATAATCTGGTAGCTCAGTTTGCAGAATGCTTGCTCTGTATATGAGCTCATAGAGCTTTTATACAAAAACTTATATAGTATTTTTAAAAAAAGGTTTTGGAATATTGTTGTTAAAGAACATTAAAAACAAAAGATTGGTTAGATAATCCGGTTGGTCAACGTGACTTAGGAATGAATAATTAATTTTTGTTAATTGCCAAACACTCAAAATAATCAAAATAGATATATAATTTAGTATTTGTTTTTGATATGACGCACAATACCAGAGTACATTCTCATAAAATGTGTCGACAAAGTTATTACATTTATTAAAGAGACGGACCTAAAAGTTCTGCTTTCTGTGGTGACTCAGTTGGTAGAGTGCTTGCTCCATATGTGTAAGATTGGGGATCGAACCTCGGCCGGGTCTGACAACATGCCCCGCCTTGTTTGCAAATCTCTTGTTCAACCACTACAGCAACTGTACATAGTTCAGTTGGTAGAGTGTTTGCTCCCATAGGTTGGGGTTAAAACCCACCCGGGTCTGTCTGATAACATTACCGGACTTGTGTGCGAATCCTTTTCCAAGTAAAACCACTACTGTAGCCCAGTTGGTAAAGTTCTTGCTTCGTATCTGGGAGGTCAGGGTTTCAACCCCGATCGGGTCTGGCAAAAATTTAAAAACAACATACTGTGCATAATATCGAACAAAAAAATCATGATATCGTCATATCCCATTTTTGAATTCTGTCATTCAATACATTCAAAAACCAGGTTTATGATAATATCATCATGTATCTCTTTAAATTCCTTCTGTTAATTGAATTATTAATGCTCGACTCAAACGTGATTGAAATACATTATCAGTATTGTTAACACTGTGTCAGAGTTGCATGGACTTCAGCATTGACGGAGTGACGGAACTGCATTAGGGAATTCAGGCCAGGTGATAACCTCGGATTTTCAGACGGAAAGTGCGCCGATTGGACCAGTTAAATGCGCCCAACTACCTTAGTAGGGCAACTGATTTTGACATGTTCTGTCATGGGATTCAAGGCTTTACCAGTTGACCGCGCCGAGTTAACTCCATCAGTAGACCAGCTTACCTATTTTCCGTATTGAATGCATCGATTAAACCAGTCGCGAAAGCGCCGGGTGAACCACAGTAGGCCAACTAATCTATGATTCCTGTCGTAGAATGCACTAATTGTACCAGTAGCTAGACTGCGCCGATTGAAATGTATCAGTAGGCCGGCTGATTTTGGCATTTTCTGTTGATGCACCAATTATCTTAGTTGAAATTGCCAAGTTAACCGCATCGGTAAGCCAGCTTACCCTAGAAATTTCCGTCGGAGGATGCACTGATTAAAATACCAGTTGAACGCGCCGAATGCCATCAGTAGGCCAGGTGACCTCAGCATTTTCCGTGGCGGATCAGCAGGCTAGATGACATCGAAATTTTCCGTCGTAGAATGTACGATTTTACCACTGAAACGCGCCGAGTTAATTGCATCAGTGAGCTACGTGACCTCAGCATTTTCTCTATTTGCATCGATTTTATCAGTTGAATGCGCCGAGTAAACTGCCATCAGTAGGTCAGCTTACCTCAGCATTTTCCGTCGCGGATCGGTAGGCTAGATGACATCGACATTTTCCGTCGTAGAATGTACCGATTTTGCCAGTTGAACGCATAAGTAAACTGCATCACTGGGCTAGGTTACCTTAGCTTTTCTCTATTTGCACCAATTTTATCAGTTGAACGCGCCGAGTGAACTTCCATCAGTAGGCCAGGTGAACTCATGAACTCGACATTTTCCGTCTTGGATCAGTAGCCTAGATGACATCGACATTTTCCGTCGTAGAATGTACCGATTTTGCCAGTTGATCGCATAAGTAAACTGCATCAGTGGGCTAGGTTACCTTAGCTTTTTCTCTCGTGTGCCGATTAAAATACCAGTTGAACGCGCCAAGTTAACTGCATCAATTGGCTAGATGACCTCAAAATTTTCTATAGTAGGATATAACGATTTTGCCAGTTAAACGCGTCGAGTGAACTGCCATCAGTAGGCCAGGTGACCTCAACATTTTCCGTCGCGGATCAGTAGCCTAGATGACATCGACATTTTCCGTCGTGGAATGTACCGATTTGGCAGTTGAACGCATAAGTAAACTGCATCAGTGGGCTAGGTGACCTTAGCTTTTCCCCATTTGCACCAATTTTACCAGTTGAACGCGTCGAGTTAACTGCCATCAGTTGGCCAGGTGACCTCAACATTTTCCGTCGCAGATCAGTAGCCTAGATGACATCGACATTTTCCGTCGTAGAATGTACCGATTTTGCCAGTTGAACCGCAGAGTTAACTGCATCAGTGAGCTAGGTGACATTAGCTTTTCTCTATTTGCACCAATTTTACCATTTGAACGCGCCTAGTGAACTGCAATCAGTAGATGACATTGACATTTTCCGTAGTAGAATATACCGATTTTGCCTGTTAAACGCGCTAAGGGCTAGGTGACCTCATCATTTTCTCTATTTAGTTGAACGCGCCGAGTGAACTGCATCCGTGAATAGGCTGTACTTAAATGGAATTCCAAGAGTATAAATATGCCACGCATGACAAACGACATTTAAGGTGATGATAGATCTGGTTAATCTGTGAACTTTGACATCATCATCATCTTCAAAAAACCCGAAAATATGTCGGACAGAAAAATTTCCCGCAGACATTCCAACTTCATCATGCAATTATTTATCATGTAACAGAAAGTCACCTGTCCGATTTCAAAGTCAAGCAAAAAACTTCTTAAAAGGTTTAAAGTATTTCTATTTGCATACACCATCGTCTGTACACAGGCCGAAAAATCTGCCGTCAAGCTATTTTCATTAATAGTATCTATATTTATTTTTGCGTATAATTGGTTTTCTAAAACTTAAACAATTAGCTAAAATCGCTTACGGCAGGTTTCACGACCTGGTTTGCGCCGATTAAAAAAAAGAAATTTATTTGCATTTTAACATCGTCTGCAACGTTATGTCGTATGATAACGATTAAACAGATTTAACATCTAAAAAGGAATAGCTATAAATTATGGTAATGAAAGTATTTTAAGTAGGTTCTTTCGATACATAAATAAAAGTTTTTTTTATAGAACTTTATGGCTGTTTAACGTTGATGACACAATCTTGTAGGTCGACCGACAACGGCGGGACGCATTTTTAAAGTGCAATGCATGCAAAATAATTATAATTATATATACAATCGTGGACTTTTTAGTTGTTGTATATGGTGTGATATTCACCGGAAAAATAAATATTGATCGAGGCGACAGCCGAGGTCAATATTTATTTTTCAGGTGAATATCACACCATATACAACCACTAAAAAGCCCATAACTGTTTTATTATATAATTTAGCCACTGTGGCACTTCGATTGACAATGTTTTCTCAAACCTTGACCAGAAAATCTAACTATAGCTATTTTACCGATGTTAGATTTCCTGTCCACCCTGGTTGATCACACTAAAATTATCCCGCATTAGTTAGCTCAATCTGACTTTTTAAGACACAATCACTTGCGTACACTTAATTGATGACGTTCTAATCATTTTACGGAGAACGTCAACAAAAATCGATGACGTACACCATTTGATATTCACCGGAAAATCTGTGGTATTCCAATGGTCACGTGTTACCGTTTTAGCCAATCATAAAGATGGAATTTATTAATTATATAATAATTATTCGTGCATTTTTGAATTCTAAATACATTTTTGTAATTACAGTGAAACCTGTCTATAAAGGCCCCTAAGGGAACCAGTAAAATACACAGGTTCAAATAATATGAATTCGGATAAATCTTATCATCTTATAAATTCAGGCGGCGCGTCCTAAAATAGAGGCCGTAGTGTAAGGCAGATTTGCATCGAGGACAACCAGTAAAAGTAGTGTTTATGGGCAGAGGGTCCTTATATACAAGTTCATATCATATGAATAAAGAGGAATTAGCTATAGGATTAAATTTTATCAGACTTTAATGCAGGCGTTCCTTATATAGATGTGGCAGGTTTGGCTGTACTAAGTTTGCACCACGAGGAACAAGAAAAAGTAGTCTTTAGAGGCAGATCGATCTTATATACGGGTACAAATAATATAAATACGGAGGGGTACGGTTTGGATGCAGTTTTATCAGTTTTTAAATGCAGGTGACCCATATATAGAGGTGGCCTTTTAAGACGGGGTTGATTGTTTTAAGTTGCACCAAGAGACTGTAAAAGTTCCCTGTGTTGACAGATGTCCTTATATACAGGTTCAAATAATATAAATAAGGGGAAATTGGGATGCAATTTTATCAGCCTTTGAATACAGATGATCAGTCAGCACCATAAAATACTACAAATGAAAGTCGACGGTTTCATAGTATACTTATAATATTCTATTGAATAATTGAATGGGGTGTTATGCCCCGGTCCAGAATATTTCATTAAAATCGAGACGTCACTTTTTCGATGTAATATGACAGAAATTTTTACCTTTGCAGTGCGCCCAGGACAATGCGTAGGGAGGTCACGCCTGCCATGACACGGGACATTGGTTTTAAGGTCCTGTGACTTTCATTTCTAAATGCCGAATGCTTGGCGAAAGAACAGCCCGTGTTGAAGCAGTCTTAACACGTGAAAGAACCTGCACATTGCCCTTAGCGCACTGCAAAGGTAAATATTTCTGCCACCTCACCTATAGCTGGTGACGTCTCGATATAAATGAAATTTTCTTGACTGGGACATAAAACTCCATTCAATCAATCAAACTGATTATTCTAATAGTGTCAGCCCTGAGAATTCAAAACTGGGCTTTATTTTAAATTTCAGATTTATAAAATGTTGTTGATTACATTTATACCAGCACTAGACGGATGTTTCGGAATACAATTCCTCATCGGTACTGCTTGGACCAAAACTGTAAAAGTATTTAATATGACCAATTTAATATAGTCGGATTGACCGATAAGCCATTTTGCCCAATGCATATCATCATGAATAAGTAAATATATTTCGAATTTATTTTAATTTTTATAAGTTGGTGTCAGCGCTGAGAACTCAATATTGGACTATATAAATGTCGAATTTTACAGATAATGCCATGTTAAAATAAATATTTAATATGCAGTGCGCTTTCTATGGCGACAGGTTTAAATACATGTTTATGTATTTCTATTTATTCTGACCAATAAAGCATTTAAGGTGGCCTTCGATGGACAAGTGGTCTAAAGCACACAATTACGGATCATAGCTCTTCTCATCGGGTACGTATACGTAGGTTCGAATCACACTCGGGACAGGTCCTAGCTAGTCTGAGAAAGTTTGTCAGTTCCCTTGCCGAACGTCGGTGTTTTTTTCCGGACACTCTGGTTTCCTCCACCACCCATTAAACTGACCGCCTAATGAGGTCCATCGCCTAACGAAGTCCAGACTTTATTAGGAGGCCTAATGCAGTCCAAAGATTGAGACTCTAGACAAGAGTTGAGTTGAGTTGAGTAATGGTGTTTAACGTCCCAGTCAAGAATATTTCACTTATATCGAGACGTCGCCAGCTATAGGCGAAGGTGCAAATTTTGCCTGTGCGTTGCACTGATTATACAGCAGGATTCTTTATCGTGCCAAGCCCACCGTGATACGGGACCTCGTTTATTTTAAGTTCCCATCCGAAAGAACCGTGACTTTAATTTTGTAATGCCGATTGCTTGGCGAAAGAACGGTCACTACTCACTTTCAAGTCTTGGGTCAGACCCGGCCGGGGATCGAACCAACAACCTCCCACTTACGGAGCGAGCACTCTACCAACTTAGCTACCGCAGTGGTCCTAGACAAGAAGTCTTTTTGGTATTACCAACTAAAATTATTCTAAACAATGAATGACTGTACTTGACTGCTCGTTCGGTGCCTCAATAATTTGACTTAATTAGGCGTTGAAATTGTCATTAATTAATAATTGTATATAATGCAATGTTGCAACAAATATTTAATATATGCAATGTATTCTATTGTTAACGATAAAAATAGCAATTTTTATTGTGACCAATAAACCATTATGGGGGCTTCGTTGACCAAATGGTCTTAAGCGCGCTCTTACTTTATTCAATATGCAATGCTCTTTTTAGGGCGACCGATTTAAATATAGTCGGATTGTATTGTCCAATAAGGAATTTTGCCCAGTGTATATTATCAGCAATAAATGAGTAAATATATATATTTTTATTCTATTTCTTATATACAAGGAGTGATATATTGTCTATTGTCATTGTAATGATTATATTAACAGATATTAAATATTCATGTAATGCGCTTTCTATGATGACCGATAAAAATATAGCAATTTCTATTGTGACCAAAAAAACCCACTTCAGTTGCAATTAGGGGTCTTCGATGGCAAAGTGGCCTATAGCTCGCATTTACGGATCATAGCTTCTCTCATTATGCTACGTTCCCACTGTCGTGCGATCCGTTACGAACGCCACGATTGACCATTCGTAGCTGATCTGGGAATTTCTCTGAAATTTCAGGTTTGGATACGAGGCGATGCGAGTCGATACGTTCTGATACGATTTGTTGCGCTCGGATGCGATATGTTCACGATTTGTCAATTTCAGGTGTCACGATCTGTCATGATCTGATCTTCCGTTCAGATGCGATCACATACGTTCCGATAGGACTGTTTCGATTGAGTCCACGATTGGGTCTCGATCTGACACGATCATCACGATCGAGTTCCCCGAATTGGGACGATCTGATACGTGCAGATACGTGCAGATACGTTCCGATACGTTCATCAAGAACAAATGCGCTCCGTTACGATATAATACGATTGTGGTCGCGATGTCTTTCACGATCATGATTGAGGGTGATCACGATTTGAGCTACGACTGGACCCCGACGGGTATAAATACAGCCCGACTGACCATGGGCTTCATTGTTTCTTGAACTTTTACACATCTTAACAGAGCGTGGTGTTTGTATCGTCATAGATCGATCCCGATCACCACGATTTGGAAGCACGATTAGATGCGATCTGTCGCGCTTTGTTACGATGCAATACGATCTGATACGATGATCCCGAATGACAATTGATCGTGTTGATCGTAGAAAATTTTTGAACCGTTCAAAAATATTCTACGATTAACACGATTGCCACGACTGACCTCAAGATCTGATAAGATCTGATAGGATCATCACGATTACTCCACGATTAAGACCACGATTTTAATCGTGGCGCGCATCGTGATAGTGGGAACGCCCCATTAGGTGCGTAGGTTCGAATCTCACTCGGGACAGGTCCTAGCTAGTCTGAGAAAGTTTGTCAGTTCCCTTGCCGAATGTCGGTTGTTAAGACACTCGGGTTTCCTCCACCACCCTGCTAGCGCGCTGATCGCCTTGATATAAATGAAAGAATTTTTTTTGGTTGTGAAACCCTATCACTCCAATGCAATGCGTTTTCTATCATGACCAATTTAAACACGTGTATAGTCGGATTGTAGTGTCCAATAAGGAATTTTGCCCAGTGTATTTTATGAGGAATAAGTACCAGTAAGTAAATATATATTTTTTATTCTATTTCATATATACAAGGAGTGATATATTGTCTATTGTCATGGTAATGATTATATTAACAGGTATTGTTAGTATTTTATGGTTAAAACATTAGTACCGAGACAAATTGGTATGTCTGGACTCGCTTCAGGGATGACAAAAATCACCAATGTTGTCAAACACCGTCACCTTAATGGATAGGCATCCTGACAAGTTGTAAACAGTTACAACGATAAAAATATATATAAAGGCCACCTACAAAAAAGAATTTGTTTTATGTTCCTCTGTAACGAGGGACTTCCACTCGCGTCTGAGTATGATGAGTAATGGTGTTTAACGTCCCAATCAAGAATATTTCACTTATATCGAGACGTCGCCAGTTATAGGCGAAGGTGCAGAAATTTTGCCTGTACATTGCACTGATGGCATTTTAAGTTCCCATCCGAAAGAACTGTTACTTTCATTTCGTAATGTCGAGTACTTGGCAAAAGAACAGTCACTACCAACTTTCAAGTCTTGAGTCAGACCCGGTCGGGGATTGAACCAATGGCCTCCCACTTACGGAGCGAGCACTCTACCAACCAAGCTACCGCAGTTGTCCCCACTTGCGTCTGACCAAAACTTGTTAATAGATAGTGAATGCTCTTTCGCAAAGTACTTAGCCTTTAGAAATGAAAGTTACAGGGTCCTTCAAAAGAGACCTTAAAAACTGGTGATGTCTAGATATAAGTAAAACATTCTTGACTGGACCTAAATACCATCCAATCAATTAATCTTAACTCAGAACATTTTTTCTACCAGTGTACTTGGATGATGATGATGGTGGTGTCGTTGTTGTTGATAATGATGATGTGTTGCTGTTGCGGCGGCGGCTGCTGCTGACGACGATGACGATGGTGATGATGTTTTGTTATTGATGATGTTACCGCGTCGTGTTGTTGTTGCAGCGGTTGCTGCTGCTGCTGCTGACGACGACGAAGACGATGATGAATATGACGACGCCAATGATGATGATGATTATGTTTTGTTGCTATAGTTGTTTCGGCGGCAGCTGCTGCTGATGATGATGACGATGATGTCAATTTATTTTGCGGCGTATAAAATTTTAGGGTGGTTGGAATGACAGTAAACAAATAATTTTGTAAGTTTCGCCTTAAAAGACAAGAATGTTGTTCTCCATTATGTACGCTGATGTTATATTATGTATAAGATAATTTTGATTAATTTTTTGTTTATCGTGAGTCACACGTCGGTAGTCTTGTAAATAATATTTGTTAATTAATATATGATATCATTATTTAGTAAACAAATTAATTAGCAAAAACTTAATCAGCTCGAATTTATCATGGTGTAAATATTACAAAAATGATTATGTAAAATTTGCCATTTGACAAAATCTTTATGTCATTTTGGTGAATAACAGGGGCGGAGTGGTTCTCGTGACATAATTATACCATTTTGAACGCATTTCATGATACTTTTTTTTTAAAAGAAAAATAAATAAAAGTATATTTATTAACTGTCGTTACTGTTGTCAAAATAATCTCAGTCCTGTCAGGAAGCATTAGTACCCAGAAAAAAACCATCTACATACACCGTCAATCTGACAAACTTCTGCACCAAGTGGAATTCAAACCGTTCAGACAATGGGGGGGGGGGGGGGGGGGGGGGTAGGGAGTAGGGTGTGGGGGTTCCATCATCGGATGCTTTAGACCACTCGGTTCCCCGAGACCTTGTTACAGATCAACTGCATTTATAAGCCTAACTTTCCTTAGCTGGTTGCGCAAACTGTTATATTAATTTTTTCCTCTAGTTTTATACCACTACGGAAGTTCAGTTGGTAGAGTATGAATTCGCTTTATAAGTGGGAGATTGGGGTTCGAATTCTGGACTACACTTGAAAAAATGTAGTGTTTTTTTCTAAGCATTCGGGATTTTGAAATGAAAGTGGTGGGTTCTTCGGTAGAGACCTTAAAACTGACGCCCATATCACTTTAAGCGTGTCACGCTAGAGAAAAGTCCAGTAAGTGGGAAGACGTAGGTCCGAATCCCGACCGGGTCTGACCTAAGACTTGAAAGTGGGTAGTGACTCTCTCGGCATTACAAAATGAAAGGTTCCTTTGAATGGGAACTTAAGATAAACGAAGTCCCGTATCACGATAGGCTTGGTACGCTAAAGAACTCTGCTTATAATGCCATCAGCGCAACGCACAAGCAAAATTTCTGCACCTTCGCCTATAGCTGGCGACGTCTCGATTTTTTTTCAATTCGCAAAAATAGCGAAAATAACCACGTTTACAGTATGAGAAATATTCTTGACTGGGACGTTAAACACCATTACTTAACTCGCTAGAGAAAAGTCATTGTACGTTGCTCCAAGCAGCGCACTGTTACAAATCCTCAATTCAATGCCACTTTCTAAAAAAAATGAAGTGCAACACCTAATCTACAGTCTAAACTTCAGCGCAAATTTTAATGTAAAAAAGTAAGATATTCCATCCATAGCTCGCGACGCCCCAATATAAGTAAATTTTTATTGACTGGGATTTAAAATTCACCATTTTATTCAATTAACTATAATTAATTACGACATTAGTTCAACAGTAAATTAATTTTCGGTGTATTCCATGATGAACTTATATTTTTAATTGACACATGCAATTAATTAGCATGTAATTAATTCATTAATTATTAATTAGTTGCCGACATGTTTAACATGCCGACAATGTACACAGCGTACAGACCTGTCGAAAGTTTAACAGTGAAGTAACTAGGTTGGTTGGTTGGTTGAATGTTGCTTAACGTCACATCAGCAATTTTTCAGCGAGACTCGAACTCACAGCGGTGAGAGACCCTGGATTTAAAGACTGACGTTACAAATTCCCGGAATAACGTCGTTTTTACGGGAAAGCGTCATATTGTGCGATTCCATGTCCATTAGAAACAAGCGTTTCACAGACACGTTAGAAGGTATTACGTGGTACAGCGGCGAACCCCATTGACGTATCGCTGGCCACGCCCACAATGTTCCGACAAAGGCCTGGCATGGTTGAATGACACACAAAAAGAATGAAAACTCGGCCTGAATGTGCGCCGTTTAATGACGTCACTGACACTAGTACGTCATCAGTTTCCGTGACGCCGCGCGCTGCTTTGGTACCGTGATGGCGGCCTTTGTCGGAACATTGTGGGCGTGGTCGGCAATCCGTCAATTGTGAAGTAACCAATTAGTGCCGAATCTGTAGCTTATCTCGACCTCTTGTTGAGAATATCTTGACATTTTGGAAAGCTGCTATCTACAGTACAGACCTGTCGAAAGTTTAACACTAAGCTGACGAAAAGGAATCGAAACTCGACTGTCGAGATGTGGATAGCTAATACAAAAAAAACTTTAAAAGAGATACAGATAGCCATTTCCAAAAAAGCTGCCGAAATGTAGATTACCATGGACCGAGATTGACCGATTCGGCACCAATTTGTAAGCTCGGTGTTAAACTTTCGACAGGTCTGTACTGTATTTCTCGATGGCTTTTTGGCTATACTCTCGGCCATTCGGCAGCCGAGTTATGACTTATTTTCGTACGCTCAGTGTTAAACTTTCGACAGGTCTCTACCGTAATTGATACAAAGGAGCACTTGTCGATTGTAAATCAGTGTTTTAAGACTCGTAACTTAATAGTCACTGATACAGCATGTAATTATCTATCCCAGTTACAGCAACATGTGCTAAGCTATTTTTAGATTAAGTCCCTCCCATATCAGATTTGTTTACCGGTGGGTTAAAATTTAAGTCATTCCTCGGCCTTTAAATATCACCTAATAAGTATGCACCAGACACTATCAGAGAACAGTACAGACCTGTCGAAAGTTTAACACTGAACTTAACAAAATGGGATCAAGTTCGGCTTCCAAATGGCCAAGGTATTGATAACTGGTGATAGAAAAGCTTCCAAGAGATAAAATAATGTTCAGCTGTCGAAAAAAGTTGTTGAGATAAAACTAATGAGGGATCAAAACAAGCAGTCTGCTCGGCATTAATTTTTTTGACCGATCTGTATGTGCATTTTGGTATGTTTGTGTTTTATTTTTGGGATTGTGATTTGACCGGTATATATCTGTTTGGTTTTTGGGATTGTGATTTGGATCGGTATGTTTGTGTTTGATTTTTGGGATTGTAATTTGGACATGGACCGGTATGTTTGTGTTTGGTTTTTGGGATTTTGATTTGGACATGGACCGGTATGTTTGTGTTTGATTTTTGGGATTGTGATTTGGACATGGACCGGTATGTTTGTGTTTGAATTTTGGGATTGTGATTTGGACATGGACAGTATGTTTGTGCTTGATTTTTGGGATTGTGATTTGGACATGGACCGGTATGTTTGTGTTTGATTTTTGAAATTGTGATTTGGACATGGACCGGTATGTTTGTGTTTGATTTTTGGGATTGTGATTTGGACATGGACCGGTATGTTTGTGTTTGATTTTTGGGATTGTGATTTGGACATGGACCTGTTTGTGTTTGATTTTTGGATTGTGATTTGGACATGGACCGGTATGTTTGTGTTTGATTTTTGGGATTGTAATTTGGACATGGACCGGTATGTTTGTGTTTGATTTTTGGGATTGTGATTTGGATATAGACCGGTATGTGTGTATTTGATTTTTGGGATTGTGATTTGGACATGGACCGGTATGTTTTGTGTTGATTTTTGGGATTGTGATTTGGATATAGACCGGTATGTTTGTGTTTGATTTTTGGGATTGTGATTTGGATATAGACCGGTATGTTTGTGTTGATTTTTGAAATGTGATTTGGACATGGACCGGTATGTTTGTGTTTGATTTTTGGATTTGTGATTTTGACATGGACCGGTATGTTTGTGTTTGATTTTTGGGATTGTGATTTGGACATGGACCGGTATGTTTGTGTTTGATTTTTGGGATTGTGATTTGGACATGGACCGGTATGTTTGTGTTGAATTTGGGATTGTGATTTGGACATGGACCGGTATGTTTGTGTTTGATTTTTGGGATTGTGATTTGGACATGGACCGGTATGTTTGTGTTTGAATTTTGGGATTGTGATTTGGACATGGACCGGTATGTTTGTGTTTGATTTTTGAAATTGTGATTTGGACATGGACCGGTATGTTTGTGTTTGATTTTTGGGATTGTGATTTGGACATGGACCGGTATGTTTGTGTTTGATTTTGAAATTGTGATTTTGACATGGACCGGTATGTTTGTGTTTGAATTTTGGGATTGTGATTTGGACATGGACCGGTATGTTTGTGTTTGATTTTTGGGATTGTGATTTGGACATGGACCGGTATGTTTGTGTTTGAATTTTGGGATTGTGATTTGGACATGGACCGGTATGTTTGTGTTTGATTTTGAAATTGTGATTTTGACATGGACCGGTATGTTTGTGTTTGAATTTTGGGATTGTGATTTGGACATGGACCGGTATGTTTGTGTTTGATTTTGGGATTGTGATTTGGACATGGACCGGTATGTTTGTGTTTGATTTTTGGGATTGTGATTTGGACATGGACCGGTATGTTTGTGTTTGAATTTTGGGATTGTGATTTGGACATGGACCGGTATGTTTGTGTTGATTTTTGAAATTGTGATTTTGACATGGACCGGTATGTTTGTGTTTGAATTTTGGGATTGTGATTTGGACATGGACCGGTATGTTTGTGTTTGATTTTTGGGATTGTGATTTGGACATGGACCGGTATGTTTGTGTTTGAATTTTGGGATTGTGATTTGGACATGGACCGGTATGTTTGTGTTGATTTTTGAAATTGTGATTTGGACATGGACCGGTATGTTTGTGTTTGATTTTTGGATTTGTGATTTGACATGGACCGGTATGTTTGTGTTTGATTTTTGGGATTGTGATTTGGACATGGACCGGTATGTTTGTGTTTGATTTTGGGATTGTGATTTGGACATGGACCGGTATGTTTGTGTTTGAATTTTGGGATTGTGATTTGGACATGGACCAGTATGTTTGTGCTTGATTTTTGGGATTGGGATTTGATTTGGACATGGACCGGTATGTTTGTGTTTGATTTTTGAAATTGTGATTTGGACATGGACCGGTATGTTTGTGTTTGATTTTTGGGATTGTGATTTGGACATGGACCGGTATGTTTGTGTTTGATTTTTGGGATTGTGATTTGGACATGGACCGGTATGTTTGTGTTTGATTTTTGAAATTGTGATTTTGACATGGACCGGTATGTTTGTGTTTGATTTTTGGGATTGTGATTTGGACATGGACCGGTATGTTTGTGTTTGAATTTTGGGATTGTGATTTGGACATGGACCGGTATGTTTGTGTTTGATTTTTGAAATTGTGATTTGGACATGGACCGGTATGTTTGTGTTTGATTTTTGGATTTGTGATTTTGACATGGACCGGTATGTTTGTGTTTGATTTTTGGGATTGTGATTTGGACATGGACCGGTATGTTTGTGTTTGATTTTTGGGATTGTGATTTGGACATGGACCGGTATGTTTGTGTTTGAATTTTGGGATTGTGATTTGGACATGGACCAGTATGTTTGTGCTTGATTTTTGGGATTGTGATTTGGACATGGACCGGTATGTTTGTGTTTGATTTTTGAAATTGTGATTTGGACATGGACCGGTATGTTTGTGTTTGATTTTTGGGATTGTGATTTGGACATGGACCGGTATGTTTGTGTTTGATTTTTGAAATTGTGATTTGGACATGGACCGGTATGTTTGTGTTTGAATTTTGGGATTGTGATTTGGACATGGACCGGTATGTTTGTGTTTGATTTTTGAAATTGTGATTTGGACATGGACCGGTATGTTTGTGTTTGATTTTTGGATTTGTGATTTTGACATGGACCGGTATGTTTGTGTTTGATTTTTGGGATTGTGATTTGGACATGGACCGGTATGTTTGTGTTTGATTTTTGGGATTGTGATTTGGACATGGACCGGTATGTTTGTGTTTGAATTTTGGGATTGTGATTTGGACATGGACCAGTATGTTTGTGCTTGATTTTTGGGATTGTGATTTGGACATGGACCGGTATGTTTGTGTTTGATTTTTGAAATTGTGATTTGGACATGGACCGGTATGTTTGTGTTTGATTTTTGGGATTGTGATTTGGACATGGACCGGTATGTTTGTGTTTGATTTTTGGGATTGTGATTTGGACATGGACCGGTATGTTTGTGTTTGATTTTTGAAATTGTGATTTTGACATGGACCGGTATGTTTGTGTTTGATTTTTGGGATTGTGATTTGGACATGGACCGGTATGTTTGTGTTTGAATTTTGGGATTGTGATTTGGACATGGACCGGTATGTTTGTGTGATTTTTGAAATTGTGATTTGGACATGGACCGGTATGTTTGTGTTTGATTTTTGGATTTGTGATTTTGACATGGACCGGTATGTTTGGTTTGATTTTTGGGATTGTGATTTGGACATGGACCGGTATGTTTGTGTTTGATTTTTGGGATTGTGATTTGGACATGGACCGGTATGTTTGTGTTTGAATTTTGGGATTGTGATTTGGACATGGACCAGTATGTTTGTGCTTGATTTTTGGGATTGTGATTTGGACATGGACCGGTATGTTTGTGTTTGATTTTTGAAATTGTGATTTGGACATGGACCGGTATGTTTGTGTTTGATTTTTGGGATTGTGATTTGGACATGGACCGGTATGTTTGTGTTTGATTTTTGGGATTGTGATTTGGACATGGACCGGTATGTTTGTGTTTGATTTTGAAATTGTGATTTTGACATGGACCGGTATGTTTGTGTTTGAATTTGGGATTGTGATTTGGACATGGACCGGTATGTTTGTGTTTGATTTTGGGATTGTGATTTGGACATGGACCGGTATGTTTGTGTTTGATTTTTGGGATTGTGATTTGGACATGGACCGGTATGTTTGTGTTTGAATTTTGGGATTGTGATTTGGACATGGACCGGTATGTTTGTGTTTGATTTTTGAAATTGTGATTTTGACATGGACCGGTATGTTTGTGTTTGAATTTTGGGATTGTGATTTGGACATGGACCGGTATGTTTGTGTTTGATTTTGGGATTGTGATTTGGACATGGACCGGTATGTTTGTGTTTGATTTTTGGGATTGTGATTTGGACATGGACCGGTATGTTTGTGTTTGAATTTTGAAATTGTGATTTGGACATGGACCGGTATGTTTGTGTTTGATTTTGGATTTGTGATTTGACATGGGACCGGTATGTTGTGTTTGATTTTGGATTGTGATTTGGACATGGACCGTATGTTTGTGTTTGATTTTTGGGATTGTGATTTGGACATGGACCGGTATGTTTGTGTTTGATTTTTGGGATTGTGATTTGGACATGGACCGGTATGTTTGTGTTGAATTTTGGGATTGTGATTTGGACATGGACCAGTATGTTTGTGCTTGATTTTTGGGATTGTGATTTGGACATGGACCGGTATGTTTGTGTTTGATTTTTGAAATTGTGATTTGGACATGGACCGGTATGTTTGTGTTTGATTTTTGGGATTGTGATTTGGACATGGACCGGTATGTTTGTGTTTGATTTTTGGGATTGTGATTTGGACATGGACCGGTATGTTTGTGTTTGATTTTGGGATTGTGATTTGGACATGGACCGGTATGTTTGTGTTTGATTTTTGGGATTGTAATTTGGACATGGACCGGTATGTTTGTGTTTGATTTTTGGGATTGTGATTTGGATATAGACCGGTATGTGTGTATTTGATTTTTGGGATTGTGATTTGGACATGGACCGGTATGTTTGTGTTTGATTTTTGGGATTGTGATTTGGATATAGACCGGTATGTTTGTGTTTGATTTTTGGGATTGTGATTTGGATATAGACCGGTATGTTTGTGTTTGATTTTTGAAATTGTGATTTGGACATGGACCGGTATGTTTGTGTTTGATTTTTGGATTTGTGATTTTGACATGGACCGGTATGTTTGTGTTTGATTTTTGGGATTGTGATTTGGACATGGACCGGTATGTTTGTGTTTGATTTTTGGGATTGTGTTCATGACATGGGCCGGTATGTTTGTGTTTGATTTTTGGGATTGTGATTTGGATATAGATCGGTATGTTTGTGTTTGATTTTTGGGATTGTGATTTGGATATAGATCGGTATGTTTGTGTTTGATTTTTGAAATTGTGATTTGGACATGGACCGGTATGTTTGTGTTTGATTTTTGGGATTGTGATTTGGATATAGATCGGTATGTTTGTGTTTGATTTTTGGGATTGTAATTTGGACATGGACCGGTATGTTTGTGTTTGGTTTTTGGGATTTTGATTTGGACATGGACCGGTATGTTTGTGTTTGATTTTTGGGATTGTGATTTGGACATGGACCGGTATGTTTGTGTTTGAATTTTGGGATTGTGATTTGGACATGGACCAGTATGTTTGTGCTTGATTTTTGGGATTGTGATTTGGACATGGACCGGTATGTTTGTGTTTGATTTTTGAAATTGTGATTTGGACATGGACCGGTATGTTTGTGTTTGATTTTTGGGATTGTGATTTGGACATGGACAGGTATGTGTGTATTTGATTTTTGGGATTGTGATTTGGACATGGACCGGTATGTTTGTGTTTGATTTTTGGGATTGTGATTTGGATATAGACCGGTATGTTTGTGTTTGATTTTTGGGATTGTGATTTGGATATAGACCGGTATGTTTGTGTTTGATTTTTGAAATTGTGATTTGGACATGGACCGGTATGTTTGTGTTTGATTTTTGGGATTGTGATTTGGACATGGACCGGTATGTTTGTGTTTGAATTTTGGGATTGTGATTTGGACATGGACCGGTATGTTTGTGTTTGATTTTTGGATTTGTGATTTTGACATGGACCGGTATGTTTGTGTTTGATTTTTGGGATTGTGATTTGGACATGGACCGGTATGTTTGTGTTTGATTTTTGGGATTGTGTTCATGACATGGGCCGGTATGTTTGTGTTTGATTTTTGGGATTGTGATTTGGATATAGATCGGTATGTTTGTGTTTGATTTTTGGGATTGTGATTTGGATATAGATCGGTATGTTTGTGTTTGATTTTTGAAATTGTGATTTGGACATGGACCGGTATGTTTGTGTTTGATTTTTGGGATTGTCATCATGACATGGACCGGTATGTTTGTGTTTGATTTTTGGGATTGTGATTTGGACATGGACCGGTATGTTTGTGTTTGATTTTTGGGATTGTCATCATGACATGGACCGGTATGTTTGTGTTTGATTTTTGGGATTGTGATTTGGACATGGACCGGTATGTTTGTGTTTGATTTTTGGGATTGTCATCATGACATGGACCGGTATGTTTGTGTTTGATTTTTGGGATTGTGATTTGGACATGGACCGGTATGTTTGTGTTTGAATTTTGGGATTGTGATTTGGACATGGACCGGTATGTTTGTGTTTGATTTTTGGGATTGTGTTCATGACATGGGCCGGTATGTTTGTGTTTGGTTTTTGGGATTTTGATTTGGACATGGACCGGTATGTTTGTGTTTGATTTATGGAATTGTGATTTGGACATGGACCTGTATGTTTGTGTTTGAATTTTGGGATTGTGATCATGACATAGACTGGTATGTGTGTATTTGATTTTTAGACTGTAATTTGAACATGGACGGACAAATCTGTTTATTTATCTTTATAAGCTCATAAATTAGGTTTAAACAATAGTTTTAGCACTATAAAACTGACATTTACGGACACAAATCAATTTAGTTGCTAGTTCCCCTATTTCCTGGTAACGGTAGTAACCAAACAAATGCCAAAGATATCAATATAAATGGAAATTGGTGTCCGACAAGGAGATGAATTAGGAACAAATATGTCTATAATGGATATTTTGTTGTGGCCAGATCTTGATGGCCATTTAATTACATATTTATTGTCTCTTAACAGCTTTAGACATTGATATGAATAAAATGTCAATCATCTAGGTAACGAAATAATTGTTACCATGGCAACGAAGTGTTTATTTATTGCACGTTATAATGTAAAAGTAAATAAAATAGCGCTGCTATTGTTTACAGAAAAATATTTTTTTTATGATCAAAGGTCAACAGGACGACACGTGCTCGTGACTATGTCAATCATGATTAAGGGGCAAGTTCATCCAAGGCGGGAGGGGAGGCCTCGGATTCGATTTCATACAGCAATTAAAAATATACAAAATACGATACAATTGATCGATCAGTGGCGTTGGTCTTTCAGTCTTTATTTTACAAGTGAATTGTCAATAAACAATGCGTAGCTCAGTTGGTACTCTCTCCGTAAGTGGGAGGTTGTGGGTTCCAACCCCGACCGGGTCTAACCCAAGACTTGAAAGTGGGAAGTGACTGTTCTTTCACAAGCACTCGGCATTACGAAATGCAAATCATGGTTCTTGTGAACTTAAAATTAACGAGGTCCCGTGTCACTGTGGGCTAGGCACGATAAAGAGCTCTACTGTATAATGTCATCAGCGCAACGCACAGGCAAAATGTCTGCACCTTGGCCTATAACTGGAGACGTCTCGATATAAGTGAAATATTATTGACTGGGACGTTAAACACCATTACTCAACTCAACTAAACCAGGACTGGGTAACTCGACGCTCCCTTATTATAGATGCTTTACGTGTTCGTAACCATTAAGGTTGCTTCGAGTCACCAAGGCCGAGTGGCCGAGATATAAAAACCAAGTGACCGAAGAGATATTTGTAGCTGCTGAAGAACAGCTGGCTAGATTTAGCTAACGGGGGGTCGATATGAGTTGCCGATTCGATACTAATTTAAAGTGTTTGCCCAGTGTTAAACTTTCGACAAGTCTGTACTGTATATGTGACATCCTGGAAAACCCCGAAACAGTAAGTACTTTGTCTTAGGCTTTAAACGGAAGAGACCATGGGTTCAAATCCTGGTCAAGTATTCGGTCACATTTTAAGTTGTTTATAAGTGGGAGTTTCCTACCATGTATACAGAATTATCGTCAAGTGTTGAAAATAACCTGCCTCGAGCTCGTTATAAATTCGGGTCTAGTTTTTCAAAGCCCCGTTAGCTTAACTAAATACATGTAGTTATTGAGCTTAGACTTGAAAAGTTATTGAAACTTAAAAAAAATGTTATAGACATAAAGTTGTGACTTTAATCGCTTGTTTTGGATAATAACATTTTGCTGTATTAGTATATAAATTAATTTTTAAAAAATTCAAGAAATATTGCCCAGTACACGAGATACAGATATCCGCCAACCATTTCGTTAAAAAGGGACGTTGAACAAACAAGGCCCAGGACTTAGTTGTCAAAAGCGTCGTTAGCTTAACCTGTTAGTTAAAATTTGCCTCTATTTAGGCAATATTTTAAAGTTTTTTGTGTGAAAGGTAAATGCATATAAGTGATATTATCAATTTAAGTCATAATTTAATGTCTACAATAAATTTTGTCATTTTTGAATTTCACTAACCTGTTGGGTCCTGGTATTTAGCCATTGAACAAGCACACAAAGCCAAAAGACAAGAAAGCGGAAACTATATGTTTAATATTCGATGACGTCATCGGGTTTCGTGATAATAAATCGTCGTGTTTTATTCGCTCTTCATGGCGGATTTTCGCTTAAAGTAATTAAACCATTGTTAAAAGATAAATACAAAACGCAATACAGTGCAGATCTGTCGAAAGTTTAATATTCTTAAGCCAAAGAAACACATTGCCGAATCGGAAGCTCATTTCGACGCCCAGTGGGCAACTTCCTTTATCTGCCAGCTTTCTGACCACTGTTATTTATCTTTCAGCCGTTTTTTGGAACTAGCTATCCAAATCGCGATCACTCGGCAGCTGGGATTCGACTCCTTTTCGTTGTCATAGTATTAAACTTACGACAGGTCTGTTAAGGTGCTGTTGGTTTATTTTTTATGATATACTAGTAACTATTTAAAGATATTCTTAAATTTATACAACTTTATAATGCAAGTAGTTTAAATTTTATTGTGGTAATAAATTTATTTTTATCTATGTGATGGGCAAAGTGCAGAGGTCAGCAATTAAAAAAGTGACTCCATAGGTCTCGTATTACATTATGGAAATGGACCTTGAGTACGGATCTCCTTTAGTGCCATAGAATGATTGTTTTGAAATCGAACGCATGGTTTTAAAAATCCGAGTTGTTGTTCGATTTCAAAATACATCATTCTATGGTACTAAAAAGGTACCGTTCTGTGCCTTTAATGCCACAGAATAATGTATTTTGAAATCGAACGAACGATTGTTGTGTATTCGATTTCAAAATATATAATTCTATGGTACTAAAGAGACACCGTACTGGAGCTATGGCATGTGCGTATTTTTTCAAAGTGCAGCAATCAACATTCGGCAAAAAGACAAAACAGGCAATAAAAATTGAAGGGCGTTGCTTCCAAAAGGGGTTAAATATCACTTTCTTTTAAAATGCCCTCTTTATTCGGACTAAAGACGTAAATGCATCAAAACATTTTATTAGAAAAAGCCAGCTGCATTCAAACGACCCCTCACTTAGGGAGCGAGGGCACTATGCCTACTGAGCTACCGCATTGGTTACACTCAAGAACAAGAGCGGTAAGTGAAATTATGTTAAATGGAACAAAACGTTAAAAGATATTCAAATAACATGCAGTATGATCGTTATTTAAAATACACGTGTAGCGTTGTATGTCGGGAAAATATCGCTTTCGATCGTTTTTCTCCGAGAAAATGTGCGAAATAAACAGCCGAATCGCGAATATTCTATTTTTGATAATATTCACTTGCATTTGCTATGACTGTCATTCAAAGACGCAAAAAAAAGGCGAATATTTTGAAATCGCGATTCTCGCGAAAATAACTTGTATCTTTGTTAAAAGGCTTTTCCAATTGGCGTTTAATGGATGGTCTGCGATGAATTTCTGCAACAAATACGTACAAGTGTACTGACATATATTTTTTAAATTTTCTAAATGATATATTAAAAAAAATTAATATGACGGATGAAAAAATCAAAATTTTTAGTATGGCCAATGAAAAATTCACTAAATTTTATATTGACAGCACTGTAACAACTCCTAATGAAGGACTTCATTAGGAGTTGTTACACAGCACTTAGTTACTAATGCAACTAACGCCGTTATAAGTTCACATTGGTGTATTTCCCGAACGCATGCAGGTAAAGCACATTTGAAAGGCCCCTTAATCCCCATCTCTAATGAGGTGTTGTTTTTTTGCGAGTAGGCGTTCGCGGAATACACCAGATTAGTAAAATACAGATCAAAGACCTTTTTAGTTTTTATATTGTTGTTGAGATTAATCAAAACACAAATAACAGAAATTACTGACGCGAAGTTAGACAACACGTGATCATAAAATCAAGCGTGTCAATGGTTAAGATTTGGTAAGAACTGTTGTATAAATAAAGATGATTTTATTTAAAGAAATAATTTCATTTTATTATATGACAAAATGCCCAAACACGATGTAAAAATTAAGAAAAACTCAATGAATAGTTTCACCAGCGTTCGACATGGCCAAAACAACAAAGATAAAGAGCGATAACTCTGATAATTTTATTGGGACACGCGGTCAGGATACGTTTACCTGGTAGTTATGGCGTTCCATATGGTAGGGTAGAATTAAGTAATGGTGTTTTTCACTTACTTAGAGTTGGACAGTTCATGAATGGTGGAGTAAACCGGAGCACCATTCGGAGTTCTTAATACAATGTACAGTACAGGCCTGACGAAAGTTTAACACTGAGCTTACGAAATGAAGCCGAGCCTGGCTTCTAAATGGTCGCGATATGGATACAAAATTGCCGAAAAACTGCCGGGAGATAAATGGCAGCTGTCGAAAAGATATAGCTTAAAGAAGACCAAGATGCGCCTTCGATTCGGTACTAATTTTTTATCTAAGTGTTAAACTTTCGATAGGTATGTGCTGTATTTTGGCCGCCATTTTGCTAAGATCGTTCCATCGACCTAAACTGTAAATCGCGAAATTTTCGCGATTATCAATTAAGGTTTCAAGATATTCGTGTGTATTTAATTTGCGTCGTCAAATGATGATTAATACAAATGAAAGTGAATTATATCAAAGCAAAATTGTTCTATTTTCACGTCTTGATACTTTCGCGATTTTATTTTTTTTATTTATATTATATATATATTTTACATTTTACAATATATATAAGTGACAAAAAACAACACAATGACATATACAGTTTTACACTTCCTCATACACCCACATATAGACAGATAGATATGTAATGGCAAACAACTTTGACCTTTCTGTTTGACCTTTAATGGGGAATATCTATAAACATGTAGAAGGATCCACCCAATACATGGGTAGCAGTAGTATTTGCAGTTAATAATGTGTACACAGGGCACACGCGTACGATCAGTGTTCGCACCATGCAGACATGCGGAAATAAAATGACAGCAAAAATTTTCCGATTTACAATAAACATTGTAAAACGTTCTATTTTCTGTTAAAGCTAATTTCCTTAAACCTGTTAATCTTATTTTCGATTTATAGTAAATGTGTTGTTGTCCTGAAGTGATCTTAAGACAAATCCGGAAAACATGCTTTGTCATAACCGTTTCCTGTTTGACAAGTAAACAATCCATAGGAGACTCTGCACAGACAAACCTTCATTCGCGGTTATTCGATGGCCCAGGTGTCTGGGTAATAAAAGTAGCGTAAATATTGATAATCAGAGAGAAAATCTCAATTAGTAGGGGCTACGGTGTTCCCAGTTGTCTAAAGCACGTGTTAAGGAAATAATAGCGCCTTTTCACCGCCCAGGTTTGAATTCCACTTGTTACAGATCCTAGCGAGAAATTATTTTAATTCGCTTACGGAAAGTCGGTGGTTTTCTCCAGCCACTCCGTTTTCCTCCACCATCCCTGAACTGACCGTCTCGAAATTATTGGAAACATTTTGACTAGGGCGTAAAACGCCAGCATTACTCCACTCCACCATTATATACTTAATTTAGACGTGTACATATGTTACGTAAGAAAGCTTTAGTTAAAACACTCCGGTTTCCTCAACCAACCCTGAACTGACCGCCTCGAAATAAATGACTTTGCTTAAACTGTTTTAAATTGTGCAAGTTTACAGGCAGAGCAGTAAAAAGTATCATTTGTACTTTTTCGTCATTGGTATTCGGCAAACGTCATTCCGACCGGTGCAAGTACAAATTGTATTGTTTTGGTAGTCGGAACCCTCCCAACCCGAACGAAATGCAGTGATGACTAAAATTTATCCGGTGTAGTATAGACGACCTGTAACAAAGATTGGTGATTGACCGATTTATTGAATGTGGTTTTACTTCCCATAGCAGTGAAGAATATTTCACTTATATCAACACGTAACCAGTTATAGGTGAAGTGGGAGAAATTTTACCTTTGCAGCGCACGTAGGACATTACGAAGAGAGGATTCGTCAACGTGCCACGCCTGCTGTGACATGGGGCATCAGTTTTAAGATCTCTTCTGGAGAACCCGTGACTTTTATTTCTGAAAACCAAGTGCTTGGCGAAAGAACAGCCACAATCTGTTTTTAAGTTTTGCTCAGACGCGACCGGGGTTTGAATAACAAAGGCCAATAAATGGGTTGTTTTGTAGCTTCACAAAATAACGCTCTGTACATGTTGCCATTTTTCCAGGAACATAAAATCTGAATAATCGGTTATGTAGAAAAGATAAAAATAACTTTATTATTAAAAATGTTGATGGGGTATTAAAATAACTAACTCGGATAAAAATTGCAAATAAATCGGAGCCAAAAAAGACGTTGGCCTAGCACCTTATACAAAATAAAAACTTTAAAATGGAGGACTAAATTTCTACATATTGCGCAAAAATGTCAAAGAATGTTTTTATTGTCGTCGCCATTTTGTATTTCCAAGTTATCTGTCTCTGTTCTTGAAGAATGAAGAGCAAAAGACTGTTCCTTGGCACTGTAAGGTTTATATGTGTAACGGGGGTCATTTTGTAACACCGGAAGTTCCCTTTTACGACTGTCATGACAAGTTACCTGGTCTCTATACACCATTGTATAGGTAGATTTGCCCTCGTCCCATTCATACAATGGGTCACGGAAACCATATTTTTGGGGGTTACATTTCATTCCGAAGGGGGTAAAACATCCGTAGAATTTAAAACTTCCAGATTCTTGCTGGTACACACGTAAACCCGGTTGTTTAAAAACATCTTGCACTTTCCATACCGCATTTCTCGGACTTTTAGAGTTTGTGTCAGACGAAGGCAATGTTCTAGTTTTAAGATGAGTTTCCTCAGAAAAATGTATCTTGGGTGTGATTTCTATGACGGCTTGTAATAAAGGACCCGTATGAAACTGCGACTGTTTTCCTTTTAAATAGCTTATAATACAACATACGGCATGATCCGCCATTTTTCGCACCTGTCCTTCATCGGACACAATCAAAATCTGATATTCATAAGCAGACGATAATTGTGACGCAACGTGACGTAATGTTTCCATGACATCGTGTTCTGATATGTACTGAAGCTTGGATGATATGCGAGAAGCTTTCGTTCGGCGTAGAATGTGGTATATATGATGAAAGAGACCGGAAATACTATAATGCGTTCTTTTACCACAGACGACAGACACATTGCGTTTGTTTTCAGATAGAACTATTTCAACATCGTCATTAAAGCTGGTTTCAAACGGTACTTCCATAGATTGTTCCGTGTCGGTCACACATGCTGATCCACCATACTCCTCTAGCGTTTTTCGGTATTTTTTCCGTTTTGCCATAAAAGAGGCAATAAACCTTCGTTCAAATACTTTTTTCCTGGACTGAATTTCACATTGTTCATTTTCTGTTGGACAGTTTGAGTCACCACAACAACAGTTGTCTGAACAAACGCCATTTTGTTGGTTGTCTACCGGGTTTATCACTTGTGTGGCCATATTTGTTATGTTATCGTTTTCAACATCTGCTGAATATGTCACGTGATCCCAGTTCCCGTCGTCTGTGCGATTGTTCACGTGATCATTTTTACGATCGTCTGCTTTAAGAAGTTCCATGCTTCTCGTGAAAATCTGAAAGAAAAAATACAGCATAAGTTCACATGCATATCCACAAATTCAAGACGTTAAGGCCAAAGGGATAGACTTTCTGCGAGACCTATCGTATAATGACTGGCATCGGTTTTTAAAAGTAAAGTATCGCTTTTATGTATAGAGGTCCCCAATCATAAGAATCTCAAAATAACTGAGCCGACCTGATTTGCAGAAACGTCGTCCATACTTTGCTAGAGGCCGCGGTGGCCTAATGAACAGGATCCAGGGTCTCTCACCACTGTGAGTTAGAGAGCTCATTCCTTGCCGTGGGTCTTTACTGGTTCACCCGGTGACAGTATAATATGACTGGGGGAGTGATACGCTTATCTGCGGTGGATTGACTCGGTGAGCTAGCACCTTAACGTCACCGTGGCCTCAGGGCCTGAGTGCGCGCTGGTACAAGGCGGGCCATACAACACACTCACACTGCACATGCATACACACACTTGTTTATAGATAAATTCGTAGAGATTAATAAATAGTTCTCGTCGCGAATAGCTGAAAAATTGCTGCTGCGACGTTAAGCAACATTCAACCAACCAATTAAGTGTTACAAACTCGGGTTCATAGGCGACAAAACATTACAACCTAAGAGACTGAAATACTGAAGCATGAAATGGACTTGAAGTTTTAAATTTATCTCGTACCAACGATTTAGTATCTCTGGCATGACTCTATTACTTTCAGGTCAAAGCCCCCCCCCCCCCTCCCCCGAATGTAGTACCTGTGTATTTTAAAAGTATTTTTTCATATTTTTTTTCTCTAGATTTGTATGAACAGTTTGGAATAAATAAAGACATGTATGGACAGGGCGGACCTTAAACTGGAAGAAAACACCAGAGTCAAGGGTGTGGTGCACCATGTGGAGGTGGTGGGATTTGATAAGTAAAGTGCCTTGATTACAGTGCTTACTGGTTGCTTAGGTAGCGAAAAATATCTCTGGTCAACCTTGTTCGAGCTTTTGATATGTTATTCAGCTTATTTATAAGAACATTTTCATACCATCATTTAATCCCAACTGATCCTCATGTCATTTTTATTCCCCGTTACGTAATAGAGGCACAAACAGATGGAAAGACCTGGACCAACTGAAGAAGATAGCCCAGAACCGTGTTAGATGGAGAGGTGTTGTTGCGGCCCTTTGTTCCCCAGGGAATCAAGAGGAATAAGTCAAGTAAGTCAAGTTATGTAATAAAGTAAGCCTATGGAAAAATAATTATAGAATCTGGCCCTCCACCCTTAACATCTCGGTCCAACGACTTACTATTATGAGTTAGTATCTCGTTCCAATAACTTAGGACCTCGTGGTCAAGAGTTAGTATCTCGTTCCAATAACTTAGGACCTCGTGGTCAAGAGTTAGTATTTCGTTCCCATGACTTAGTATCTTGTGGTCAAGAGTTAGTATCTCGTTCCAATGACTTAGTATCTTGTGGTGTCATGTGTTCACTATCTCGCATTCGCTTTCATAGGAGAATGTTTTAGGGATTTTCACAATTGCATCAAAAAGGGGCCACTCTAAAGGAGACAAGGCTTAGATGAGCTAGATGTAATAATTTGCGCCTATTGTTTCCTCATTGGTTATAAGAGCTAGATATGTGTTAAAATGAGACATCTTGAGGAATTATTTATAATGCCTCCTTTGTTGGAAATTTATCCGTTGCAGTTGTCAATGGATAGAACCCCCACTACCCGAGAGCTCTACACGACGGAAGCTCAATACAGAACAACAGTGCTAGTGCTGTCACAGGTAAAAAGAGGGAGGAGCAGACAGGTCATCTGTCGGTACTTTACCTTTTAAATACTAAACAATTTGCGTTTAAAGTTTTACATTAAAAAAAATACTTAAACCATTTGCGTTTAAAGTTCAACATTAAAAAATACCTAAACCATTTGCGTTTTAAGTTCAACATCAAAAAAAAAAAAAAAAAAAATACTAAACAATTTGCGTTTAAAAGTTCAACATTAAAAAAATACTAAACAGTTTGCGTTTAAAGTTTTACATTTAAAAAATACCTAAACCATTTGCGTTTTAAGTTCAACATTAAAAAAAATACTAAGCAATTTGCGTTTAAAGTTCAACATAAAAAAAAAAAAAAAAGAAAAGAAATAAATAAATAATTTGCGTTTAAAGTTCAACACTCAAAATGAAAGTACAAAATGGGAATTTTTTTGTATGAAGTGAAACAAGTATAGTAATGGGGTTTTACTCCTCGGTCAAGATTGATTCGTTTATATCGAGAAAGTCGGGGATGGTGGAGGAAACCGGAGAATCCGGAACAGCCATCTATCTTCGATAAGCGAACTGGCTTTTATCTCGCACTAGGACGGTCAGAGCAGGACCTAGGCCTTGTATCAACGGAAAAGAACAGATACTCTCTCCCTCTATCTTTCTGCGTTGTTGTTTTTTCACTTCCATAGATAGCTTTACTGTAGCAAAACAGAGAGAGAGAGAGAGAGCGAGGCTTTGTGAGAGGCAGATCCTACCTTACTATAAACCTGAGAGAAAGAGAGAGATCCAACCTTACTATAACCACACACACAGAGAGAGAGAGAGAGAGAGAGAGAGAGAGAGAGAGAGAGAGAGAGAGAGTGAGAGAGAGAGAGAGAGAGAGAGAGATCCAACATTATTATAAAACCTACGAGCAAGAGAGAGAGAGAGATAGAGAGAGATCCTGCCTTACCGTTTGTGTAACATGGATGGAATGAGTCAGTTATAATGTAAATTACTGCTTAATTTCCCGTTATTGTACAAAAGGATAATTTACATAAGCTCCTCCTACTAACAGGCTTAGAATAAATTAGTCATCCGGGATATTATACAAGACAGGTCTGTCGAAAGTTTAACACCCAGCTAACGAACAGGGCCCAGTTGTTCAAAGCTTGGTCGTATACGTAGGGGCCAGTTTCATAAAATACCCATTAGTATATAAAAACAGTACTCTTTTCATATACTTATTAGTTTGTTTGTTTTTTTAATTTTTTTTATTTTTTTTTAAATCGTTATAAAACTGGCCCCTGCGAGCTTAATCAGTTATCAGCAAAATATTAAAACATGAATAATAAAAAAAAAATCATTATCGAATCGATATTTTTATTACAATGTGCTTTACTTTTTTTGGCATGGAATTCATGTTCAGTTACATTAAATTCATAATATACCCGACATTAAGCAAAATTCAAATTTTGATGGAACCCCCCCGGTCAAAGATATTGTTAACTATAGTGGCCAAAAAGACGGGCGGATCCAGAGTCTTGGTGAATGGTGGGGGGCACAAGTATGCGCCAAAGACGCAACCTGCTAGGGGGGACTGGGGGCATGCTCCCCCATAAAAAATTCGCTTTTTCAGTACAAATGGAGCAATTTCCTGAAATCTTGAACACTGTCGTGTGTGCGTCCTTTTTACCTCGCATTAAACATGGATCTAAACCAGTCAATATCTTTATCGGCACGGGACCCCCGTGCCCCCACCCCACCCCCACCGCTGGATCCGCCACTAGACTGTCGAGAGATAGTTAACAGCTGTCGAGATTTTGCTAACGAGGAGCCGAGTTTTAGAACCAATTCGTTAGCTCAGTGTTTAACTTTCAACAGGTCTGTAATGTGCATTTAATTCTATTATCAATTTGTTAATAATGAAGTTTTTTAGACAACTTGATCGGATATGTTATGCAATATCATGTTACAGTATTATACAATTTAATAAAGTATATCACACACACACACACACACACACACACACACAGAGAGAGAGAGAGAGAGAGAGAGAGAGAGAGAGAGAGAGAGAGGCTATTACGAGAGGAAGGAAACATACCACGAGAGAGAGAGACTCGAGGGAGAGAGAGGAGCTATTACGAGAGGAAGTAAACATACCAAGAGAGAGAGAGAGAGAGAGAGAGAGAGAGAGCATACATACCACTTCAAATGTTCAAATGAATTAATAGCCTACTGTGTAAAATGAAACATGTAAAATATATTTTTGATCGATCTTTCCTCAAGTTGTACCAGAGACACATTTACAATAAATGACACAAATTTCCACTCAACACAAAGTATAAACATTGTAACTATTTGGGGTTATTTATAGATTGTCATTTCCTATTAAATCTTGTGACATAACAAAATCACGGGTCGATGATCCAATAAAAATATAGATTGAATTAATTGTAAAAATACCCATACTATAGTGACAACATTGACCTGTTTGTTAGACCTTTCTTTATGAATATTTATCTACACAATACATACATAGGTTGTGCAAACAACTTTGACCTGTCCGCTTGACCTAACATTAGGAATATGCATACAGAAGGTTCCACCAATAAATGGGTAGAAGTAGGATTCACTGTTAACAATATGTACCCAGGATACATGATTATTGTCCGCATTATGTAGACAAAAAAAAAAAAAAAAAAAAAAACAAAAAAAACAAAAAAAAAAAAAAAAGTGATTCTTAAGAAACGTTAATCCACAATAACTATTTAACTTAAAGGTCAAGCGAACAGGTCAAAGTTGTTTACCTAAAGTGTTAAAATTCAATTTAAACAAAGCAGGTTTACCATGATGTAGACGAAACAAGCATTCCTGTTCCCTATATTTAAATGTCCTGGTCCTAGTCAAGTGACCAGAGTCAATACAAAGTATAAACAAACAACTTTGACCTGTCCGCTTGACCTTTCATTTAAATATTTTATTATTGACGGGTACATTTATGTATAGAGATCACACGGGCTTATTTTGTCTACATAATGCGAACATTAACCATATACCTGTGTACACATTATTACTAGTAACTGCGAATCATACTACTACACATGTATACATTTGAGTGGATCCTTCAATGTGAATTTCCTCATAAAGGTCAAGCGGACAGGTCAATGTTGTTCGCCTATATATATATATATAATGTAGTTCTTGTTGTATTATCATTTTTTAGCTTACTGTGTATATTAAAAGAAAATTATAAAAGGGTTTTAAATTTGTATCCGGAGTGTTAAAAATAAAAAAAAAAATAGGGTAATAACCGAAAGTACCGCAAACCGGAAAATATTAGCTGGTCAATGTTTTTTGTACAAAAGTAATTCAACACTCCTTTTTGTTTCAAGCATTTTAAATGGTCAGGTGTATTTTCCGTTATTTTTTGCATAAAAATTACAGTACAGACCTGTCGAAAGTTTAACACTGGGATAACGAAAAAGAGTCGTGTTGTATATTTCGTTGACTTAATTAATAAATAAGACTGGACCATCACGTATTTCTTTAATCAGAACGGAACAACACTCAATACAATAAAAGTACAAACCGGATAGCACGCGGGCCATCTGATGAATCCGGACAATCATTATCGTAATGTCAATAAAAACAAAACATTTCCTCCACTGCAAATTTCAAAGTAACTGATATCTGAACACAAAACAAAATAATAACTGAAAGGGAACTTCCTAGTTCCTGTAAACACATGGGATTATTGTGCCCATAGAAAATGTGTTAACTTTACACGTTAACAACAAATTGAACATAATCATCAAAACGTTTTGGAGGGTTAGTTACCCTTTGAGGATAGCGTCTTACAGTTGAATTGTTCGAATCCACTGAATTGCCAACTGTACACTGTTCACTAGTCTCACAGCTTGTAGTTTCAGGTTGTCTATCAGAAATACTTTGACCAGATTTGATCTGGGTTGTTGATTCAGATGTGTTTGCTGAATCAGTTGCTTTCTTAATCCTTGGCGTTTCAACAACTGGTATACTTGAATCGTGAATTTGATCCACATGACGACGCCAAATGTTTCCTTGTGGAGTTTCAACATTGTACGATACAGGACCCGTTGAACATTTAATTGTTCCAGATACCCACTTACTTCCTCCTTCTCTGTAATCTCTTACCGAGACTGTTTGTTGTGGTTCAAAGCTACGATAATGAGAATGTTTTATCTCCTGCATTTGAGATTGTTTGTTTTCAACACAACGTCGTAAGTAAGGTTTTAGCAAGTCAAGTCTAGAAGTAAGACTTCTTCCAATGAATAATTTTGCCGGTGTTTCATTAGTAGTCATATGTGGAGCATTTCTGTATGCCATAAGAAAATTTGAAAGTTTCTTTTGAATCGAACCTCCATCGTGTTTACTTGACCGCATCGACAATTTGAAGGACTGAACAAACCTTTCTGCTAAACCGTTAGTACTTGGATGGTACGGAGCAGATGTGGTATGTTTTATACCATTATCTCTCATAAAATTCTTAAATTCTGTAGAAACAAATTGCGGACCATTGTCACTTACAATTTGCGATGGAATTCCGTTTCGCGAAAATATACAACGCAAAACATCAATTGTCTTCTCGGCCGTCGTTGAAGACATCTGAACTACTTCCGGCCACTTTGAGAAAGAGTCTACTGCCACGAAAAACATGGATCCCAAAAATGGACCAGCGAAATCGATGTGAACTCTATCCCACGGTCGAGACGGATACACCCACGGGTGTAACGGTGCGCCTTGCGGAGCGTTTCTGTTTTCTTGACATCCACTACAACGTTTTGAAAGATATTCTATCTCTTTATCAATACCTGGCCACCAGACATAACTACGAGCTAGACCTTTCATTTTCACAACTCCGATATGACCTTCATGTATTTGATCAAGTACCCGTTTTCGCAAACGCGGGGGAACAATTACACGCAATCCCCAAAATAAACATCCTTGATTGACAGTGATCTCATTCCTCCGATTATAGTAAGGATTGAGTTCCGGATCACGTGGTTTGTTTTCATTCCAACCATTCATGACTGAATCATAAACATATGCCAAAAGTGGATTGCGACTCGTTTCACGCTGAATTTGTTTGTGCGTCACGGGTAGGGTCTCTACCTGATTCAGATGAAAAACTGTCATTTCGATCTCGTCTGGATCGTCTATCGGTTGCTCGATTTCGAGAGGTAATCGCGATAAACTATCGGCGTTTCCGTGTTTTTTTGGTACTTTTGTACTCGACCTCGTAATTAAAACCAGCCAGAAACAAAGCATATCTTTGCAATCTTGCTGCGGTTGTTACGGAAATACCCTTCTTTGGATGAAGGATAGACACTAAGGGTTGATGATCAGTTAAGAGCGTGAAATGACGACCAAAAATGTACATGTGAAACGCTTAACACCCCATATTAAGGCAAGGGCCTCTTTATCAATCTGAGAGTAGTTCCTTTCGGCTTTCGAAAGCGAACGAGAAGCGTAAGATATCGGTCGTTCCGACCCATCTGGCATAATATGTGACAAAACCGCTCCGAGTCCATATTGTGATGCGTCACACGCTAACTTTACAGCTAAAGTAGGGTCGTAATGAGTTAAAACTTTGTCGGATGTTACTAAGTGTTTAACCTCTGTATAAGCTGCTTCACATTCATCGCTCCAATTCCACTCAGTTTCTTTATCGAGTAATCTGTGAAGTGGATATAACACGGTCGCTAAATCGGGTAAAAATTTAGCATAGTAATTTACTAATCCAAGAAAAGAACGTAGCTGAGACACGTTAGTTGGGTGCGGTGCATTAATGACGGCTTCGATCTTTTTCTGGGTCTTGTGCAGACCATTTGCATCGATCTCATGACCACAAAAGCCTATTCTTTCCTTGAAAAATTCACATTTATCGAGTCGCGCCCGAAGACCGTACTCGTCTAAGCGTTTTAAAACCGCTTTCAAATTGTCCAAGTGTTCTCTATCTGAACGTCCAGTGATTATCATGTCATCTATCAGACAACTAACGCCAGGCAAACCCTGTAATATCGTATCCATTGTACGTTGCCATATTGCTGGCGCGGATGCTATTCCGTATACTAGTCTGTTAAAGCGATACAGACCTTTCTCTGTATTAATAGTCAGGAGCGGTCTCGAATTTTCCTCAACCTCCATTTGCAAGTAGGCGTGTCTTAAATCTAGTTTGGTAAAACGCTGTCCACCGGATAACGCTGCAAAAATGTCTTCCACACGGGGAAGAGGATATTGATCAATATCAAGGACCGGATTAACAGTAACCTTGAAGTCACCACACAGGCGAACAGAACCGTCACGTTTGATAACCGGTACAATCGGTGTTGCCCAGTCACTATGAGTAACTTTGGTCAAGATTCCGTCATGAACTAACGCATCGATTTCTGCCTCTACCTTTGGTTTTATCGCATACGGAACGGTTCGCGGTTTGCAAAATTTGGGAGAAGCCTCGGGTTTCAGACTCAACTTTGCCTTAATACCTTTTAACATTCCAGTGTCATTATTAAACACAACCTTGTAATGATCTAAAATGTCATTAAGTTCAGATTTTACACTGTCTGTCATACATGAAATTGCCTTAATTGAGGGCCAGTTTAAATTTATATTATTAAGCCAATCCCTTCCAAATAAGGTTGGTGGGTTACACTTTGCACTGGGTAACACATAAAGATCCAACTGTTTAGTTTGGTTGTTATATTCAACGTTCACTTTTGCCACACCCAAAGGTTTCATAATTTCACCACTATATGTTTTCAAAATAACGTCAGTTTTCAAGAGTTTATTTATTTTATTTGGAAATTTGAGTTCAAAATTCTTTTCTGTTATTACTGACACTGCAGATCCTGTGTCGAGTTCCATATCTAATTTTACACCATTGACTGTGGGCGAAATCATAATGACATCTGTTTTAGAATCCTTCATAGAGTTAATTTTTAAACTTGCAACTAGATTCTTGCTTTCAAGTTGGTTAACTTGACCACCTGTGCTACGACATGCCTTTTTAATGTGACCCTTTTTCTTGCACTTATAGCAGGTTTCATTTTTAAACTTGCAGTCACCTGGATCATGCTTACCTAAGCATCTAAAACACTTGTTATTGATGACTTGTTCTAGTCCTTCCTGTTGGTCGTTCATGTCTTGTCTTGGGATTTTTAAAAACTTTATTAATGGATGGAAATCCCCTGTGTTGTGCCCCTATTTCTGAAGCATCCTTTGCTGCGGTTTCCATAGAGAGTGCTATACCAGTGGCATTTTCATATGTCAGTTCAGCTTTTGACAACAGTTCTCTTTGTATCTGTTCATGTCTAAGACCACAAACAAGACGGTCTCTTAAAGTATCATTTAAGTCTTTAAATTCACAGTTTTGAGCCAATTTTTGAATTTCAGCTAGGTACTCCCTGACACTTTCACCTTCCCGCTGATCACGCTTATGGAACCGAAAACGTTCAGCAATAATGAGAGGTTTGGGGTCGAAATGATCCTTAAGTTTTTTTAACAAGTCTGCTAAAGTTACCTCAGCTGGTTTCTTTGGGGCAGTTAATCCCTGAGAACTGAATACGTGTTCCCGCCAATAAGACTAAGTAATGCTGGAACTTTCTTCTCGTCTTTAATTTCATTACAAATGAAATACTGGTCCAATCTTTCACTGTAACAGTCCCACGATTCTCTATTAGGGTCAAAAATTTCTAATTTACCAATGTTAATTGCCATCGTAGATGTCGCAAACTGTATACACTATGCAGTATACCAGGGTGATCGTCTGACCAACCACGTGGTGTTTTACACGGACACAATTTACAAAGTCAATCTACAGAAAAACAGATCAATTAACAACTAAACCTGTGGCGATGTGTTCCAAATCTATACTAGAAAATCTGGCACCATCCTCGTCGCCAATGTTGTATATTTCGTTGACTTAATTAATAAATAAGACTGGACCATCACGTATTTCTTTAATCAGAACGGAACAACACTCAATACAATAAAAGTACAAACCGGATAGCACGCGGGCCATCTGATGAATCCGGACAATCATTATCGTAATGTCAATAAAAACACAACAAGTCGAAGCTCGCTGACAAGCGTGGCCGAGATATGGCTAGCTAGCGACCTATAGTAGCTGCCGAAAAGACATACCGCGTGTCCAAGATATGGCTAGCTAGCTAGCGACCAAGTAGCTGCCGAAAAGACATACCGCGTGACCAAGATATGGCTAGCTAGCTAGCGACAAAGTAGCTGCCGAAAAGACATACCGCGTGACCAAGATATGGCTAGCTAGCGGCCAAGAAGTTGCCGAAAAGACATACCGCGTGTCCACGATATGGCTAGCTAGCGACCAAGTAGCACTTTATTAAATTTGCGCCATTCTCGTTCTCTCCATAACCTCATGGTAGAAAAAAAGTAAAATTACATTTCTTATATTTACAATCTTTCAAAAATATACGAAAAACACGAGTGTGGTTCTGGATTGCACTTAAATTAACTTGTTTACCAACTCTCCGTGGCTGGATGCACATCATTTGATAGAACAGCAATTGGATCTGACAGAACCGTAACTCCGCCCACTCTGACGTAACTTGACGTAATTGACGCGAAGCTCCGCCCGTACCCGTCTCCAGGTGACAGAAAAATAAACACAATCCCTCATCTTATCGTAAATATTTTATTTCACTTAAAAGATAATCAATGGTAAGAGTCACATTTTCATATTAAAATTAAACGAACAACTATTAAATGTTGAATTTGTAAGCATTGATGGCTGAATGGAAGACAACGAAAAACCCAAGTGCGGATTTATAATTTGTGAGCTATGTGTATTGTAATGTGTATTGGGAGTTATGTATACGCCAGTCAGAATTTGGTAGCGTGCGCGACTCTCTCCATGAAGATATGGAGATAGTCAGGAAGAGCTGTTTCATATAAGGAAAAGTATTGCGATTGTAAATATTCCAAGATAATGGCTAGCTAGCGATCAAGTAGCTGCCGAAAAAAATACCGCGTGGCCGAGATATGGCTAGCTAGCGACCAAGTAGCTGCCGAAAAAACATACCTCGTGTCCAAGAAATGGCTAGCTAGCTAGCGACAAAGTAGCAGCCGAAAAGACATACCGCGTGTCCAAGATATGGCTAGCTAGCTAGGGACCAAGTAGCAGCCGAAAAGACATACCTCGTGTCCAAGAAATGGCTAGCTAGCTAGCGACAAAGTAGCAGCCGAAAAGACATACCGCGTGTCCAAGATATGGCTAGCTAGCTAGGGACCAAGTAGCAGCCGAAAAGACATACCTCGTGTCCAAGATATGGCTAGCTAGCTAGCGACCAAGTAGCTGCCGAAAAGACATACCGCGTTGCCGATTTATGGCCAGCTAGCGATCAAGTAGCTGCCGAAAAGACATACCGCGTGACCGAGATATGGCTAGCTAGCTAGCGACCAAGTAGCTGCCGAAAAGAAATAACGCGTGTCCAAGATATGGCTAGCTAGCTAGCGACCAAGTAGCAGCCGAAAAGACATACCGCGTGTCCAAGATATGGCTAGCTAGCTAGCGACCAAGTAGCTGCCGAAAAGACATACCGCGTGTCCAAGATATGGCTAGCTAGCTAGGGACCAAGTAGCTGCCGAAAAGACATACCGCGTGTCCAAGAAATGGCTAGCTAGCTAGCGACAAAGTAGCAGCCGAAAAGACATACCGCGTGTCCAAGATATGGCTAGCTAGCTAGGGACCAAGTAGCAGCCGAAAAGACATACCGCGTGTCCAAGAAATGGCTAGCTAGCTAGCGACAAAGTAGCAGCCGAAAAGACATACCGCGTGTCCAAGATATGGCTAGCTAGCTAGGGACCAAGTAGCAGCCGAAAAGACATACCGCATGGCCGAGATGTGGCTAGCTAGCTAGTGACCAAGTAGCAGCCGAAAAGACATACCTCGTGTCCAAGATATGGCTAGCTAGCTAGGGACCAAGTAGCAGCCGAAAAGACATACCGCATGGCCAGATATGTACTACTAGCTAGCTAGCGACAATAGCAGCGAAAAGACATACCGCGTGTCCAAGATATGGCTAGCTAGCTAGGGACCAAGTAGCAGCCGAAAAGACATACCGCATGGCCGAGATGTGGCTAGCTAGCTAGTGACCAAGTAGCAGCCGAAAAGACATACCTCGTGTCCAAGATATGGCTAGCTAGCTAGGGACCAAGTAGCAGCCGAAAAGACATACCGCATGGCCGAGATGTGGCTAGCTAGCTAGCGACAAAGTAGCAGCCGAAAAGACATACCGCGTGTCCAAGATATGGCTAGCTAGCTAGGGACCAAGTAGCAGCCGAAAAGACATACCGCATGGCCGAGATGTGGCTAGCTAGCTAGCGACAAAGTAGCAGCCGAAAAGACATACCGCGTGTCCAAGATATGGCTAGCTAGCTAGGACCAAGTAGCAGCCGAAAAGACATACGCATGGCCGAGATGTGGCTAGCTAGCTAGTGACCAAGTAGCTGCGAAAGAAATAACGCGTGTCCAAGATATGCTAGCTAGCTAGCGACCAAGTAGCAGCCGAAAAGACATACCGCGTGTCCAAGATATGGCTAGCTAGCTAGCGACCAAGTAGCTGCCGAAAAGACATACCGCGTTGCCGATTTATGGCCAGCTAGCGATCAAGTAGCTGCCGAAAAAGACATACCGCGTGACCGAGATATGGCTAGCTAGCTAGCGACCAAGTAGCTGCCGCAAAGACATACCTCGTGTCCAAAATATGGCTAGCTAGCTAGCGACCAAGTAGCTGCCGAAAGGACATACCGCGATTCCAAGATATGGCTATCTAGCTAGCGATCAAGTAGCTACTGAATAGACATACTGCGTGTCCAAGATATGGCTAGCTAGCGATCAAGTAGCTGCCGAAAGGACATACCAAGTGTCCAAGATATGGCTAGCTAGCTAGCGACCAAGTAGCTGCCGAAAAGACATACCGCGTGTCCGATTTATGGCTACCTAGCGACCAAGTAGCTGCCGAAAAGACATACCGCGATTTCAAGATATGGCTAGCTAGCTAGCGACCAAGTAGCTGCCGAAAAAATATACTGCGTGTCCGATTTATGGCTAGCTAGCGACCAAGTAACTGCCAAGACAAAAAAAATCTGCGAAAAAGATATAGGCTAGCAATCGGAGGGCCGAAATGAGCTGCCAATTTGGCACTAATTCGTTAGCTTGGTGTTAAACTTTCGACGGGTCTGTATTTAAGGTTCTTAGCGTCATGATGTCATGATCGAAACACGCTAAAATTGTATTTTTGATTAGATATTTCATCTATAAATATGAATTGGTTTTTTTAGAAATAAAATTAAAATTTCTTATTGTAATTGGAAATTACAGCATTGGACAATTTGCTCATGTAATATATTTACAATAACAAAGTGAAAACAGCCACAGATCTAGGGTAGAATATTTTGTTATTTAAGAAATCTGATACAATTCGAGTTTTGTAATATACAAAGAGAGAGAGAGAGAGAGAGAGAGAGAGAGAGAGAGAGAGGTCGAATTGTCCCAACATGATTTAACCCTATTCCATACAAAATATCGTTTTTAAGTAACTTGCCGCGGGAACGCAGACTCGTTCCCACAACCTCGATGACGGGGATAATATCTCTCTCTTTCGCTCTCTCTCTCACGCGAGATTTGTACCCACAACCTCTCGATAACGATGATAATCTCTCTCTCTCTCTCTCTCTCTCTCTCTCTCTCTCTCTCTCTCTCTGTGTGTGTGTGTGTGTGTGTGTGTGTGCGCATGAGAGGTAATATTGACTGTCAATCAACAAGATGTATGTCGGCTTCTGTATTGAACTTAACACTAAATACATAAAAATCAATATAATAAAACTACATCGTATTATAGGCAAACAACATTGACCTGTCTGCTTGACCTTTAGAATTAAATAATTTGGACCAGCATATTTATGTATAGGGATCACAGGTATTTAATATCGTCTATGTCATATAAAACATGCATAGTTAACGTCTTAACTGCGAATCCTAACATTACCCATGTACTGGTTGCATGTGACTTTTCTAAATGAAAGTCAAGTGGACAGGTCAATATTGTTTGTCTATGCTGTATCAGTCCTATGCTGTCAATCAACTGATGAACTTGTCGGCTGCTGTGTTGAAATCGACAGCTGAATCACATAAAAATCATGATACATTTCCAGGGATGAATCTTGAATATTTTCAGTCAGGGACCCAGGCTCACTTCAGAAAAGAATTTGTAATAGTATTTAGCTAAAATGTGTAGCAATTAAGGCCACATACTTATTTTTAGGAGCCATGGGCTACTGGGCCCCTGCTAATCTTAATCGTAATCCCTACATTTTGAAATAAAAAATAAAATATTATTCCTTAATCTGATGACATTCCTTACCGTTACAGTGGACTCTCCATGTGTAGAACTGGTATCACAAAACTGACCGTAGGTGGTCAGTTAGGGGTCAGTTTGACCTCTGTGTATTGATGTAATCCGATACAACCATCAGCTTCAGTTATATGTTATATAATATCACTGATCCAAGTCGGAAGTTGTAGCCGATAAGCCAATAAAAACACTCGATCAGCATCTTATATGTCAATTATCGATCCCTTGTGGCTTCTTGTGTACCAGGAGGCCTGTCGGCTTCTGGGGACCAAAACGGGGGCTAAAATAAAATTGAGACTGTTGTCTTCTGGGACAGAGAAAAAGGAGAGCAGGCTCGCTCTAAATAAAATGGAGAGTGTTGGCTTCTGGTGAACGACAATGGGTTAAAGATAAATTTTGGGGCGGTTGGCTTCTGGAAAAAAGGATAAAATAAATGGAGACTGTTGGCTTATAAGGACTAAAAAGGGACAGAAGATAAACTTGGCGGCTGTTGGCTTCTGTTGACAAAAAAGAGCTATTAATGTATTTCCAGAATAACTATGTAATTGATCACCAAATTGATAGTACAGTTCAATTGTTGTAGGCGGTGTGGGTCGAGGTACGGACCAAGTTTGTTCCGGTTCAATAATTTATGATGAAATTATGGAATTTTATTTTTTTTTAAATAGCAGTTTTCCGGACTCTTTTCTAAGCGCTTGCAAATATTGAACTGATATTTGGTAGGCGACTCTACCATCTTGAGTTACGCACCAAATGCGTGTTGTTCCAGCCCGCACAAACTCGTTTAATAAAATTTTTGACAAAGATGCCTCGAATGTACATACAAGCACTGGGACCGGTTGTTCGAAGCTGGATTATTTGAAATTTTATTTTTGCATAATTTCTGACATGTTGTGAAACTGAAGTTGCAAATTTGAAAAGATGGATAGAATTCACCAAATTAAAGCACATAAATATAAAAATATTCATTTAATAACGATATTCTGTTGATGTTTTAAATTTCTGTTAATCGCTGATTAAACTAATCAAGCTTTGAACAACTGGGTCCAGACGGTAAACATACGGGAACTTCCGGAGTCGCTTCCGGATCAAGTGTCCAAGGGGGATTACCATGCTCGCCTCGTACGACGATTTGGCTGCAATCAGTTCTTCGAAATAAGTTTGGTCACAAATCGAAAGAAAAACAATATGTTCTGAGTTGAAAAAACAGGTTTAAATGGGATGGAAGGCTAAACTGTGTGAAAAATTTGAAGAGATCGCGGGGGTGGGGGAGGGTCAGAGTGGGGTGGGTTGGTGATAGAGTGAGTGCCTGTCCTTGTTATTTTTCTTGGTGCTGGATATTATAGGGAGTCTGAATATTATAGCTAGTTCTAACTTCATTTTTTAAATTGTCTGATAATTACATATGCGTTAAGTTTGACCTGGCCGCTTGACCTTTGAAATATATTAGATTGGGCTAATAATCTTTGTGATTTAGGTATGGCAGCATGTTTCATTACTATAAACATCCGGTATCCAGTGCTATTATCCTTATATATCAACTTTATATAGCCCCTAAATTACACAATAGATATGTCTGTTTCGTGTACGCACTCTCAGTGTGTGTGTGCGTGTGTGTGTGTGTGTGTGTGTGTGTGTGGCCATCTTAGTGTTAAACACGCGCTCTTATGTAGCATTATGTTTTATGCTGGCAACAGCAACATCAGTGACTTCGCCATATAAAGCACGTCAAGTTTGACCTGGTCATTTGACCTTTAATTTGAATGTAAGATTGTGTTTATACTGTGTGAGTACTGAATGAGATAAGACAGCATGTTTCAATACCATAAACACATTTTACCAATATATCCTTATATATTAACTTTGTAAAGCCGCTAAATCCAACAATGGGCATGCATGTATGAATATTCAAATTAAAGGCCAAACGGTCGGGTCAAACTTGGCGCACTATACCTGCTTCTCCTGCTTATGGTGCTTGTTTCACAATTAATGCATTATGGTAGAGCTTGTTCTCACTACGGGAACTTTATAACACGAAGGAATTGCTTACGAATATATTAATGAACCATGCGTGTTGCAAACACGGGCTTCCAAAAAGTTTTATGGCCTACCTTATAATTGTGTTTATAATTATGATGTCTCTGTGTCCGTGCTAAGTCAGGATATATTCCACGTTCCATAAATCCATTTTATTACACATTTTGCTGGTGTAGCTAGCAGAATTGGAAGTCCCTACCTTTCCAGAACACCCGGCCTCACTTTCCTAACGAGCGTCAATTTGTGTTATTGCGCGCTTTAATTCGTGTTATTACGCCTTTCAATGCGAGTTGTTACGCTCTTCAAATTGTACTATGCCACCTTTCTATTCATGTTATTACGCCCTTTAATATGTGCTATGTACGACCTATCAATTCGAGTTTATGTGCTATAACACCTTTCAATTCATGTTATTTCGCCCCTCAATCTGTGTTATTGTGACATTCAATTCGCGTGAAAATTTAATATTAAGTGTTAATTGCAGTAGAACCTGCCTTAAAAGCCACATCTATATGTATAAGGACCATCAGCGTTTAGATGCCAGTAAAATTGCATCCCAATAACTCTTTATTGATGATATCTGAATCTCTATATAAGGGTCACCTGCCAATAAAGGCCACTTTTAGTGGTTCCCTTGGGTAGCATTTATTGGCAGGTTTTACTGTATATTGCTTGTCCTTCATTAAATTTGACAGTTTGTTATTTACTTCTTTAAAGACTATAAGAAGTGTAATTTCTTATATAAGGATCGCTGATTATAAATCTGCGAACTTTGAAAGGACATAAGATATACAACGACATAACGACGTCCAGTGGTGTGGTTATTGTACTTCAAGGGACTCCAGCTTTCTAAATAACTTGATTTTATAAACTAGTTTTGTGTAATAATTACAAACTGGGCGTGGTTAAAGTCACTTTTGAATTTTGATTGGTCAATTTGGATATAAATGACGTCAGTTTTGACATGTTATTTTGTATAACATTGCAGTTTTGCCGGAACTACCTTCGGTGTTTCCAAATCTATAAATAGATTTAATGTTGACAATGGGAAAATAATGTAGGTCAACTCTCGGGAGATAATGGGTAAAATCGTTTAAAAATAAAATAGAAAAAAATGAATGAGTAATTTTTTATTTATTAAAAATATTTAAAAATAATATAAAATAAAAAATTCTAAGGATTATTACAAGTTCGCTGCTACACAAATTCTGAACGATGCTGGGGTAGAACTACGACACATTATGATAATGTTTTGGGCATCGAAGTGAGGCTTCTATTAGGAGTTATAGCAGGGATTGTTCAACAAATCAAAAACGTAACATAAGTGACACGCTGAGTAAACCGACAACCAGCTACATACCCGGTGACAAACATCACTTGAATCATCCATCGCAAACCACGAAGTACTTCAGGAATCTGCTACATTACATCCTCAAAAGCACGCTATTTTTACACAAAGCATTTCAAATACAAATACAAATACGCTTAGTCCTCTTCAATACTAAGTAAGTACAACCAATGGATTTCTACACAATGCATCATTTAACAACTGCAAGATATCATTTAATCTAGACAACAGCACATCCCCACGTATAAACTGTGCTGCCGATGACAAATTTGAAATTGTTGTGAATTTGAAACTTTGTTGACGTCACACGTTAATACATTGTATTTAAAAAATCTTCAATGAATTCTTTGTTAATTTTGCTGTGAAAATTAATTGGTATACTGAATCCACAAAAACGCTGGTTGTCTTATTTTTCCTCGTTCAAATAATTATTTTACTTTTTCTCGCCTCTCAGCTGCTGACCTATTTGGAGGGTTTCCAAGTGTGACCGATATAACCGAGGTAAACAATGTGTATTATTGCGCTAAAGTACACAAAGTAGTTCGAAGTTTGATCGTTATTTAAGGTCTTACACATCGACGATAGGGTTTGTAATTATCGCTACGCGATTTTATACAATTTGTTTTCCGTCATCGTGATGTTATACTTCAATAAATTTACACAAAATGACAAACAATCCTTAAATATTGTATAGATAAAATATTTTGATAAAATTGTTTGTCAATAGTAAGATATGAATCAAGGGTGGTATGAGGTCATAGAATGATAATATATCGGAGTGATGAAGGTGAAATCACGAAACGTTCCGAAATCAATCGAAACGTCATGATCTCAACATTCAAACGAATGGTTTAGAGATATTCCGAATATTAACCAGGGGGAGTATCTGATGAAAGTGTCATGTTATTACATACTTATAAATGTTAGATCGAGAGAGGTTCCAAATATCTATAGGAGAGTATCAGGTCAAATTGTGATGACATAACGGAGTGATAAAGGTAAAACCAAGAAAGGTTCCGAAATTGATGTAAGATTAAAAGATGTTCCGAAATCAAACAGGGGGAGTACCCGAACAAAGTGTATTCATTTAACAGCGTTATAATTGAAATGCCAGATGGAGAGAGGTTAAAAAATGGAGTATCTGGTAAAAGTGTTTAGAAACATGGAGAGATGAAAAGTAAGTGGCTTTTTGTTAAAATACCGATAATGATTCCGATAGGAACAAAAATACGAAAAGTTTTTAAAGCCATGAGACTAAGAAAACATTTTACAAACACCAAGAAAATAATAACATAAAGAGCCGAGAATTTTTGAATTTCATTCATGGCTTCCTCAGATTCTACAGATGATTTTGACATTACTAAATGTTCTATATGTCTGGAAGAGTTTAATACACCGAGGTGTTTACCTTGCCTTCATACATTCTGTGAGACTTGTTTAAACACATATATAACATCAGAATGGAACCAAAACACCACAAATGCACTAAAAGAATTTAATTGCCCAGTTTGCAGAGAGAGTGTAGAACCATCCGAACCCACGGCATCGTTGCAAAAATGGGCGGGGCAATTTCCGTTAAACAATTTTGTTACGGCGTTAATCAATCAAAAGAAACTGATTGACAAAACCAAACTGTGTGACCCTTGTATGGCTGCTGGTAGTGAGGTCACGGCGGTGAGCTGGTGTTCTGATTGTACTGAAGCTCTATGTGAAAGGTGTTTAAAAACGCATGACGGGCTAAAGGTTACCAAAGACCATTCCGTGAGAAATGTCAACGAGATGGAACCAGGACCACTTATAACTGCAGTCCAGGCATGCGAGAACCACAAAGAGAAAAACGTAGAAGCTTTTTGTAAAGATCATGATGAACCCTGCTGTACGACATGTATAGCCATTCACCATCGTAAGTGTGATAACGTGGCAACGCTTGAAGACGCTGCCAGAGGAGTTCTTGTGTCCAGTGATTTCACAGATATGTTACAGCGCCTGTCTGACGCCAGTAACTTGAACCTGGGATTGATTGCGGAAAAACATGAAAATATGCAAGTCCTAGAAAAACAAAAACGTGATATTGAGCAGGAGTTAAAGGAAATGAGAGATAGGATCATTAACCATTTTGATAACTTACAGTCGAAGTTTAGGCAGGACTTTACACATGTACATGATCATAAAGTTAAAGAACTGAGTGATGATATCGAGGAGGTAGAAAACAGAAACAAGGTGATACTGAACTATACGCGAGTAATGACAACATGTAAAACGCATGCAAGTGAAACCCGTGTATTCCTAGAGATGAAGCGAATTTTACGAAAAGAGAAAGAACAAATGGCGCAATTGGACAAGATACTGGTTAGTCATAGAAGTCTTGAGTATTTACTTAAACTGGATACGGATATAGAGAAAACGATGACAGGATTTGGAAGTGTTGGGGCAGTTGATGTCATGGAAAATGTCTCGCCGATCAAAATCTCTTTATTTTCCATAAATGACAAATGTGGAGTTGATTCTTTGGTTACAGGGGGTTGTTTTCTACCAGATAGAACACTACTTTTACCGCTTTCGGTTGCCAAAACTCTTGCTAGATTGACATTTACCGGTGATTTAATTAAACAGAGTGATGTCCTATCTGGATATGTTCAGGATGTAACTACTATTGATTCCAAGACTGTAGTAGTAACACGACCGGACGAGAAGGCCATTGATTTTGTAAATATTGATACACTAACAGTAAGTAAAACAGTATCACTGAATGAAGAATGCTACGGAATAACAAGTAGTGATAACAAACTTTATGTCGGATGTACAAACAAACTTCTGGTACTGGATAAAGACGGTAAAAAAGTAAATGAACTCAAGACAAACAGTTGGTCAATATACGGTGTGACGGTTGTCAATGGTAAAGAGAAGAAAGTTGTTCATACCGATGATTACAATGATTCCTGTCACTTTGTACGTCTAAGTGATCTAAAAGAAGTACACGTATTTGAACATAAAGAGTTAAAGCGTCCACATGGTGTAACATCAGACAGGGAGGGGAATGTTTATATAACTGGGTATTTTTCAGGAAATGTGTTACAGGTGTCATCAGACGGAAATCTAATACGTATACTAATTACAGGATTAAACAGCCCTAGAATGATACAGTTTGATGACAACAGTAACAGATTGTTTGTGACCCAATTTTATCCTGCCTTAGTAGATATTTACAAGATGATCAAACTTTAAGTTTCTTTTAATACAATTGAATTATATTAAAAACAAGACTTACAATAAACAATAATTTTTATTTTCGCTCAATATGTTCGTACCTAGACTGTTCTTGTCGAAAGGAAAAGTATTCAATTACACTTTATTTGTAACTGAGATGGAATGTTTGACTTCCGAGGTTGAATTTTTTTGCTTGTATCAAGATGTTTTCAAACTATTAGCAAGAAAATTATTTAATTTATTTTATGATTTAGGTGAAGTTTTTACATCCGGGGTTAGATTACTTTACTAAGGATTCTTTTTTTTTTACTTCTAAATAAGACCAGCATCATGATTTTGTTTCTGATCTCCAAAACACAATACTCAAGGATATAGGTATTTCATTTTCACCTTCGATGACTTTATTTGTAGTATCATAATATTTACATTTGTAGATGGCAGTGATTTGAATTTGTTTTAGAATTAAACACTAAAAGGAGATTTCAAAAGATGTGAAATGTGAATATATCCATTGAAAGATTTAGAAATGGTAATTATAATACTTCAACTTTCCTTGTCGTACAAAGGAAACTTATAACAAAGAACTTTTGTTATTCTTTTTATATAACGATTGTATTTTAGATTCGGTACTGCCATTTAATGCCATATTTTGGGGCTTTGATTTTTAATGTTACACTTTTATTTCCTACTTGTTTTATATTTGTTATGTCACAAGGCACCGATTGTATGACCATATTGATATGTGAAATACAAATATATTTTCAAAAAAATGTCACAGAAATATAAATGATAATGGTAAAACATTTCTTTACGAATCAATTGATTATCTAGTCAAGCTTCAAACTGGAGCCACATGAACAGTAAAGGTATTATTAGGTTTCTTGTTTTTATTTCTTATTTATTATTATTATATTATTATTATTATTATTATATATATTATATATATATATATATATATATATATATATATATATATATATATATATATATATATATTTGTACATATTTTTAAGATCTCTGTTCTTATTAATACGTTTTTTTCTGATCAGCCAGCAGTCAGTTGTCTGTAATGTTTTATGTTCATTTCATTTTTGTATTCGAGTCTATCGATACTTGATTTCTTTTTTGTTTTGCATTAATTTCGACCATTTTATATTCAATTTATGAATTATATGTTTTTGTAAAAAGAATTCGTTAATATCTTCATAATTTCCAATTTATCACTTTTGTCTTCAAAAACAAAATTGACCGCTTAATGTCAAAAATCACAACTCCAAAGCAAAGTAACAACTTTGAAACTGGCAGATTAAGTTAAACAAATAAAACTCTACCATTGAAGTGATGCCGGTGTCTATGAAAGGTATATTTGAGTCTCAGAAAACTGAGATAGCAGGGCTTGCCACGTCGGTGGATAGACCACCCGGAATGTACATTGATTTATTTAATAAGTTTGAGTGTTCAGGAGTGGTGTAAAATGGTCAAAGGATTACATGTACACTCAAGGGGATAAAATATTAAAATATATATTTTATTGAAGGTTTTTATTACTATTTGTAGTATTTTTGTTTCTAAAAGGCAAATATGAAAATGATTGTAGTTTTAATTAAATATTTAATTATTTTTTTCAATTGGCTTAAAATGACAACATTAGGTTTTAATTTTGCAATGATATAATAGGTAAACGTTGTGTATAAAGGATCAGGTCGAACGTTGTATATAAATGATCAGACCCTATGATGATAATCCACATTTGAATTTTGTATTTACTTGTTCAGAAATAAAAAACTATATTCTTATTTTAACGGACAATCAGATAAGAGTGACTATTCAAAAATTAAATGAAGTGTTAAGTGTGGCTGTTTCTGTAGATTAAGAAATAAAAACGATAATTCTTTAGAAATGGACATTGGGTAAAAGTGACTTAAAAATTGAGTGAACTGTGAAGTGTGGCTACTTCATAAAAACTAATTCTCTAGAAATGGACATTGGATAAAAGTGACTTAAAAACTGAATGAACTGTAAAGAGTGATTACTTTCGTAGATTGATGACTGTTAAAAATTGAATGAACTGTTAAGTGTGATTACTTCTGTGGTCTCAGAAATAAAAAACTATTATTCTCTTCCATATGATAATTGGGACTGAAATTTATAAAGTGTGGTCCTAAATTCTGAGTGCATCATTACTATTCGTTCATAATTATCAATAGCATATATGTATTAAATTGTTTTGTGATTATATATAATAAAATATTTTGTGTATATATTTCTATAGGTTCTAATTTGTGTATTTGTGTTCAAGCACTCCTGATGAGGAATTTTGTTCCTAAACAGTCGGTTAGTGCTACATTAAAACAATAACAATTTACATATATTTTGGCACCACCATTCAACGAAAAATCGGCCGTAGTTGTCTAAGATACCCACATGTGTTTTTCAACTACTATGGGATCAGTGTCTATTCAAGTTTAAAAAGTTATTTGTATCAAAGATAAATGGAACGGGTGGTAATAAAAATATTAGAAAGTACAAATGTATTCGAAAACCCATTCAAATGAAATAATAGAACAAGGACCGATGACACAATTTTTAACGCCATTGATTTATAAAATAATTAAATTTGGGATAACCATTTCACCGATTGATTTCGTCAAAGTTTGTCTTTAAAACTAATTGTACAATCTGTTTAACACTAAGTTTGTGTTTTTGTATGAAACCATGAGCCAATCATTGAACATACTCAAATTATCAATAACAGAAATATATATGTATAAATTTATATAAAGCAAACGACATTGACCTCTCTATTTGACCTTTCATTGGAAGTTTCATACAGCAGAATTCACATGATACATTGGTAGTGTAGGGAGTTAATTAAAATATATGCACGCGTGTTTAGTGGTTTTTGCTTGATAAAGACGAAACAAACACCAATGGTGTCTATGCTTAAGTATACACCTATATAATAAATATATTAATATTACAGGTCATGCCGGCAGGTCAATGTTGTGGGCATATATAATTTCTGGCTAGTAAAGAAAAACTCTGAATACTTCAGAACCATACAGGCAGTTAGAAATATTACAACTTTCAGCCGTAATACTTAGCTATATTAACAAACAGCCACTAAGAATCCGTCACTACAACAAAATGCCTTGCTTTCATTCTAGGACATCATGACAACATGGTGTTCGGTTCGTGAATGAGTATTTTGTTATTAAAGGTCAAAACCAAGAGGTTCTAATGCTAGATATGTTTAGTCACTCTTGTTACAATTCATAGACGAGGATACAAGTATTCACCGTTAGATGAATATCATTGTGGCCTTATGGTTGGTCATGACGACCCGAGTCAACAATTACTAATATTTGAAGCCCTTCTTGTACTGATACAGAATATCAATTTAAAGCCTAGTGTATATTTAGGTCAATGTTTAGATGATTCAATAGATTACGAATGAAAGCAATGTGAAAAAAATTAAAACCGTTAACTGCTACTAAACAAGTGAAGTCGGATGGTCTTGAAGGGTTAGCAAGTGAAATCAAATCAAAAACAAGTAAACCAATCCATATGAAAATCAAAATCTCAAAGCAGATTGAACTTTGTAAATGAAGTTAAACTTGTGATCCTTCACCAGGGAAGTGAGGCTGGAACACCCGGAAGGGTAAGGATTTTCTCTTCAGCTAGCTTCAATCGTCATGTCTCTAAGCATAATTGAAATGCAATATTATGAATTTAATTATACAGAAGGCACTATTAGAAAGGAGATAATCTTTGAACGCAAAAAATTATATTAGATAATTGGGCATTTGGAAAGTTGTGTTTAAAATAACAGTTCAATTTATTGAATAGGGTTTCACGTTCCAGTCCAGAATATTTCATTTATATCGAGCTTAACCAGCTATAGGTGAAATGGCAGAAACTTTAACCTTTCAAGTGCGCTCAAGACATTGTGCAGGGGTTTATTTAAATACCTTACCTACGAAGGCATCAATTTCAATGTCTCTTTCGAAGGAGCAATGACTTTAATTTCTAAATGCTGCGTATGTGACGAAAGAAAAGTCACTACCTTTTTCAAGTCTTCGTCAGACCTCGGTCGTTGTTCGAACCCACGATCTCCTACATTTGAACTGAGCACTGTACAAACAAAGGTACCGTAGTAGTGTTATAATTTTTTCAAATTTTATCATAAAGATAAATACAGTAAAGCCTGTCTATAAAGGTCACTCAAGGAAACCAGTAAAAGTAGCCTTTATGTTGCAAGTAGCCTTTATATACAGGTTCCAATAATATAAATAAAGAACGATCGGGATACAATATAACTTGCCTTCATAAGCAGGTGGCCCTTATATAGAGGTGTCCTTTAAGACAGATTGGACTGTACAATTTGTGGACCATCGCCGTTAGATAATTACTGAGTCTACGTAAAAGTTCATTTTAACTAACCAAAGTCGTTTATCTGAATTTAGTCAGTTTATGAACCCAGTATGTTTGGTGATGTGATAAAATATGTATTTGAAATATCAGTTATAAAATTTAATTTGTGCATGTCACATAATCTTTAACCACTACGGTAGGTCAGTTGGTAGAATGCTCGCTTCATGTTTGGGCGGTTGTGATTTCGATACAGGGACGGGTCTGGCCAAGATTTTAAAACGTAGTCAATGTACATTTGACATATCGGCATTTAGAAATGTAAATCACAGAGTCAGTCGGGGATACCTTATATACCCACACACCATCTCACGGCAGGCGTTGCGCTTTTAAGAACTCTCCTCGCAGATTGGTTTGAGCGCATTGCAAAAGTAAAACATTCTGCCACTTAACCTATAGCTGGTGACGTCTCGATATCGGTAAAAAGTCTTGACTGGGACGTAAGACCCTATTTCAATCAATTAATTAAATGATCTTTAAAATAATTAATTAATATCAAATGTAAAATATTGCACAGTATAACTTTACCTAGAACGACTTTGATCTAAAGCATATTAAGATAAATGCAATTTGTGTGCCATGGCCATACATTAATTACTGATGTTACATGAAATAAAATTAAAACTTATCAATGTCGGTTATCTGAATGATGTCAGTTTATGAACCCAGTGAAATATCACGTAAACAGTAGAACCTTAAGTCTGTATTCAAACAGGCTTCAGTTTCACAATCATTTCTTAACTAAGATGTCCTTAACTTAAATCTGACAAAATTTCAATGTGGATTTTAAAGATATTTAGAAATTTAAGGTGTCATTTATCCAATCACTTTTAGATTAAAACAATTACATTTAGTTTGTTACATAAACATTTATTAAAATTAAATTCAGGAAATTCTTAGCTAAGGAATGATTGTGAAACCGGGACCTGGTATAATAAATCCCTAATGGACAACTAAACATCTCTGATGATACCATAAATCAAAACAAAACATACTAATTAAGGTCCAAATAAAAACCCAGTAGTAAAAAGAAAGTTTGAAACTGACAAATTAGGTTAAACACTCGTACTCCCACTTGAATTGTCACCATTGGAGTAAGGCCGGATTCTGGTAACATATTCCTGTTTTGCAAATTACATCTGCCATGTATAGTCATATATATTTTCAGGGCAATCCTAAACACAGACACGTCATACTTCTGTGACTAGGTTAGTTAGGAAAACCGTCGTAGAATGGTATATTACTGCAACGGTTCAAAAATAGAACATTTGTCACAGTGAAACCTAAATTGTTAAAGTCTTTTTTTGTAAATCAAAAGTGTTACGTCATAAATCGAACAGGTCTCGTATTTTTGTTTTGTCAGAAATATACTATTGTCTTAATTAGCTAAAATTTGAAAATCTTTAAAACATAAGGTAGGCTTCCTCATTGCAAAGTTTTTCCTTATTTAACTATCTTTCTGGAGCACCCAGCCCAACTTCCCTAGTAGAATTCCACGTGTTAACCTAACTTTTCAGTTTCGAAGTTATTGTTTTATTTCTTAATTGTGATTCCGTCACGGGTTAGTATGTTTGTTTTTGATTTGGTGAAATATATTTTGGTCATAAGAATAATTTTTCAACTCCTTGGAAAACATTATGGTTTCGAAATTGTGGTTAAAGCACCGCTACTGATGAGAATTATATTTCGAAACTACCGTCTGGCGCAGTAAAAATTTCCAATGGTATAATATGTAACTTGTTGAATTATATGTTTATGTCACGTATTTTTTATAATCATTAATTGCGTATCAATAACTTTTGTGTTATGATCACATGATAATTACTGATGCTAAGTGAAATAATATAAACTAACTGTTTAAATGTCGTTTGTCTGAATTTAGTCAGTTTATGAACCATATGTATGTTGTGGTGTGATAAGATATGTACCTGAAGCATCAACTAAAAAGTAAACTCTGTCTAAATTTTAAAATTATAAATGCATGTCGCGTAGCCATTGTAACCATTAAATTAAATGATATGTGTAATCTATTGCGCTGTGTACGGATTTTATTTGGAGCGTATTGATCAGAGTGTGTCTTAACGTATATATTTAAATACAAATCCTAGGTGGGTTTGGTATAATACATTTTTTTGCTATCCTTTTCGCTCCATGTGGAGGATAAGGTCAATACAAGATTTCGCCATTCAGATCTGTTTTTTGCCTTTGACTCGGCCTCTCCCCAAGTCAGCTGCAGATCTTTCAGTTGACCTTCTACAGTTCTTCGCCATGTTGTTTTTGACCTTACGCGAGGTCTTTTCCCTTGGGGTGTCTATCTTAATGCTTCTTTGCTTATGCATTTCCCTTCCATTCTTAAAACATGCTCAAGCCATCTAAACCTTCTTTGAGTGATCTCGTCAATGATACATTTTGAGTCTGTCATTTTCAGTAAGTTTGAATTTGATATGGTGTTCGGCCAGAATATTTTACAAATTTGACGCAAACAGCTATGATGGAAACTAAATAGATATCTCATATCTACTTTGGTAACCCTCCAGCATTCACTTCCATACAACAATACCGATTAAACATTGCTGTTATAGAGTTTGACTTTGGTCTTTCTGCTGTATTGTTTCGATCTCCATATAGGTTGTAATTTGTGGAATGCTGTTCTCGCTTTGGATAGTCTGTTCTTTATGTCTTTCTGTGTTGGGTGTTCCGTGCTTACAACTGCGCCTAAGTATGTGAATTTGTCTACTTACTTAATTTCGTTTCCATCAATTATTAATTTTTCATGAGTTGTGTTGAATCTCATTTCTTCAGTTTTATTGGTATTTAGTTGAAGTCCAACTTGACTGGCATAGTGGCTGAGTCTCTCTAATTTTTCTTGTAAGTGGTCATGTCTAGATGACAATAGAGCGATATCATCAGCAAAGTCTAGGTCCTCTAAGGTGGAGAAAATGGACCATGTGATTCCTCTTTTTATATCGCTTGTGGTTTTCTTCATTACCCAGTCGATGGCTACCAGGAATAACATGGGAGAGATGATACATCCCTGTCTGACTCCAGAGTTGACGGTGAACCAGTCTGTCTCTTTGTTGTCCAATAAGACGGCACATTGAAACTAAGTGTAGAAGCATTTGACAAGGGTTACCATCTTCTCTGGCACTCCGACTGATCTGATGATTTTCCATAGGGTGTCTCTGTGTATGCTGTCAAATGCCTTTTTAAAGTCAATGAAGTTTATAAATAGTCGTGTTTTCCATTGAATTGATTGTTCAATGATAATGATGTTTTTCAGTGTGAAAATTTGGTCAGTGCAACCTCTTCGTTTCCGAAATCCAGCTTGCTCTTGTCTAAGGGTAGCATCTAACTCTTTGTCAATTCTATTGAGGAGGACTCTACAGAAGACTTTGCTAAGTGTGGACAGCAAAGTTATACCTCTCCAACTATCACAGTTCCCGAGGTCTCCTTTCTTGGGAAGCTTCATAATAAGACCCTTCGACCACTTTTTTAGAATTTCGTCTTGAACCCATATGGTGTTAAATAGGTTGAACAGTTGGTTTGTGGCTGACATCAGATCAACTTTAAGAAGTTCTGCTTGAATTCCATTTATGCCTGCTGCTTTATCAGAATTTAGGGATTTAATAGCGGTGGTTATTTCTTCTCTTGTTTTCTGATTTCAACATAATTAACATATTTTAATTTCCCAAAAATTGTTTCGAACACTACCACGGGTGAAAATCAACTTTGTAGATTATACCCATACACTTCCCAAAAAGGTAAATCGGTCCTAGTTTTATATGATAGCGTATGAATTTAACACGATTTAACGTTCCATAGTTTCTGCAACAACTTAGGCAATGTTTTGATCATGTTGCGATCAAACGGAGTCTAACTTTAAAGAAAGAGAGAGATAAATAGACAGAGAGAGAGAGACAGAGAGACAGAGAGAGAGAGAGAGAGAGAGTGTGTGTGTGTGTGTGTGTGTGTGTGTGTGTGTGTGTGTGTGATAAACATGCACCTGACTTTTATCCGTGAAAAAAGGAAAGGAGAGAGAGAGAGAGAGAGAGAGAGAGAGAGAGAGAGAGAGAGAGAGAGAGAAGAGAGAGAGAGAGAGAGAGAGATAATATGTATATGTATGTGTTATTTCAAATTTGAGTAATTTGTTGATATTGTGGCAATTTTGTTAATTTTTCTGGCAATGTAAGTACGCAGTGGTTAACTTTTTTGTAACAAGAATATATTTTTGATAATAGTGGTTTACACTTTTGTAACAATAATCTAAACTGAGCTGAGTGGATGCTCTTATAATGCACTTCTCATACTTTTGCATTAAAATAATTTTGTTTTGAGAAAATTTCTTCCTATCTGCGATAATGAGCAGGGTTATAATCTAAATGTTAATTATTTCATCTGGGTTTAGATATCAATAGCCTTTAAACATAATTTTGATTTCAAGTTTCCAAAACAATTACATTTTGTTTGAGAAAACATAGACGATAAATCTTTTCTTGGAAATGCAGTTGTTATACAGTAATTTTTTTTATGATAGCACGTATGTATCATTTAATAATTACAAACTGGGCGTGGTTAAAGTCACTTTTAAATTTTGATTGGTCAATTTGGATATAAATGACGTCAGTTTTGACATGTTATTTTGTATAACATTGCAGTTTTGCCGGAACTACCTTCGGTGTTTTCCAAATCTATAAATAGATTTAATGTTGACAATGGGAAAATAATGTAGGTCAACTCTCGGGAGATAATGGGTAAAATCGTTTAAAAATAAAATAGAAAAAAATGAATGAGTAATTTTTTTATTTATGAAAAATAATATAAAATAAAAAATTATAAAAAGGATTATAACAAGTTCGCTGCTACACAAATTCTGAACGATGCTGGGGTAGAACTACGACACATTATGATAATGTCTGGGCATCGAAGTGAGGCTTCTATTAGGAGTTATAGCAGGGATTGTTCAACAAATCAAAAACGTAACATAAGCGACACGCTGAGTAAACCGACAACCAGCTACATACCACAAACATCACTTGAATCATCCAATCCTTAATGGGTTACTGCGCATGTGTGCGCGCTCTTAGTGCTTGTCGTCTGTAGTTCGTCTGCAGCAATCTTTAATAAAAGTTTGCGTTGAACATTTGCTCTAATGTTATTTTCATGCTGGTATCCAGGGTTACAACAACAGTGGTGACTTGCTCCTGCTTGTGGTGTATTTATATCACAATTAATACGCTATGGTTGAGCTTGTTTTCATTACGGGAACTTTATATACAACCAAGTTAGCTGCTTACAAATACATTGTTGATCAGGGATATTTCAAACCTAGACTTATCAGGACTTTCAAAATATGATGTCTCCGTGTCCAGGATTACTCTTGATATATTCCACGTTCCATAAATCCATTATGATTACACATTTTGTACCAGCATCCAAAGACGTCAGGTGACAGTCAGAAATATAGGTTAGTGAAACAATTACAGGTGAGTGAAATAAATATTCTATTTTATTCTTTATTTAGCCATAAGTTAAAACTCATAGGCAAACAAAAATTTGAAAAATATGAACAATAAATAAACAATAATAATAATATTCACATGGGAGGATTTACATCAATAAATATTACGTTATTTATTGTTACGCGTTGTCTATTGAAAATACATATGAAAGTACATAATAATTAAGTGACATAAGATTTTCTTAGCAACTCTGCTTCCAATAAATACTTAGCTAACTTTCTTAATTGTTTTGAATTTTGAATATTAAAAAGTTCAACTAGCTTGAAAACAGATGGACGAGCTTAGTAAATTTATCTTATATATTAATTACGAATACTTAAATAATAAGGACAAATTAAAACAAAGTGATAAACATCTTCAATTTCATTAGATTTACAAAAAACACCCGCTGCTTCTTTCTACATTATTATACCTCCCCTTTTCAATTAATAAATCATGCGATGACAATCTATATTTACATAGTATTTTTTTGTATTTATATGACAAAGGTTTACGTAAATAAAATTGTAAATCGAACCTATCAACTAAATGTCTATACAAGTTACACTTTGAAGAGTAATTAAAAATGAAAAAGAAGCTTGTAAAAAGTTATCCTTTATAACACTAGTAAAGATGCCCGCCCTAAAATAGTTTGTATCAAAACAGACTGTTGCAACCATATATCATTGAACCCATGTCTACATAATAAATCTTTGATCTGTACAAGCCAGTTATAACTTCGTTCACTATCTATTCTGTCATACATATCATTATAGCAACCGTTCAAGACACAATCATCCGTATTTAAATGTTTTAACCGATATTTTATAATGCGAATATTTGTATGTTTGTAAAGGAAAACGAGCTAATTCAAAATAAACCAAATAATTACAGGTGAGAGGAATAGTTACAGGTGAGTGAAATAATTACAGGTGAGTAAAATAATTACAGGTGAGTAAAATAATTACAGGTATATGACATATTTACAGGTGAGTGAAATAATTAAGGTATGTAAATTACAGATGTGTGGTATACCTTATATTTTCTTCTGTCGTTCATCATTGTTTGAAATGAGTGAGAAATCCTTTTCTAAAATTAATGAGTCAGTCCAACCTACATAAAGATCACTTCTATATAAGGATCACCTGCTTACATAAAAGTCATTTGAATTGTATCCCAATTGTTCTTTATTCATCTTATTGGAACTTGTTTATAAAAGCCACTTTTACTGGTTCCCTTTGATATCCTTAAAAGAAAGATTGGAATGTACATTCCTTAAATTTTTATTCATAATCGTTGAATTCGTTACAAAGAATTTAGAGAAGGGATTGTATACATTACAAAAATAACGTAAAAATATACACGGCAGCGGAAGACCAAGAAGTTAGAGAGCCGGGGATGTAGGGGTCGGAAATCACCCCTCCCCTTTATTTCTATCCATGACATGTAAGCGTGTATTACTTGCTCAGATTCAATTCGTGTTATTACGCCTTCCAATTCTTTTTATTTTGCCTTTCAATTTGTGTTATGATGACCTTCAATACGTGTTAATACGACTTTCATTTTGTGTTATTACGCCCTTCAATTCATGTAATTTCGTTTTTCAATTCGTGTTATTGCACCCTTCAATTCATTATATTAGCCTTTCATTTCGAGTTATTACTCCCTTCAGTTCGTGTTATAACGACTTTCAAATCTTGTCATTACGCCTTTAAATTCGTGTTATGACGACCTTCAATTCGTGTTATCACGTCCTCCAATTCCAGTTACTAAGCCTATAAGTTCGTGTTATTACGCCCTTCAATTTGAACTATTACCCATTTCAATTTGTGTTAATGTGCCTTTGAATTCGAGTCATTACGCCTTTGAATTCGAGTTTTCAAGCACTGCAATTCAAGTTTTTTAGCCCTTCAATTCGTAGTATTACCTACTTTCAATTCAATCTATTACGCCTTTCAATTTTAGTTATTACGTCTTTCAATTCGTGTTATTATGCCTTACAATTTTAGTTATTACGTCTTTAAATTCAATTCGAGTTATTATTCCCTTCAATTCAAGTTGTTAGGCTCTTCAAATTGTGCAATTTAACCTTTCAATTAGAGTTATAACGTCTTTTAATTCGAGTTGTTACGTCTTTCAATTCGAGTTATTACGTCTCTCGATTCGAGTTGTTATGCTCTTCAAATTGTGATATAACACCTTTCAATGCATGTTATTACGCCCTTGAATCAGTGTTATTACATCCTTCAATCTGTGTTATTACATCCTTCAATCTGTGTCATTACGTCAATTAAATCATGTTATTACATCATTCAATTCACGTGAAAATGTAATATTTAGTATTAATTGCAGTCGAACCTGCCTTAAAAGCCACCTCTATATAATGACCATCAGCGTTTAGATGCTAGTAAAATTGCATCAAAAAACTCTTTATTGATGATATATGAACCTCTTTATAAGGGTCACCTGCCCTTAAAGGCCACTTTTAGTGGTTCGCTTGGGTAGCATTTATTGACAGGTTTTACTGTATATTGCTTGTCCTTCATTAAATTCGACAGTTTGTTATTTACTTCTTTAAAGACTATAAGAAGTGTCATTTCTTATATAAGGATAGCTGATTATAAGTCTGCGAACTTTGAAAGGACATAAGATATACAACGACATAACGACGTCCAGTAATGTGGTTATTGTACTTCAAGGGACTCCAGCTTTCTAAATAACTTGATTTTATAAACTAGTTTTGTGTAATATTGTATAGATACATTTATCAAAATATCTTGATAAAATTGTTTGTCAATAGTAAGATATGAATCAAGGGTGGTATGAGGTCATAAAATGATAATATATCGGAGTGATGAAGGTCAAATCAAGAAACGTTCCGAAATCAATTGAAACATTATGATCTCAACATTCAAATGAATGGTTTAGAGATATTCCGAAATCAACCAGTGGCCGTATCTGATCAAAGTGTCATGTTTTAACATAGTTATAAATGTTAGATCGAGAGAGGTTCCAAATATCTATAGGGGAGTATCTGGTCAAAGTGTGATGACATAACGGAGTGATAAAGGTAAAACCAAGAAAGGCTTCGAAATTTATGTAATATTAAGAGATGTTCCGAAATCAAACAGGGGGACTACCCGAACAAAGTGTATTCATTCAACAGCGTTATAATTGAAATGCCAGATGGAAAGAGGTTAACAAACTTGGAGTATCTGGTCAAAGTGTTTAGATACATGGAGAGATGAAAAGTAAGTGACTTTTTGTTAAACAGCCGATCATGATTCCGATAGGAACAAAAATACGAAAAGTTTCTAAAGCCATAAGACTAAGAAAACATTTAACTAACACCAAGAAAATAAGAACATTAAGAGTTGAGGATATTTGAATTCCATTCATGGCTTCCTCAAAGCCAACAGATGATTTTGACATTACTAAATGCTCTATATGTCTGGAAGAGTTTAATAAACCGAAATGTTTACCTTGCCTTCATACATTCTGTGAGACTTGTTTAAACACATATATAACATCAGAATGGAACCAAAACACCACAAATGCACTAAAAGAATTTAATTGCCCAGTTTGCAGAGAGAGTGTGGAACCATCCGAACCCACGGCATCGTTGCAAAAATGGGCGGGGCAATTTCCGTTAAACAATTTTGTTACGGCGTTAATCAATCAAAAGAAACTGATTGACAAAACCAAACTGTGTGACCCTTGTATGGCTGCTGGTAGTGAGGTCACGGCGGTGAGCTGGTGTTCTGATTGTACTGAAGCTCTATGTGAAAGGTGTTTAACAACACATGACGGGCTAAAGGTTACTAAAGACCATTCCGTGAGAAATGTCAACGAGATGGAACCAGGACCACTTATAACTGCAGTCCAGGCATGCGAGAACCATAAGGATAAAAACGTAGAAGCTTTTTGTAAAGATCATGATGAACCCTGCTGTACGACATGTATAGCCATTCACCATCGTAAATGTGATAACGTGGCAACGCTTGAAGACGCTGCCAGAGGAGTTCTTGTGTCCAGTGATTTCACAGATCTGTTACAGCGCCTGTCTGACGCCAGTAACTTGAACCTGGGATTGATTGCGGAAAAAAGTGAAAATATTCAAGTCCTAGAAAAACAAAAACGTGATATTGAGCAGGAGTTAAAGGAAATGAGAGATAGGATCATTAACCATTTTGATAACTTACAATTGAAGTTTATACAGGACTTTACACTTGTACATGATCATAGAGTTAGAGAACTGAGTGATGCTATCGAGGAGGTAGAGAACAAAAACAAGCTGATACTGAACTGTACAGGTGTAATGACAACATGTAAAACGCGTGCCAGTGAAACCCGTGTATTCCTAGAGATGAAGCGAATTTTACGAAAAGAGAAAGAACAACTGGCGCAATTGGACAAGATACTGGTTAGTCATAGAAGTCTTGAGTATTTGCTTAAACTGGATACGGATATAGAGAAAACGATGACAGGATTTGGAAGTGTTGGGGCAGTTGATGTCATTGAAAATGTCTCGCCGATCAAAATCTCCTCCTTTTCCATCAATGATAAATGTGGAGTTGATTCTTTGGTTCCAGGGGGTTGTTTTCTACCAAATAGTACACTACTTTTACCGCTTTCGGGTGCCAAAACTCTTGCTAGATTGACATTTACCGGTGATTTAATTAAAAAGTGTGATGTCCTATCGGAATGTGTTCGTGATGCCACTTCTATTGATTCCAAGACTGTAGTAGTAACACGACCGGACGAGAAGGCCATTGATTTTGTAAATATTGATACACTAACAGTAAGTAAAACAGTATCACTGAATGAACCATGCTACGGAATAACAAGTAGTGATGACAAACTGTATGTCGGATGTATGTTTAAACTTCTGGTACTGGATAAAGATGGCAACAAAGTAAATGAAATCAAGACAAACAGTGGTTATCCAAATGGTGTGACGGTTATCAATGGTAAAGAGAAGAAAGTTGTTTTTACCAACTATTACAATGATTTCTGTCACTTTGTACGTCTAAGTGATCTAGAAGAACTAAACGTATTTAAACATAAAGACTTACAGTATCCATATGGTGTAACATCAGACAGGGAGGGGAATGTTTATATTGCTGGGTATGGTTCAGGAAATGTGTTACAGGTGTCACCAGACGGAAATCTAATACGTATACTTATTACAGGATTACATAACCCTAGAATGATACAGTTCGATGACAACAGTAACAGATTATTTGTTTCCCAGTATAACTCTGCGTTAGTGAATGTTTATAAGATGATTAAACTTTAAGTCTGTTTTAATACAATTGAATTATATTAAAAACGAGACTGACAATAAACAATAATTTTTCATTTCGCTCAATATGTTCGTACGTAGACCGTTCTTGTCGAAAGAAAAGTATTTAAGTACACTTTATTTGTTTCTAGGATGAAATATTTTACGTCAGAGATTGGATTATTTCGCTTGCATCAAGATATTTTCAAATTTCTACGCTGCTCTATTAATTAGAAAGTAAACATTTCGTGTGGTTAGGGTAGAGTTTTTACATCCAAGGTTAGATTACTTTACAAAGATGTTTTCAAATTACTTTTAAATAAGGCATCATGATCTTGTTTCTGATCTTCAAAACGCTCTACTATTGGGTAAAGGTATTTTATTTTCATTTTGATAATATTATTTGATAACTGTGACGTAATTATATTTACAATTTTAATGATTGTTCATTTTCACATTTTCACCATTTTTGACTCTTATTTGATAACTGTGAGGTCATAATATTTACAATTGGAATGTTTTATTGTATAAAATTATGTTTGAAGCCAAATGTACTTATGGACTTTAAGAAGTGTAGTTGTCATTGTTAAAGTGAAGTCACTAAATGCTCGAAATACCTATACACAGGGAAGTCATTGATAGCCTGTTCCAGCAATAGAAATGCGTGTCCTACACGGTAGTGATTTGAATTAATTTGGGGATTAAAAACCAAATAAGATTTTGAAAATTGCGCAATCGATTAAACTGTTTAAAAATTGCGTTTATAGTGTCATAACTTTCATTGCCGAGCAAGCGAAACTAATCATATAGTTATTATTATTTATTTATTATTATTATTATTTAGATATTTGTTCTATGCCATGAAAAAACATTGGTTTGGTTAATTAATAAAAATAATAATATGTGGACAGTAATTTTTGTCTCAGTAAGTGTTTCTATGTCCAGTATCAAATTGTTAAACTCTTAATTAATTGAATCAATGACTAACACAAATATAAAACATAAAATAAATGTACAATACTATAGGGTTTTTGAACTGATATTGTGAAATATTGTCTTGAGTTGACCCGATATTTGCACGAGCCTGCGAGGCAACAACACAGCGATTTCGTCTACAACAATCGCATGACGTCATAAACGCCGGTGTCACCTGACAAAGCGTGCAATATGAAAAAAATGATTCGGCAATCCTCGGACTGGAACAAAGTTTGCGTGCAAATATCGATACATATTGCACGCTAACACCTCGGGATTTACCGTTTAATTACTATGCGAAGCAAATATTGCTATATAATAAAAAAAATTACAGAGTATTATTCCATCGACAGATTAATAACTATGTGTTTTGGTGATTTTATCCTTTTCAATTTTCGCATTTTCAATAAAAATTCACAAAAAAATAATTTCATAATGTTCAAACATATTTTCACCAATCAATTAAGTTAACCAACCTTCGAGCATGGCCAAAGTGAACAGTGTAGATCTATATTGTCTCTTTTTTATATTCATATTATTTTTTATTGTTGTAAACATTTACAAAATCACTATTCTTGTCAAATGTTTTTGTGATTAGCCAGCAGCCAGTTTCCTTTCATGTTTTGATGATATTTTCCGTTCAGTTTATGATTTTTTAATCAAGTCTAGTGATACTTGAAAATAATGCTGTAATTTCTTTGTTTTATATTTATTGTTACCAATATAAGTTTCATAATTATTATTAACTTAATCTGCTATTGGTTGAAATATGAAAACGTTCAAATCTGAGGTACACTTCATTGTGCAAAGTATTTCATTTGGCTAAATTTGGTTACATGTTTTGGTAATTTGGATATTTTTTCAATATATTGGTTTTACAACTTTGGCCCAAGCACTAGCGACGAGGAATTGTATTTCAAAACAGCCGTCTAGTGCTGTAAAAATAAAACTGGTATAATAATTATATCAATATGATTTTTTTTACTTAAAAAAATTCAATGTGTCATTATTGTCTTCATGTTTATCAATAAAACGCAAATATATCGATTAATGTCACAATCACAATTCAAAAGCAAAATTAAAACTTTCCAAACTGTCAAATTAATTTAAACAACTGATCTTCTACCAGGGAAGTGAGACCGGTTGATACGAAGGGTAGGTTAAAAAAACTAAATTAGCAGGCCTACCAACTCAGATGGATAACCATCCCACCTGAGCATTGACCAATTGACCAAAATTAAATGTTGAGGAGGGGTGAATTGAAGTCTGTGAAAATAATTAATTTAACTTGGTTAAAATTACACGATTGCATGTTGTTTAATATCAATTGACGAATCGCCGGCCACGCCATAATGTTCCGACAAGGGCCCGTCATGCTTGAATTACACACAAAAGAATGAAAACTCGGCCTGAATTGTGCCATTTAAAGAGTCACTGGCACTAGAACGTCATAAATTGCCTTGACGCTGCTTTGGTACCGTGATGGCGGCCAGTGTCGGAACATAAAAGGCATGACCGGCGATACGTCAATTGAGAGAATCAGTGGACGTTGTTTTTAAAGGATCAAGTCGTACACTGATGAGCCATATTTAACTGTTGTGATTACTTTTACTTTGGTTTGGGATTGTGCTCTAGGCACGGATTAGTATGTGTTTTTATATAATTAGTAGTAATAAGTTGTATATAAAGGATCAAATCGTTCAATTATTGAGACTTTTAGCTTTTATGATTTTCTTGTTTTAGAAATAAAAATATATAATTCACTTTCAACGGACGTTCGATGATCATTCTGAGGTGTGGTCCTATATTCTGGTTGCTTTCATTCATATTTTTCAATATAATGTATGTATTATGTATTGTGGTTGCTATATAAATACACAATAAAACGTCTGTTATAAGTTCTAATTTGTGTATTTGTGTAATGCCGTCTAGCAGAATTTAAACAGGTTAAGTAATAATTGCTCATATGTTTTCGTGTCACCATTATAAGACAAATCGGCCTTAAATGCCCACGTGTGTTTTTCAACTCTATGGAAGTAGTGTCTAGTCAAGTTTAAAAACATATGTGTATCAAAAACCATTGGTACGGATGGAAATAAGAATTTAAGAAAATATTACGACACATATGTACTGATGACACAATTTTTAACGCAATTGATTATAAAATGACTGAAATTGGGATAACCATTTCACCGATTGATTTCGTCAAGGTTTGTCTTGGACACTCATTCTACAATCAGTAACCAGTAAAAACAACTGTTTATTACTAAGTCAGTACAATATGTCGTAAGCGTAAGAGATCCTTGCCTTGATGAACCTTCGGACATGTGAGCTAACAAACATAGAGATTAATGTAATCTATATGCCATGAACACTAGATAATAACAGATTTTACGTGAATTTCCCTTCCATTTCGGAATCACAATCCAGAAGCAAAGTAAAAACTTTGGAACTGACAAGTTAGGTTAGACACGAAGTTTCAACAGGGAAGTCAGACCGGGTGCTACGGAAGGGTAAGCACCTCCTGTTTAGCTAGCTACACCCACCACGTGTGTAATCAAAATTGTGTGAAAAGAACATGAGACTATGGGACGTCAAATATATCCAGGGCAATCCTGAACACAGAGACATCAAACTTATACCGATGAACTGCCACTAGGAAAGTGAGGTAAGATGGTCCGGTAGGTTAATGACTCCTCCTAAGCTAGCTACACTCGTTATATATACGATCGCAATCGGGAATAAAATGTATTGTTATTGTTCATCTTGTCATTTTTATTAGTGACCAGACATTATTTGGCGGATAAAAATTGAAGGAGATAAACATTCAATGTAATACACATCACGCCCAAAAAAATATATGTGCACTGATGCCAATTGAGGAATATTACTTTTAAAACACAATTAATTAATATGACTCGAGAATTAAAGTACCTGCGTGCAGTAATATTCCTTCATACATGTGAGCTATAAATACACGTTCGTGATTTATCATCGATGTTGATGCAATTTGCGTGTCATCGCTGCTAAATAATTACTGATGATACGTGAAATGAAATTTAAACTTATCAATGTCGGTTATCTGAATTTAAAGTTTATGAACCCAGCGTATATTGTGGTGTGATAAAACCACGTAAATGGTAAAGTCTAAATTGTGCATTAGTTATTATTTGTATGCATGTCACATAATTTTTCAACCACATGTCAGCTTAGTTGATAAAATGCTCATTTTGGTTTTGGAAGGTCATGGGTTCGAAACCCGGCTAGGTCTGACCTGATCCGACTTGAATATAAGTAGTGACGCTCATTTCGCCAAGAATTCGGCATTTAGCCACGTGATCCTTCGAAAGATATCTTCGAAATTGATGCCTCGTGTCACGAAAGTTATAGCAAGTTAAAGAACGCCTGGTAACGTCTCGATATAGATAACATATTTATTACTTGAACGTAGACTCCCATTCAATTAATCATTTAGTTATTCATATGATCATTCTTATAAGAATGTGCACTAAGTTACTTAACACAGAGGGACTCTGGTCTGAAGCATATCAAGATTGATGCAATTCATGTGTCATGATCATTAGATAATTACTGATGATACGTGAAATAATAAATAATATTTAAACTTACCAATGCCGGTTATCTGAGTTTGACCAGTTTATGAACCCAGCGTACGTTGTGGTGTGATAAAACATTTACTTGAAATATCACGTTCAATGCAAAGTCTTAATTGTTAAATAAATGTATGAATGTGACGCGATCTTTAAACCCATTAATTGGGTGTAGCTAGCTAAACTGGAGGTGTTTACCCTCCTGGAGCACCAGGTATCACTTCCCTGGTGGAATTTCACGTGTCCAACCAACTTGTCAGTTCCAACGTTTTTACTTTGCTTCTGGATTGCGATTTGGACATGGATAAGAATGTTTGTTTTTGAATATGATCGTGAGAACAAAAACAAACATACCAATCAATGTACAAATTATAATCCAAAACAAAATAAAAACTTTGGAAAACTTGCAAATTTAGGTAAACATATAGACATTAAGTGATGCCAGGTGATCCAATATTAGTTAAAATTTGAAATTTCTCAAAAACTAAGGTATATTCCCTCATGCAAAGTATTTCCTTAGCTTAATTTGGTAAAATATATTTTGGTCCTTTGGGTAGCTTTTCAACATCTTCAAAATAATTTTGGTTTCATAATTTTGGTCCAAGCACTACTGATGAGGAATTATATTCCGAAACGACCGTCTAGTGCTGTAAAATTATAACTGGTATAATATGTAATTTAGCCAGATTTACAGGTCAGGTGTGAAATAAATAAAATCGGAAACAAACATATCAATCTATGTTTAATTCACAGTCATCCCAAAGCAAACATAAAACTGTAAAACTAACAAATGAAAGTGAACACGTGAACCTATACTAGGGGAGTGAGACTGAGTGCAGTGGAAGGGTATGGATCTTATCGTAGGCTAATTACAGTTGTCATGTGCGTAATGAAAATTAATATTAAAATGTATTGTTACTTTTAATTCAATAATACGCTACAAAGCATATTAACAGGTAAATCATTGTATGAGATAACATTGAGATTCAAATCAAATCAGTTATTAACCTCGTATACTTTTAAGAGATGACCTTAAAATTAATTTTCAATTGATTGAATGGGCTTCGACGCTGAAGTCAAGAATATTTCACTTATATCGAGACGCCATCACCTATAGGTGAAGTGACCTTTGCATTTCGCGCATGGCAATGCACAGGGGGTATGTTTCTTCCCTAGTCTGTTGTGACGCATGACATCGGTTTTTAATTAAGGTATCTCTTCCAAAAGGATCCCTGACTTTTTTTTCCAAATTATTAAGTGCTTGGAGAAAGATCAGCAAGTAATATTTTTCTTGGTGAGACCCGACAGGGTTTTACCCTATGATATACAATATACGAAGCGAGCACTCTATCAACTGAGGAACCGTACAATGAAATATATATTCAATTTTTATCAGAGGTCAATACAATTTGTGGTCTACGGTATTAGCTCTGTATGTTGGAAGTTATCGTTTCGAATCCCTGTTGCATCTGACCAAGAGTTGAAAATATGAAGTTAATGTTCCTTTGCCAAGTACTCGGCATTTATATATAAAAGACATGGGGTCCATCGAAAAAAGACCTTAAACCCTGATGTACCTTATCCCGATAGGCATATCACATTAAAGAATTCTCCCTGCAAATTGTCTTGAGCACATTGCCAAAGTCAAAATTTCTGCCACTTCACCTTTAGCCGGTGACTTTTCGGTAAAATTAAATATTGATGACTGGAACAAAACCCCATTCAAAAAAATCAATCACAACACCATCATTATCATCAATGAAATATGTCAATTATTAATATGTCTTACTTGATCCATTGGGACTTTTGTCTCAATCATATCAGAGAGAGAGAGAGAGAGAGAGAGAGAGAGAGAGAGAGAGAGAGAGTATATGGTGTGCGTGTGTGTTCGATCAACATATTCATGTGCCTGTCCTATCTGACTGCTCGTGAGGAGTTTTAATTTAAAATGACCGCCTATTGATGCAAAAGTAAAACAGGTTTAATAATAAATACAAATTTTGCAACACTAGACTGTCGTTTTGGAATAAAATATCTCATCAGTATGACTAGCCCAATTTAAATTAATAGAGACGGATTTTAGTCTTAAACACTAGAATATGAGAGTGAGTTTCAACGTAAATGTTTGAAGTTTTTCAGAAAGTCAGTCAATTCCCTTTACAAAGATAGTTGAATGTAGTTTTTATAGGAATTCAAAGTTGGTATATATGTGACAGATGACAGTTTTTAACATCATACTAGTGAAAAAACCAAAATCAGATTTACTGCGGTAGCTCAGTTAGTAGATTGGTCGCTCTATATATGAAACATCGTGGGTTCGAACCCCTATCTGGTCTGACTCAAGTTGAAAGTGGGTAGTGACTGTTCTTTCACCAAGCATTCGGCATTACGGAATGAAAGTCACGTTTAGTTCAGATGGGAACTTAAAAGAAACAAGGTCCCTGCCACGATAGAAGTAGCAGGATAAAGAATCCTGCTAAAAAAACATCAACCAACACACTGGCAAAATTATGGCACCGAGTATATCTGTCGACGTTTCGATATTAGTGAAATATTCTTGACTAGGACGTTAAACACAATTATTCAACAGATTGAATTTGCTGCTCTGTATCCAAATTTATCATAGAAATATCTGACGTTTCTTAGTTCCATATTCTTTTCAGTTTCAATTTGACTTCTTAAATGGATGGTATACAGGGGTGTCAAGGGTTGATATAATAAAAGATTAACTATAGCAATTTTAAATTTATTCAAAAGTAACAGAATTTATAAAATCTGAGAACTAAATTTTAAATAGTGATTTGAAAATTAAGTGATTCATTTTAATTGACCAAATTTCCATAGAACTGAAATACAGGTATTTGACAAAATATCACATTACACAAGAGCAGCCTCTTATTGACTCAATTGCTGTGTTACAATCAAAACCAAAAACTTATCACTGGCTATGTCTTCAATATGGAGCAATGAGTTAGTGTTTATGCAACATTTAAGATTTTTCATTTATATTGAAGTGGTCATTTTAAAAATGCGGAGGAAACCTTATTAGAAGAGAAAACAATTAACCTTCACAAAAAGCAATGACCAACTGTTTTCACACTCAGATCTACCAGAGGGAGATTTGAACAAAAGTACTTGGTCTGAAGCTGGTACTTAAAACAATTTTCCAATAGACCACTTGGTTGTAAACTGTAAGCATGATTTTAAGACAAGCTGAAACCGAAGCCCTTTTACACAGATAAACTTATCTTCATCTTATTTTACAAAATTTCCATAGAACTGGAATACAGGTATTTGACAAAATATCACATTACACAAAAACAGCCTCTTAATGACTCGATTGCATTAAAAAACCAAAAACTTATCACTGAATGTCTGTCTTCAATACAAGTTAATAAGTTAAAAGTGTTTATGCAACATTTAAGTTACACAAGAACAGCCTCTTATTGACTCTATTGCATCCAAAAACCAAAACTTATCACTGAATGTCTGTCTTCAATACAGAGTAAGAAGTTGAAAGTTAAGATTTTTTTATATTGAAGTGGTCATTTTTACATTGTGGAGGAAACCTTATTAGAAGAGATAACCAATAAGCTTCTCGAAGGGCAATGACCAATTTTTTTCACTTTTCTACCAGAGGGGGGTTTTAACAAAAGTGCTTTGTCTATAAGCAGATACTTAAAAAACCACTTTCAAACAGATGTCACTTAGATGTGATCTATAAGCATGCTTTTTAGACTAGCTGACACCGAAGACCCTTTACACAGTTAAACCAATATATTTTGCTTTATATTTTTACAGATACAATCAATCAAAAAACAACTGTGGAAACATGAAAAGGATATACATGTTTATCATAGGTTGCCAATTATCTAAAATAGGTCAAAGGTTGAGATCACCAGGTAAAAACAATTTTGAGCAGCAATAAAACTGTTGAGAAAAACAAACACATACAGTCCAACCTGCCTAAATGGCTTCCTCTATGTAAGGACCACCTGCTTATAAAGGCCAGTAGAAATATATCCCAATTGTTCTTTATTCATATTATATAAACCTGTATATAAAGGTCACCTGCCCGTAAAGGCCACTTTTACTGGTTTCCTTGGGTGGCTTTTGATAGACAAGTTTGACTGTGTATCAAATATGAATCCTAACTTTAGCTTTTTGCATCAGTTTCAAAGAAGTCATAATTACTGTTATTCCATACTAGTACAGGTAGCCATGGTCACACCGAAAATTTGAACTCCCACTGGTATTTACTAGAGCACTTGTTCCTTCTCCAAAGAAAAAGATTATTATTTTGTTTCCATGGTTAATTATCACATTTAAAATTTAGTTCTCTTCACATCTTAATATTTTGACAAAAAATACACAAAAACATATTTCTTAAATTTATAATATGTTAATATATAAATTTATATATAATTTGTCTGTACAGTTATTATCAATATATAGTTAGATATAAAAATAGATATTGCTGAAAAAAATATTTGTTAATTTACAGTTATAAAGAGCACTGTTGATCATATGATATTAAATTTCTACAAAACTATTTGTTCTTTCAAATAAACAATAGAATAACTGACCAATGAAAAACATATATATCTCATTTAAACCAATCAAAATTTGTTTCATAAAAACTAAGTTGAAAACTAACCAATGACAAAACATATCTGATTTGAACTAATCAAAATTCAATGAATATGATAATAACCAATCAGAATTCAGCATAAAAATAACAAATCGCGTTCAAATAAAAAATAATCACATGACTGAAATAAACCAATCACATATCAAACAAATAGTATAGTAACAAATAAAATTGCTTTAAACAAAAAACAAATGTGGTACAACCTTTTTGTGAAGCCAGATATGCACATTGACTTTTGTTAGTGTGAGGTGGGATTCACTGCATAATATACAATATGACAAAATGATATACTTGCCTACATGATCTGGGCGAGTAACAAAATAGAATTATGGAGTTAATTCGTTTTGCAAGAATTGCAAATTGACCAGAATGAATTTCTAAAACATTTTTGGGAGGATGTGAGGGGAATGAGTCAGCAAGGCATTAGACGGGGTAAGTTGCTAAGATATCTTAACTACTGGGGCCTAAATACAGGTAACAAAGATGCTCCAATTACCGTAGACCTGCTGGCAATGTCTGAATCTAGGCTAATGTCAACTTTTTATTACAAAAGTATTTATTTTGTGTCTGGACTGGACAGAAGGATCTGAAACCCTATAAAAAAGAAATTTGCTGAAATCTCAATATTTCAAGGTTTTCTCAAATAAAAACAATATTACAATTTAAGACAATTTACTAAATACTGCAAGTTGGACAGATACCTTACAGGTATTCGTAGTCATCAAGTGCTGTCTTATTAATCAGAATTACTAGTAAATGACAAAATTCTTTACAATGCCAATTTATGAGACTACTACAACATTTATTTTCAGCAAAAATGTAAACTTTGTACATTTTGGTAAAATCTTAATAATATTTATAAATATCACAACCAAATTGCAACTTCATTTGTTTTTACTGGCTCTAAACAACTTATGGCATACCCATAAGTACTGACTGACAAATCAAATTAGGATTATTTCACTTATTATTGAGGTGGTCAGTTTTGGGGATGGCTGGAAAAAGGGAAGTACCTAGAGATACACAACTAACCTTAGACAAGGAAACTGACAGCTTTCTCTCACTTGAATCTTCCAGAGTAGGGTTTAGTTCGATTTGAATCATAGAGGCACTGTGATCTGTAAGCGATTCAACCAATAAAGCTTTCACTTTACAGAACACAGATAAAACCCTATTAAACTCAAACAAATCATAAACAATCCTCTATTATTAATTGTTTTTCAGGACTGAGACAATGAAATCTAAAATATAAACACTCAATTGAATTTTTAAATTGCACCAAGAGAGTACGCCAAGTAAAATGATATAATAATCCTATTAAATTAGATGTGGGTTATTCTACTACTGGAATGTAGGGATTACAGGACAAATATGGTTTACATGACTATTCCATTACAAAATGAAGGGGTGACAGTGAAGAAATTTGTTGTTAAAACAGAACCAATACAATGTTAAGAACTGTATGACAAAATGATAAAAACACAATTACAAATTTATTTAATTTTCAAACAATTTTTAGAAAAATTATTTACATATCAGCAGTTTTTTCAAACTTTTTATTGCTTAAATCAACTTTAAGATGAAAAGAAACCCAATTGGCCGATCGTCAGCCACGCCCACAATATTCTAACAAAGAACCAGCATTCTTTAATTAGATGCAAAAAAGAATGAAAACTCAGCCTGAATTGTGCCATTTAATGACATCACTGACACTAAATGTCATCAGTTGTCATGCCGCTTTGATACCATGATGGCGACCAGTGTCAGAATATAAAAGGCATGACCAGCAATAAATCAATTATTTCTACTACAAGTACAAAAAATATTTGATGAACTATTACAGGTCGTCTGTTATTGGTTTTTATTCATTAAAAAAATCTAGAAACTACTAATTCCTACTTCCAAGTCAATGCATGAATTTGACTGGAATTTCACCTATCTTAAAAATGCCTGCATAAGATGAATTTAACTAAGTCCCTGTGATTGATTAAGTCACTCTTAAGAAATGACCAGGAACCAGTTGTTGTTCTTTCTACAAAATTAATGGATGAATTATAACTGGGTCCCTGTGATTGATTTAATCACTCTTAAAAACGTCTGGGAACCAGTTATTTTTCTACATAAATCATTGAATGAATTGTAACTAGGTCCCTGTTATAGTTTATAGCTGCTTGCTGCCTGTGGAGTAGGAAGATGATTTCTTTAATATCAAATGGTATACTGGTCTATAGTTCTTTTAATTGTTTTAAAATTTGGCACCATGTAATGATTCCAGCACTAAGCTATTTACAAAGTGAAATTTATGTCCAGCATTTCGTTTCTTTCAAGTTTATAAAGTCAGCTCTTATCCAGGGGTCACTACAGCAATTTTTGGCAAAAATTCATGGTCGGAAAAAAATGCCTGTTGTAATTTTAACAGACTGGCAGAACAAAAACTATCCATTGAGCCCAATGATACATTAAAATATTTATTAATGCCCAAATTGCTGTTTGTGCCTGCCACTATTTCTGGAGCCCACTTTTTCTCCAATATTGATCCAATTTGCATAACATAAACCATAACCATAGGTTTTCAAAATGGTTTTTACATTGCTATAGCTTCCATGGATACAAATAAATTTCAGTACATATTTGTGAAAAAAAGTTAAATGAAATTTTAAAAATTTACAGTGTGAATGCTGGGTAATGAATAATATTAGTTTTGATGTCCCTGAATTGTTTAACATTTGTCTTACAAAGCACAACTTCTATAACCCAAATGCTTCTTCAGCGATACTGATAACATGTTGTATAGCCACCAAACCGTTTTTCTTAAAAAAATCAACTTGAAATAAACCCTGTAATGTAAAATCAAAATTGAAAGGCAAAGCACTTTTACTGTATAACCCAAATGGTTATTTCTTTGATCTCCAACTTCCATGAATCAAATATCTGCATTATGTAAAATCAAAACTAAAAAGCACAGTGCTTTTAGCCTTCACCCCCCAAAATTTAACTTCCATGAATTAAACACCCTCGTTAGGTAAATTCAAAATTGAAAGCATTTTCACCATATTGTCCTTATGGCTATTTCTTTAATCTTCAAATTTGTATAAATATTGTATAACATCCCATAAGGTGAAATCAAACTTGAAAGGCAAAGCATTTTTACTGTACAACCCCCAAAATTTTAACTTCCGTGAATTGAACACCCTCATAATGGTAATTCAAAATTGAAGTACATTTATGGTAGAGAATTGCTACTTCTTTAATCTTCAAATTCCATGAATATAACATCCCTATAATGTAATTCCAAAGCACTCCGAGTTATAAAAATTTAACAATTACTTATTCTGTACATTACGATGATGTAACAAGAATGGATGGCTGCATACATAATATATACATTGTACAATGTATAGTTTAGAAAAATTATATTAAAAATTTTGTTCATTTATTGTGTTTCCACATTAAAATAATAAAAATATAAACAAAATGACATATATATTTTATAAACATATTGTTCTATATATTCATTTTTAATACACAACTTGATTGTTTCGATATAATATACAAATTTATTTTTTTGTTAAAATCTTAAATTTCTACTATGTGCTAAATCATTTTCCTTTGTACATTAATATCACTATTTGAACACATTTTTCTTCTTCACAGAACATTTCAACATTTTCATCACCATTCTGTCATCCTTTCAGAATAAATAAACTAGACTTTACAATTTCCAAGTCATCTGGCTATTATTTCCCTTTATTTCAACTCTTTTGTTTTTCAGACACAACAGTTAAGCAAAAGTGGGTACAATGTTCAATACCATTGTACCATCCTTTCCGAGTTAATATGCAAATAAACTAGACTGCACAATTCCCTTGTTATTATTTCTCTTTGTTTGAACTCTTTTGCTTTGAAGACACAATGGGTCAAGTTGAAGTGGGTACAATGTGAGTCAGAACACTGTTCAACATTTTCATCATCACCATTCTGCCATCTCTTCAAAAAATATTCAAATAAACTGGACTGCACAATTTCCTGGTTATGATTTCCCTTTGTTTGAACTCTTTTGTTTTGAAGACACAAAAGTTAAGCAATGGTGGGTACACTGTTATTGCCATTCACTAAATACATCTTCACCTTGATAGATATATGCAGCATCATGAGTTATTCAGTGGGTTATTTAGTTTCAAAAAGTTTTCCTAATTTGTCCAACACCTGGGTACCTGGAACTCCCATGCACTAAGGGTTATCAAAATTTCCATGCATAATGATTTTCTGTTAATCCTGCTTGAATACCTTGATAGATATATGCAGTATCATGGGTAATTCAAGGATTATTTAGTTCCATGAGGTTTTTCTAAATGGTCCAAACCCTGGGTAACTAGATCTCCCATGCACCTAAGGTTATCGAAATTTCAATGCATAATGAGTTTCTGTAAACCCTGCTTGTGAAGACAACATATTTGGCCCAGTTAGACAGGTACACTGTTTTTCAACTGCTCCAGAGTAATTCAGTTTCTAGAAATGATCCACCAAGACAGATACACTGCTCTTGCCCACTTTTCCCTGTGCCACACCTTCCATTCCTGCTAATGACATATTCTGCCATTGTGTTGGATGACCTTAAAATTTTAAAATTAAACAATGTGAATACCAAAATGATACTGATTTAGAATTGTCCGTGTAGCTCATCTGCAAACTTACACAATACAAACATTTTAATCCTAGTATTAAGTTTTAACTGGAAATCTTACAGCCGTGATTTTAACTTCAAAATTGTACAACTTACGCGAAAATCGTAAGGGAAGTCAAATATGTTGCAATCAACCAATTTCATACAGATATACTGCATGTTTATTTCTCTACAAGGGCTGAGTTGAGTAATGGTGTTTAACGTCCCAGTCAAGAATATTTCACTTATATTGAGACATTGCCAGCTATAGGCAATAGTGCCAAAATTTTGCTTGCGTGTTTCGCTGATGGCATTATACATTAGGGTTCGTGATCGTACCATGCTTGTCATGACACAGGACCTCGTTTGTTTTAAGTAACCATCCTAAAGATCAATAACTTTCAATTCATAATGTAGAGTGCTTTGCAAAACAACAGTCACTACCCACTTTCAAGTTTTGGGTCAGACCTTGTTAGAGTTCAAACCCATGACGTCCCACTAAATGAGAGAGCACTCTTTCACTGAGCTACCAAAGTGGTTATTTCTCTACAAGATAAGAATGATGCTCATTAATAATAAAATGCACAAACCTGTTGGTGAATCACTAGATTTCAAAGCAAATGACCAGCTATCGGGATTAACCGACGCACAATGTGGAAGTCTTAATTCTACGGGGTGTAAAAACTTTAATCCGTGTGGACCACACATTACTAATGGACTAAGTAATGTTTCTCCTGTAAAAAAAGACGAGTGAATGAATAAATGAACGAATAAATGAATGAATGAATGAATGAATGAATAAATGAATAAATGAATGAATGAACCACACATTGCTAATGGACTGAGAAATGACTCTCCGGTAAAACAGACGAATGAATGAAGGAACCGCGCATCACTAATAGACTAAGTAATGTCTTTTATACTCTAAAATTTTATTAGCTAGTGTTGAGAGTGAGGGAGAGAGAGAGAGAGAGAGAGAGAGAGAGAGAGAGTAAATTTTATACTTTTACTTTTCCTATGGCCAGATTTGATTTAGTGTGTGTGTCTGTGTGTGTGTATTTAATACTCCAACTTTTCTCTGGGCAGATTGAGAGAGAGAGAGAGAGAGAGAGAGAGAGAGCATATATTTTATACCTTACCTTTTTCTCTATCCAGAGGTGGTAAAATATTATTGTCTCGACAAACTTTGAAATATATCTCTTGTTGAACACCTTCTGGTAAAGCGCCCTCTGGAATGACTATACTGACACCTAGTGGACAAAATCAGAATCAATGATCAGTAACAACTGTTTATTTATTTCCATCTTTGTGATTATGTTATTTATGTCTTGAAAGATATTTTGTAAGTAAATACAAAGAACCCTGTATTAAATTGAACCCTGTATAAACCCAATACCTCTCCAAAAATGCTAAATCGAAATCATTCTAGTGAGATTGTTGGTTCACTTGCTGCATGGTTTTTACTCCGTCACTCAGATGTGGTGTATAAACCCAATACCTCTCCAAACATGCTAAACTGAAATCATTCTATGCAAGTTTGTTTGTCAGTTTCACTTGCTGAATGGGTTTTCCCCTGTCACTCAAATGTGATATTGCAAAATTAAAACCTTTGCAAAATGCTTTTCCAGGGCACTCTGTTTTTTATTAAGATTTTTAACCAGTCTTATGTGGTGTTGCAGAAATTTTAATCTTTGCAAAAAATGCTTTCCCACGGAACTCTGATTTTATTAAGATTTTCAACCTTTGCAAAATGCTTTTCCCAGGCATTCTGGTTTTATTAAAGTTTTACCAGTAAATTGTGGTGTTGCAGAAATTTGCAAATAAATGCTTTCCATGGGCACTCAAGTTTAATTAAGATTTTTTACCAGTCTTATGTCTTATTTAAGTCTTTGCAAAAAATCTTTTCCCTGGTCACTCTGATTCAACTAAAATCTGACATTCTTATGTGGTGTTACAGTAATTCAAATCTTTGCAAAAATGCTTTCCATGAGCACTCTGCTTTAACTAAGATCTTACCAGTGTTTTGCAAAAATGCTAACAAAAATGAACAGAGAGGCATTGACTGAAAACTTCAAACATTTTTCATAGTTTCAATTCTTAATCAATAACAGCATCTACATAACATACAAGTCAGCATTACATTTCACATTTATTTCATACTGACCTGTTTCTTTTGACTCTAACACGCCCCCATTGTGATCAAACACGCCTCTTGCCGTGGCAACAACAGTCTGACCCTCATCTCTTCCATCATCTAATCTGAAAATATGAATTTATTCTTGTTTATACTTAGTTATAAACTCAATTCCTTTTTTTGAAATAATTTCAGTTACTTTATCACCGGAAACATTTACGGGTAGAAACTTTCACAATTTAACATTGAGAAACTTACTTGTGTGAATGTACTTTCATGGTTGGCAATCTGGTAAGTACGCCCATTTGTATTTTTAGCATGTGAGACTTGACCACAAAAATCGTAAATATTAATAATTCGCAAATATTTCTTGATCTACAGTATACCTTTTATTTTGAGAGGCACTATAATCTGTAAGCTACTCTCGGGGATGTTTGACGATTGATTGAATGTTATTTTATGTCACATCAGCAATTTTTCAGCTATTCATGACAAAATTCTTTTTATTAATCTCAAGGATAAATTTAATCACAAATTCATGTGTACAAGTTTGTACAAGAGTTTCTGATTTCTGTTTCTGATTTGCCATATGACCCAATCTAAACATAAGTCCATGCACTGTGTGAGATTGTTCAAGTGTTTCTGATTTGCTTGTGGTCATGCAAAGTTATGGCAAAGTTTAGAGTGCTAAAACATTTCCCCAAATGCTGCATTATAAACATAACAGGCTACTAAGTCCATGATACTGGAACTGAGCCACCAAGCAAAGGCCTACTGACTTATGCTTCTTATGTTTAAAGAGATAAAATTATGTCGAATAGTATAGTCCGAAGGTCATAGGTAGTAACAATCCACTTATTAAAACCAAGGTAAAATCAGGTCATTCTAAATATTGACTAATGATTCTTAATATTGAAGACACCACATGCATTGTCAAATTATGTGCAAGTTGGTGTGGTTAAGGTCAAATGTCATATTTAAACCAGAGCTTCGAAGGTCCCCCCCCCCCCGAAAAAACCCATTATAACAACATATACTTTTGAATATTTTCACATGTTTATCAAGTGATAACCACTAACATTTGTATACTAGACCTTGTATTTCCGCTGCAATAACACCATATTTCAAATAAACTAAATACCCCAAAAATAAAGGATTCTACATCCCAATGAAAAAATAAACAGTTCTGCACAAATGTTAAGGTGTATCACATGATAAGCATGTGAACGAAATGATTCAGGAAATTAAAAACAAAATGAAAGCTTACCCATTGACAATAACAGTCTCTGGTGTAGACAAGCTATCTGAAGTTGTCCCACCATCATGTGACTTGTCACTCTGAGCCTCATTTTCACTTGTAAGAGTTGAAAGGTCAGAGGTTAAAGATTGAACAGGCAGAGAATCAGTGAGTTTATCAGCACTAACACCGGTTACATCAGAACTGAAGCCAACACAATTAGATATAAGAAGAGCAAAGATTATACAATACAAGTTCATCTACTACCATGGCAAATTTTGTTTCAGTGAATGGGGTTTGCCGCTGTACCACATGATCCTTGCATGCCACATGATCCCTGCGTGCCACATGATCCCCCCCCCCCCCTTACGTTTGTACAGAACTGTTTTTTACTATTGGATATGGATTTATATCAGTTTAAGTTATCCCGTAAAAACGACACAATTTCAAGAATTTGCCAACAAGTTAAGGAATGTTTATCACATGGTACAGCAACAAACTCCATCCCCAATGAAATTAACATGAAATTGATAATATTTTACATGACTGACGCTTATACATCAGATTCATGTGAGTATCAGGTTAAAATCAGATGAACAAAATTTGGCTATGTATGCGACTGTAATTCCAGAAATTTTCATAACAAGTAAATTTTGGAATCAAATATGTAATGCATTTCAATTTTACAAATTTTATTTTCCATCTTTTAATTTCTGGTGAGAATGAATTTCAACTTTTCAAAAAAAAAAAAAAAAAAAAAAAAAAAAAAAAAAAAAAAAAAAAAACAAACCAAAAAACCAAACAGAAAAAAACCCAAAAAAGAAAAACCAAACAACATAAAAAAAATAAAAAAAAAATAAAAAGATAAATAAAAACATAAAAAAAACCAACTTTCATTTGATAGACGAAGCATATTAATGCATCTAAATTAGGTTATATTTAAAATTTCTTTCCTTTTTTATTTTCCCATAATGAAATCCTCATAAATTAAATGAAATATTTAAACAAACAAACAATTTCTGGATTTACAGTATATTAAATTCTTTGTTTAGATCACTACCTATCACCCCTATAACAAACAAGTTATAACTAAAACGGGAATTATATGCCATTTCAAAAGTGCCCCTAAACAAACCCCATTTATATTGGGGCGATCAGTTCAAGAATGGTGAAGGAAACAACTAAGTAATCATACTGATACAGGGATTTATCAAGGGCCTATTTAGGGCCGAAATTCGGCCCCATTCCCAATGGAAAAACATTGATTTTTTCCCAAAATGGGCTGAGAAAATTCCCAATTAGAAAATTGTACCAGATACATAGCTGAAGTCTGGTCATAAATGTGGCTGCTTTTCTCAATCTTCAATCAACTCAATACACTAAAAGCATTAGATTTAATCATTAATGGCACAAAAATTATGTCAAAGTTTTCCCAAAATGAGCAAAAAGTTGATAGTTTTTCCCAATTTTTTGTTTAGGGTCTTTTCCCAAAAGACCCTGATAAATCCCTGTGATATTATTAGTTTTTTATTTATCTGGCTTAGAAAAAGGGCCATTTGCAAAAATAATTGAACTATAGATATAGCTATTGTATATATCTGTTCTGGATGGGGTAGTGCGGGGGTTGGCATGTCTAAAACATAGAATTGAGACTAAAGATGTTAATTCTACATACAAGTATATACAGTGCAAGTGACCTATTACCAGATGACAATAAATAAAACTTTTATACAGTAAAACCTCTTTATAATGCCCCTCGATAACTTTGCCACCTCGCTTATCGCCATACTATTCTGAAGTCCCAAAATCCATTTTGTTTCTGTTTTTCTTTATGAGCCTCCCTCAATTTATAGCCAAACCCCTTTACAACGCCAAAATATGACTGAACAAATGGTGGCGATAAATCGAGGTTTCACTGTATTTACAAATAATGATATTTTCTTACAGAAGCTGATTTTTAAGATTACTCATTAACTGTTTTTTATTATACACAGTTCTATTTTAAAACACAAACTTTTGTGATTTTTAAGTACAATGTAATAATAGGCACCTAGTCGGACCTGGAAATAGGTCAAAGGTCAATGAAGTTCACAAGTGTATGTCATAAAATGTACCCCTTTTGTGTGGAATGATATAATATGAAATTCAATATTATAGAACATTTTTCTGTCAAAATTGCCACAGTTATTTTTGCCAGAACAAGTTCAAAAAAATTTCTGCACACAGGACTGTAACATCCCTTTTTGTTAATGGGTCCACCATCTTTGCTGTTGGGAAAAGTTACAATTGTGTAAATAATATATCCATATTTGGAAAATTCAACCAAAAAATTGTGAAAAACTTAGTTTTTGAATATTAGGAAAAGAGCCCCTTTTTTTACAGGCAAATCTCAAAGTTAGCCTGGTACAAATGTTAAGTGGTATCACAAGGTGCACTTGTGAAATTCATTACTGTTAAACAAATACAACACTCCAAAATAACAAATGTTAGAACATGGAATACAAACACAACATAGAACAATGTAGGCAAACAACACTGACCTGTCTGGTTGACCTTTAATTTAAAATATTACAAGTAAATTCAGTGAATGTGGATCTCCTGCCAGCTGGTTCATTTTTTGTGATTTGCACTTATGTTCAAAGGGCAATAACTCCCAGGAAAATGAGCAAACCAACTCCGGTTAAGGATATGCACATCTTCTATCAATGTTCATGCTTTGCATGAAATAAGGCTACATAGTTTTGGAGAATTTGCACAGAACAGAATTTCAGATGGACGGATGGAAGAAGGGACAGAAGGATAAAAGGAATAAAGGAAGAATGGATGGACAGAAACTTGAATTTAATATCCCTCTCTTGCTTCTAAAAGGCCGGGATAATTCTGGATCGAGTCTGTTTTTGTATAAGGAACATAAGCATTTATTTCGTCTACATAATGAGGAAACACGTTCATTGTGCATGTAGTCCCTGCTGTTGAGTTACATCATTAACTGATAGGCAACCAGGTCCTGAACCATTTCTGTTTTTGATATTACAATCTCCAGAAGCTTTTACCACCTCTGGAAGTTGAAGAGTTCTAGTTTGGTGCCATTGACAACATGGTCATGAGAGTTGAATAGTCTTGGCAAGTGGTGCTTTATTAAATGTCAAGAGGACTTATCACTTGCCAATCTTAACATTACCCATGTATTGGGTGGACCATCGTACATAAATATTCCTAATGAAAGGTCAAGATTACAGGTCAATATTGTTTGCCTATAGAAAATGTTATATAAAGCCTGGTTACATATTAAAATACCACTCAATTATTACAAGCCATCTTCCTTGTCACCAAAGTTTCAAAGTTCAACTTCAAATGTTAACCTTTATAACCATCAATGGGGTTAACCATTGTACCACATGACCAATACCTATTAAAGTTTATGCGGAAGGTTTTGGAAAATGTCAATGTCACAGATTCCCGAAATGATGTTTGTTTTCAAACGTCATCTTATGTGATTTCATATCCATTGGAAATAAGTGTCCCGCACAAACGTTAGAGGGTATCACGTGGTACAGTGGCGAAACCCAATTTTATTGATATGCTACTAAAATTAGTTCCATAGGCTTGTCATGTGACTAGCATGAATTTGCAATTTTCTGGGTACAACCACAGAAACTTGTGACGTATATAATGCAGCCATCTTTTACACACACCTTTTTGTGGTGAAATTGTGGTCATAAAATCTACACTAAAATGTGGTCTTTTGTGAGCAGGGCAGTAAATTAACATTTTAAAGTGACTAGACCTTCTTGAAAATCTTTTAATAATTTGAAATGGTCCGAAACCTCAAATAAGCTTGTCAGTAATACAATGTATAATTTATTCATAAGTATTTCAACATTCTGCAGTATTTTGTATGTACATCATATAGAGAAGAAGAGTGAAACCTGTCTATAAAAGCCACCTAAGGGAACCAGTAAAAGTGGCCTTTATGGGTAGGTGGCCCTTATATACAGGTCCAAATAACATGAATAACGAAAAAGTTGGTATAAAATTTTACTGGCTTTTAAAAGCAGATGCCCCTTATATAGAGGTGATCTCTAAAGCAGGTTGAACTATATTTAGACTTTTGATCTTGTTCCACCGTAATTTTGACAGGAAGGGTCTTTTTGTAATTTACTATCCTGCTCCTAACAAAGGGACCACTTAAGTGTTAGTTTATAAAAAGCTTTGTGATATAACTATTATACATGTACTAGATTTATGAAGAACAAAAAATATCCCAGTACCTGAAGTGACGTCCTGGTTCCGCTTGGATGGGTTTAACTACTCCGGAGTCCTCTGGATCAGATTTACCGAAAGTGGACAAGACAGCAGGTTTCCTGTATGACTCAAAGGCACTATTGCGGTCATCTTGACCTTGTTCAGATGAGGGTTTGTCTCTGTATATATAAAATATGAGAGTTGATAAAACAACTTGATAAATAAATGCATACAAGATAACAAAAATTATAACAGATAACAGAAAAAAGTGAGATCCCCCGCAAAAATATATTTATTACATGTATTGAAAAAAAAATCAAAGGGCCTTAACTTCTAGAACTTCTTCAACTGGAACAGGAAAAATGATATGCATATAACATATTTCATTGATTATCCCTGTAAAGTATCATCAATATCTGATGGATGGTGTTGGAACTGGTGCAGACAAAACAGTGACACATGCATTTCTATTTCCCCTTACTGATTTCTTGGCAGGGGATAGAAACATGTCCTGTTTTCATTCAGCTAAAGTGCAAATGGATGTGAAACTTAAAATTTCTTACAAAAGATCATCCCACCATATAGTATATTACAATAAAAAAAGGTAAAATTACAATAAATATTTATGTTATTTAATGTCTAAAATTAAGTGTAAAGATAGTTTTTTTTAATAAACACCACTGCTCTTATGAGAGAGAGAAGGAGAGAGAGAAAGAGAGAGAGAGATGTGAAAAGAGAGAGAGAGACACAGCGAGAGATAGATAGATAGAGAGAGAGACACACACAGAGAGAGAGAGAGAGAGAGAGAGAGAAGAAGAGAGAGTTAAATGAAAACTAAAACCTAGACTGTCTAAATATATTAATTTCTAATATTTAGGACAGAAATCAAATTAATATTGGTATATTGGTATTGTTTGTTGAATTAACTTGTTTAAACCCTGAAACCAGCTGTCTTAAATCCGAACACTGCAAATGTACTTAATTTCACGGGTTAAAATTTTTGAAGTTTTGTAACTTCGGAACTTTTAGTGGGGTGTAATATTCCCTGATTTATGAAACTGACTACAAGATCAAGAACATATATAATTTTGTGGTTCTGAAATAAGCAAAAATCAGCCAACTGCGAGTTATACTACTCTTGTAGTAAAACCATCAACTTGAACAGATTTACGAAACTGACTATAAGATTGAGAATATATTATTTTATGTGTGATACTAAATTCCAAAGAAAATTATCGAATGTGAAATAAACGAATGAGTCTACAGTGAATAAAAATACATTTATGTTACAGTCGTGAAATAAACAAAACATTAGTTCACCCTCAATTTAAATACATTTACAGTAAACCATCAACTTAGACAGTTGTCAGTATAGAAAGGTTCCACCGTTAAACACATCACCATTTCTAATTAATGCAAAAGCTCTGATAAAATATAAAGCTCACTGATAAAAATATATAAATAAATGGTCCTTATATATACACCAAGTAAGCAAAAGCATTAATATAAGCACAGACATCATAATATATAGAGAAATATACATGGTTATATCTAACATTAGGCTAGTTTTTCTGTCTGTATTTGATGAAATACAAGTTTTATCGAACACGCGTGATACAGAATCTTGTATCACCACACTGTGATAATACAACATTCGCGGTAAAGTACACACTTCTCATTGTGACGTCATTGGGGAATCTCCGATTTGTCAAATGTAAACAATGACGTCATTACTACAAAACATGTCATAACATAGTTCAGTGGTTTTCTGTGGTGAAATGTATTTTTTCACATAAAGTATTGGGTTTTTTATTATTTTAATGACCTAATAGGAAATGTTAGATAAAAATATCATATACACAGTGTGTATGTACAACCCTTCTTATCAGATCTCGTCCTTGCGCGACTTGTAGTGATACGGCTACGAAAAAAGGACTCAACCTGATACTGAGGGTTGTACATACACACTGTGTATATAATATGTATATATCCATATCATAGGTCTTATTGGACCTATAGACCCCCATATCAGACTGAGGGCTATAGTGTTTCAATTTAAAAAAAAACACCTTCTGTCTTCTAACAAATTAGTAAAATTTGTTAAAATTAAGGAAATACGACCAGGGTTGTAAAGATAAGGTTTTTTATCTGTTCTGAATATAAACTTGACCCCATCCACTTTACGAAAACACTATATATATATCCTCCCACTATACAAAACTACGATGGAATTTGTGTAAACAGAACTCTAAATAAAACCAAAATCCTGAAATTTTCACTTATTGGTGAATTTTCACTAGTTTGTGATTTTTCACCGGTTTGTGAATGTTTACTTGTTTGTGAATTTCCACTCATTTGTGAGTTTTCACTTCTTTGTGGATTCTCACTCATGTGTGATTTTTCACCGGTTTGTGAATGTTTACTTGTTTGTGAATTTCCACTCATTCATTACTTTTGACTTGTTTGTTTTTTACCTGTGTTAAAAATATGTAACTTCTTACAAGGGTAAAATTGAGTTATCTTGAAGTTCTCATGTACAAAATCCTGCTATACCTTCCCCCTAACTACTACCATTAATTACTATTACATAAACTCTTGAACAGTAAAGCATGCAGCTACAACTCAGGATGTACTCCGATGAAACCTGTCTAAAGTGGACTAAAAATTGAACCTGGTACAGTGCTGTCATATTCAGTGTAAGTACTAGGTCCAGGAATGTATGGGGAAAATGGAAATGGGAAAACAAACATGGTGAAATGCCATTTTGGGAAAAATTTAAAGGGGAGATCACATCATAGAAACTTGCTATAATGTTACAATGTGATACTGGATTTAACCAAATTGAGGAAATTTATTACCGTAATATAATATATTTGGTAATTTTGGATAAGATATCGATTTTAGACCTTGGTAATGCGAGCCGTTTTTGACCCTAAATAAGGCATATCGACAGCTCTGTGACAAAATACCAGTACTCTCAAGCTCTCATTGTTGCCATAGTTACATAAATTATTCATTTTAAACAGGTTTCTCTGCAGTGCATATTAAAATTCTAAACTGAAAAGCAACCTTTTACCCTATAAAATCAAAGTAAAAACTTCTATCCTTTAACCAATGGGTTATAAAGGGTCAGAAGTGTTAAACTCAAAATTGTAGATTTTTTTTTTTCTTGGGAATTTATTATTTTTTGCTAACCAGGATACATGTATTGTATACAATTTTTTTGTAACTTTTGTTTAAGAATAACATTTTATCTTTTAATTTGTTTTTTTTACGAAATAAAATTTCTTATGGGCGAAATTACATTCATTTGCCATAGGATACTAGAAAACTACTGCTTCAGCTAGTTAAGGAAATATTTCTGCTACAATTTTAGCCAAACTATCATCTTTTTTACAAGACAGCATGAACTATGCAACTAAATGCCAAATGTTAATACATAATGTTTCCAAGTATGGTTCATGACAATGAATACCATTTCTTTCACCAAAATATTGTAAACGTATTTATTTTCGCCGAATTCTAATTTTTAACTTATTTTGCAGTCGTTTATTTAGCTGTCACCAAATTACATATGTTTATAATACATAATTTTTTTTCAAGAAACTAATATCAATGCATCTTAATGCCCAATGGCAATAAAAGTTTTCAAATATTATGTGGTTTATGACCATGAATGCAATTTCTCCTACCAAATTGTAATTTTTTCAAGAAACCATCAAATGTGCAACTCGATGTCCAATGGCAATCAAAATACCCAAGTATCCTGTAGTTCATAAACAAATAAACCCCCATTAAGATCAAATCTACAATTTTCATTTTTTTCCATAAAAATATTAAGTAAAAGTTCAACTATGTTAGAAGCTATAAAGCATTTAAACAAATAACAAAATAAGCGTTGTTAATTGACCCTTAACCCCTGGCAGAAGCGACTGTTTACCGTAACTCATCCTGTGACCCTGTGGGTGTGACCTTGGACTTTGACCCGTAAAATCCCGGTGTTATTAGTTTTTTATAAGAAGAGAAGCTCGGTTTATCTATAACCGTCTTGTCCTCTGTGTCCGAATGTTGCTTCATATATTGCAACTCATCGTCCGTTCTGAAATTAACATTAACTTGCTTGTTTGACCGAGTAATAATAATGAATAATATATATTATGTATATGTGTATTTTACAATTAAACTATAAAGTGCGTCAAGGTCAACCTGACCATTTGACCTTTAATTTGAATATTCAAACAGACATATCTATGGTGTAATTTGGGGGCTATAACAAGTTAATATACACTCAAACCTGTCTATAAAGGCCACCAAAGGAAGCTAGTAAAAGTGACCTTTATGGACAGGTGGCCTTTATATACAGGTTCAAATAATATGAATAAAGAACAATTGGGATACAATTCTATTGGCCTTTAAACGCAGGTGGCCCTTATATAGAGCTGGCCTTTAAGGCAGGTTGGATTGTACATGTGTATTTTACAATTAAACTATATAGTGTGTCAAGTTTGACCTGACCATTTGACCTTTAATTTGAATATTCAATGACATATCTTGTGTAATTTGGGGACTATAAATACAGTAAAACCTTGATTCATTGCCACCATTTGTTCAGTCAAATTTTGGCGTTATAAAGGGGTTTAGCGATAAATCGGGGGAGGCGGATAAAGAAAAACATAAACAAAATGGATTTTTGGGAATTCAAAATAGTGTGGCGATAAGCGAGGTGGAAAAGTTATCGAGGGGCATTATAACGAGGTTTTACTGTAGTTAATAATAGTTATACTGGGTACCGGGTGTTTATGGTAACGAATCATGTTGTCTTACCTAAATCACATAGTTTATTTGCTCAAACTAATAATCAAATTAAAGGTCAAACGGCCAGGTCAAACTTGACGCGCTATACCTTTCATTGCTGTGCAAAGCAAAATAATCATAATGCACTAGTGTGCATTACATAGTTTTCGTTGCATGGCATCGGAAGTTATAGCACTGTAAATGCCATTTTTTAGACAGTTCAATGGTTATTTTTACATTTTGCATTTTTGAAAATCTTATTTTTGGGTTTTAAATCCTAAAATGACTATAAAACACTGTCATTTATGACATAGATTTCCAATTACTGGGCTGTCTCAAATTTTTGCACAAAAGGTTTTGCCTTTTATGCAATTTGAGACAGTTGATTATACTTTGCAAGTTCATAAAGAAATTGGAAAATTACCTTATTTCTTAAAAGATATATGGGTGTGCTTATCATGTTTAAAGTCAAACCTGTCTATAAATGCCACCCAAAGGAACCAGTAAAGGTGGCCTTTATAGGCAGGTGGTCTTTATATACAGGTTCAAATAATATGAATAAAGAACAATTGGGATAAAATTTTACTGGCCTTTATAAGCAGGTGGCCCTTATATAGAGGTGGCCTTTAAGGCAGGTTGGACTGTATATAATTGTATTCCGTGTCCGAGTACAACTTCTTACTGTACAAGAAGAAACATTAGCGGCAGGACCGGGTTTCACAATCATTCCTTGGCTAAGATTTTCCTTAACTTAAATCTTTCAAAAATTTCAAATCTTTATAATTTTGCTAATTTTCAAGATATTCAGGCATTTAAGGTGACATTTTTAAGATCACTTCCAGTTTAAACCATCTGCATTAATTTTACTTTTGACAAAAATATTCACCAATAGCTCCAAAAATAGATCAACGACATTAGCTAAATTTAAGTTAAGGAAAATCTTAGCTGAGGAATGATCGTGAAACCGGGGCCAGGAAACACTTTTGCGGTTTTAATCTTCTTCACTACTGTAAACCAGCTTATATTCGCAGATATCAACTTTTGTGATTCTCTTATTAAAACCATTTCGCCACTAGTGACTTTCTTGATATGAGAATTAGCTGAATACTTGGTATTAATAAAATCAATTAAAACAAATTGACTTTCCCAATTACTGTATAATGCTTATTTTTTGCTGTGGTTTTATTTTCGCTACATTCACGGTCAAGTGTATTCCCGCGAAAATAAAACCACCGTGAATAGACACTGGTATTACCATCCCATTAATCTTGCTAGAGTCGTTTTCCTTTAATCCCATAAGACTGCGAAAATATGACACCGCGAATACACTAGTCATCGTAAAACTGCGAAAATTTGACACCGTGAAAATAAAGCAATATACAGTATTTTGTCCTCGTAGTACATGCTATAGTTAATCACGCGCTAATAAAAATTGGTTTACAGTATTTCGTGGCAAAAAAGTTTCAAGATTCACACTGCAGGGAAGGAGTACCAAGGGATTTAGAAAATCTTTGCAGAGAAGAAATATTTCTCTGTACAAGAGCCACCATGAAAACTGGGAATATTTTTTCTTCGCGAATGTTTCTTTTTATACAGAATATTGCAGTTTATCATCAGGTCTGTAAATAACTTGTTTTAATGAATAGTTAAAATTAATGTTGATTCATATATTGCAAATTATAGTCCGTTCTGACACGGGGTTCGCTAGCGTACCATGTGATTCCCCATAACGTTTCTGCAGAACAATTATTTCCATTAAAGACCGAATTGCTTTAGTTTACGCCCCCGTAAAAATGAAGTTACTCAGGGAAATTTCAATGTAAATGCTTTCCAATTCGCTCCACACAAATGTTAACAGGTATTGATCATGTGGTACGCTGGCAAACTTCATTAACTTGTTTCACCGAGTAATAACATGTTATCAAATAAAAATATATGCTTCTTGTGTACATACAAGCAGGGTGTCCAATTATTGTTTTGTGTTATTTACATTATACCATGAAGGGGGGGGAATAATGGGCTTTTATCACCAATTGACATATCGCCTACCACGCATTTTATGTTCCGACACTGGCCGCCATGACGGTACCAAAGCAGCACAAAAACTAATGATGTTCTAATGTCAGTGATGTCATTAAATTGTACAATTCAGGCTGTGTTTTCATTTTTTTGTGCAATTCAAGCCATGCGGGACTTTTGTCAGAACATTTTGGGTGTGGTCAGCGATCCGTCAATTGCAGCATTCATTCTAGAAGGAGGCCATGGGACCACTGATCAATCATGATGCCAAATGACCCCATTGTTAAGGTCTTGGTGGGTGAGCCATATTTACCGGTACATAAATGCATGTTACGGTGTTTTAGAAATTTTTTTTTGGAAGTTGGGATGCCATCTGAAAAATTCCTAGAATGAACACTGCAATTGAGGGCATATAAACTCAATAGGCAATACTTTTGTATTGTCAGAAATATACTAATGTCTAATTTGCTGCTAGTAAGAATCTGAAATTCCTCTAAAAATGGTATACTCCCTCATGCAAAGTATTTCCTTAGCTAAATTTGGATAAATTTATTTCGGTCCATTTGGATATTTTTTCAACCCCATTTTAGTTTCAAGATTTTAGTCCAAGCACAACTAATGAAGAATTGTATTCCGTAACGACCGTCTAAGAGCTGGTATCATATGTAAGTTTGTCATTGTATAACATGATCATTACCTATTAACATTTCCAAGGAACGACAAAGAAATCAGTTATTTTAGAAATTAAGTCAAAATGAAAGTCACTTTTAAAAAATATCGCAAAATGCAAAATGTAGATTTTTAACATATCAACTGTAAGAACACCCTGCTTATTACTTATATATAGAGATTAAAAAATATAATATTATTAAACAAAAATCACAGAAATCTAAAATTTTATCGGAAATACTAAAATAGCCCAATATATGAGCAAAACCTCCTCTATGCTATACTATACTATATAAAGAAGGTTTGGCTCATATATTGGGTCATTTACGTATTAGGGATAAAATTTCAGGTTTTTGTGCAAAAACATTTGGTGCAAATCAATCTCAGGACTGGATTGTTTAGTTGTCAAGAGTTTAGTATTTTTGAAAAACTCATGATCCATGAAAATTATGACATCAATTTGTAAGGACCGAATTGTTTACTTGTCACAGAGTTCAGATTATGTTTCCCAAATGCTCCCCAATCCAAGGAAATTATGACACCATTTTGTCAGGACTAAATTGTTTAGTTGTCATGGAGTTCAGATTATGTTTACCGAAAACCTCTTGAATCCATGGAAATTATGACATTATTTTGTCAGGACTGGATTGTTTAGTTGTCATGGATTTCAGATTCTGTTTCTTGGAAAACTCACGAATCCATAGACATTATGACATCATTTTGTCAGGACAGGATTGTTTAGTTGTCATGAAGCTCAGATTATGTTTCTTGGAAAACTCCCGAATCCATGGAGATTATGACATCATTTTGTCAGGACAGAATTGTTTAGTTGTCATGAAGCTCAGATTATGTTTCTTGGAAAACTCCCGAATCCATGGAGATTATGACATCATTTTGTCAGGACTGGATTGTTTAGTTGTCACGGATTTTAGATTATTTTTCTTGAAAATCTCCCGAATCAATGGAAATTATGACATCATTTTGTCAGGACAGGATTGCTTAGTTGTCACAGAGTTCAGATTATGTTTATTGAAAAACTCACAAATCCATGGAAATTATGACACCATTTTGTCAGGACAGGTTTGCTTAGTTGTCATGGAGCTCAGATTATGTTTCCTGAAAACCTCTTGAACCCATGAAAATTGAGACATCATTTTGTTCAGATCATGTTTCTTGAAAAACTCACGAATCCATAAAGATTATGACATCATTATGTCAAAATAGCTGTAAAAACAATCCTTTACCGCTAAAATGTAGTTGAGTACTTAGGTCATTAAATAATCCGGTCCTGTTTTCATTCCTCACCAAATGCTTTTCATTATAAAGACACCCTGTTTGTGTATTTTACATCTATAAATATATATATAGATAGATTGAAAAAATATTATTGTCTTATTATTAGACAAAAAAACCAAATGTTTAACCTAAATATATTCGCAATGAGCCACATATCTTCTACAAATGCTTTTCCTGCAACCACGCTACAAAAATTAAAATTGGAGAAAAGAAAAAAAAATTCATATAAATATTAATGATGAATTTAGATTTTTGGTCCATGGAACAGAAACATCAGATTCTATTTCTGTAGGTAAGAGTTCTTTTTCATGGGCAGTGTCCATTCTAGAAAGGGGCCATGGGGGACCACCGATCCCTTATTTTGCCAAATGACCGCATTGTTATAGGTAAACAGTATTGACCAGTCCGCTTGACCTTTCATAGGAATATTCATATATAAGAGGATCCACCCAATACATGGGTAACAAATTTTAGGATTCAAGTTAATACAAACACAGTGGACGTGCCTACTCTATGATGTGAGTATCACACATGATGTAGTAGACGAAATGGACATCTGAGTTTCCTACACATAAATAAATGATATTTGATAAATATTTAAATTAAAGGTCAAGCGGACAGGTCAATGTCGTTTACCTATATAATCTTAGTGACCAATATTTGATGTAAACATGAGAGCAAAGATATTGGATGTAATGATGTTTTGAAAATGGCCCACTTTAATTAATCATAAATATACACTACATGGGGTAATTTAAATGTTCTGTTTCTGGGGGTAAGAATTTTATTTTTGAGGGTAAAGGTCAAGTCGATTTAGTATCATTAATAATCCAATCATATGATTCATATCCATCACCCTTTTTCCAATGATGAAAGGTCTTTTTTTTCAAATCTAAACCTACACTTGGCAGTTTAGTCAGCTAGTAATTTCTAAAACAACATGATGATGCCCATTTTACAACTGTTCCTTATCTAAGATTTCCCTTAATTCAAATCTGGCATATTTCGATGATTTCTTGAAGAGATCTTCAAAATAATGCCTAAAATAACTGAATATCTTGAAAACAAACAGATTTTAACAAATTAAGGAAAATCTTTTTTAAAGAACAATTTTGAAACTGTAGCCAGACTTGAGTGTCTCAGGTGTAAAACTGCATTATTTCCAATCAAAAAGGTAGACCAAGCCTGGACATTGCTAGATGGACATTGTTGATGCAGCCAACAAACAACCCCTAATAGTATGCTCTTGATTGGATTTGAACAGTGTCAAGTTTAGTGTAGTGAAGTTATGGGAGTATTACACCCCAGTCAAGATTATTTCACTTATATCCAGGCAGTCAGTTTAAGGATTGTGGACGCAACCTAAGTGGTACAGAAAAAACTCAAATCTTCCGCAAGTGAACTGACAATATCTCTCACACTAGAATCTATACTGAGTGGAATTCAAACTTGGGTACACCAGAGGCATTGTGACCAACTCAGCCATGGAGACTCTTTGAACAGAATGGCATAAAATGAAATATTTATGGTGTTCAATGCCCAGACAAGTTTTAATTATTGATATCAAAACAAAAAATTCTGGGATGGTATAGAAAACCAGAGTACCTACATAAATACCATGACCTTCGACAAGCAAACTGACCAAATTTCAGAATTTTTTTATCTTGATCGAGACATATTAATGCCGATTATGATAACAGATTAAATTGTTTTGTGGTCATTGGATATATTATCCAAGTGTAACAGCATGAAGGAAAGAAGCCTGACTGGACCAGGTTTACAGACTGATATATAAATATCACTCCCACACTATTGACAAGTGCTCTACCAAGTGAGCTACTTAAGACTGCTACATAAGTAATTTCACTTATATCAAGATGTCACCAGCTAAAACATTTTCAGCAATGTTTATTCTATATGCAGTATAATGATGGCATGTTAGAAAGGGCAGCTGCTACCAAATGAGCTACTCAGGGAGTTTTTCATAAATTTATGGAAGTTGGAACCAAAATTAATAATTGCACACTATATATTTTATCAATTACAAAAAGCCTTCATAAAATCAAAAGATAACGACTAGATTACTCATGTTATAATAAAACTTTTATTTTGCTGTTATAATATAAATTTTCCAAAATTTACAATTTTTTAACAAAAAAGTAAACAATGAACCAGTAAACAAGAGATTTAATATCTTCTGTTACAAAAATAAGTATAAATATATCTAAAACTCAATGTCAGTGATTAACCAATAGTAAATAAAGATCTATTTATATCAGCCAATAAAAATAAGGCTACATAATTATTCATCAGCCAATGAAAAAAAGGCTTTTATGTTGGCCATTCAATGAATAACAAGGCTACTTATTAATGAGCCAATAAAAATAAGGCTTTCATATTGTCTGTCCAATGGAAAACAAGGTTATTTATGATCAGTCAATGAAAAATAAGGCAGCATTCAAATGTTAAATAAATCTGGAGTCTATGCATAAAAACGGACATTAATAGTAATTATATGGGTATCTTTTTTCATAAAATACCATCAACCAATCAAAAATGTGAAAATGTGTGTAAAGGTTGAATCCATTTAATAAGCAGGGAAAATGTATAATTCTAAACACACATCCCTACTTCTTGGCATGGTTCAGATTCAATGGATTATCTTACCTACCCCTAAACATTAGTGGTATGATCTATTTCTTAATGATATTTGGATCATACTACAATGGGTGAAAAGGGTAAATTAAGCAGGTTTAGCTATGAAATAAAATTCCCATACCTAATGAAATGAAAATTAGAATCTTGAACTCATGAGACAGAAAAGAAAATTATGCTTCTATCAATAACTAAGAATATTTTTTTTTTGTAGTTAATTAAACATTTTCCCCCAGTCTTTTCTAATGAAATTTTTAGCACAATTAGTTTTTTTTGCCTTATGAGTACCTGATGGTATGGGGAAAATCATTTTCACACTTGGAAGACATAATTTCATATAGCTTTTAACAAGGTCAGTGTTTTAAACTTTGCCAGGTAAGGTTCTTGTAAATCTGGCTTGAGGTCCAACATTATTTGAATTATTAAAGCTCCCATATATGTTACAATAAATTTATCAATATTTTGAAATCTTGTAATTTTGCCTTCATTTTTTAAAATCATTCTTAAGTACTTCTCACTTAATAGAATCACTGACAGAAATAGGGACTGACCCATTAAAAAAAAAGAAAAAAAAAATAAATAAAATAAAAACATTTTAAATTTATCAATGCCCTTATGTAAAATTTTGTTCAAAAAGTTATCAATTGAACTTGAAGGCTACATGTGTAAATGATAAAATATATAATGTTGTGAATAACCTGCTCACCCTCTAACATCAAAGTAGGCATGTCCCGTCACCTTATTTTGGGACACGCCATCTTAAAATTTCAGGACATGATCAGGATTTAAACAATCATATAAATAATCTTCTATTATGGTAATAAAATATTTCTCACAATTAAACATCACAAAATATTTGTTAGTACATAGACTTCAAAATATAGACATGAAAAAGTGAAATTTAGTATTAAAGAAACAAAAACACGTATCTATATATACAAACATGTATTAAAAAAAGGGCAATTAATTTTTCATCCATAACACATTTAATTTTGTCAAAAGTTATCTCCCTTTAATTTTTGGATTTTTGGAATCAAGATGTGATTATTTGAACAAGTTATAACTGAAATGGGGTGCTATTTTTAATATATTCCAAAAGCGGACCCTAACTAGGAAATCCATGTTTTCCTAAACAATGTGCATAATCCAAAGACCACTACTCCACACAAAAATTGTTCCTTATGTGAAGTTTTTTTAAGATCTGTTTCATAGTTTTTGAGATGGACAAATGATGGACAAAATCTTGAGTGAAGAAATGGAGTTAAACACTATATGGATTTTTTGTTGGGGACATAATTAGCAATTTTCTCCCCTTTCCGAAAGTGCCAAAAATTAAGGAATGATTGTTTTTTCAATTGACACCAATCCTGTAGCCAAGTGGATGGTAGTCACAAACAAAGAAAATATGTACAGGTCATTAAGAAAACAGAACTATACAGAGCACATACAAAGCCAGGGAAATGGTCCCAGTGACAACAAAAACACAATGCAGACTTTTAGAACAAAGTGACATATGGTCCCTGTGAAACTGAAAGTCACAATGCAGGCTTCCAGAACAAAGTGACAGAAATGGTCGCTGTGACGATGAAAAAAATAATTGCAGGCTTTCAGAACAAAGCAACAGAAATGGTCCCTGTGACAATGAAAAACACAATACAGGTTTTCTGAGCATGTAATTAATGATAAATCAGAGCTAAATATACTAAAGCCACATCAGTTGGCCATGCCAATAGAAGTTTGCGATATGGGGAAGGGACATAACTCCAAAGTTAATTATTCAACTGATAAAAATTAAACTTGTGCTATATATTCACTCGATCTTTCATCAGATATTCTGAATTCCACTGGGCATGCCACAGTTTGTATTATATCTGATCGTCAAGGTAAATATTTAAGGTTAGGACATTTTTCCTCAGTTATAAATATCAGATCGAAAATGGGTCTTTGTCGAGGCTAAAGTGAGACCTGCCTGCAATACTTACAGTGCAGATATTGCCAAGTATAACACAATGCAAAATTCTAAAGATGCACATATGTCTTGGAAAACAGTCTATCAGGGAATCAAAATTTAATGACAATAGTTTTCCATTCAGTCTAAAATTGACAATAGGTCTGTAATTCCAACATGCACTGATGCAGGGCAACCACTATATCAGACAACGGTCAAGGGTCTTGACCATGCACTAAACCTTGAGGCAATATCTGTTTTATTTCACCATGCATTGTAATAGGCAACAATTATAATATAACCATGCATATAACCCTATTATATAACCATGCACTCTGCCAACATGGACTTCCATCAAGGGCAACCCTGTATTAATTCATGCTTTCAAAATAGGGCAACAACCCTGTTTCAATTCATGCATTCAAAAAAGGGCAATAACCCTGTTTCATAATTACATATTTTGTGCCATTATACTGTTCTCTGGTAGTTATAATATAAAGGAAAGACCTTTAAAAAATCAAAATTGAAAAAAAAAACAAAAAAAAACAAAAAAAACAAAAAAAAAAAAAAAAAAAAAACAAAATTAGGAAGAAAAATTTACTCTATGTTTGAAAGTTTTCTAAATCCAATAGCTACAAAGTTAATAAACCAAAAACAGTAAGAAAGATAAAAAATAAGAAGTATTAATCACAAAAATAAACATCAGAAAAAGGTTAAAAATCTCAAAACAGAACAGTAGAAATTGGAATACAAAAAAAATTCAGATTTTGAATTAGTTATATTTCACTTGGTATTGGCCTTTAAAATTGTTCAAATGAATACATACGTATTCTGAAGATATTTTAATGACTCAATTCAAATACAACGTTCAAAGTTCATCTTTTTTTTTTTTTTTTTGAAAATCAAGTTTAACTAAAATCAAAGGACAATTCATTTCATATTAACTTTAAAAATCTGATAAAAAGATTTATACATATATTTATTTTTGTTCTAAGTTTTTCATGATTTGCTTTTAATAATTTCTTTTCATTTATATAATATTAATTTGAGATTCAAGAAGTATTATGATCATGAAAAACTGCTATCAAAATATGACTATTAAAGTGACAAAAATAAATAAATAAATTTAAATTTAAATTTTTATATATATAAAAATTTCATATATGTTTCCATTATATAGGTGTAAAGAAATACTATAAAATTTCAAGCTTATAATTATAATTAAAATGGATGAAAATTAAAATGTTATATAATGTTCATGCTTTACCATCACTAAGATAAAATTCTATTGGTCAGAGATCAATCACATGACAAATAACAAGCAAAATTATATTTCATTGGTCAGAGATCAATCACATGACTAAAATGAAGCAAAATTATATTTCATTGGTCAAGGATCAATCACATGACCAAAATGAAGCAAAATTATACTTCATTGGTCAGAGATCAATCACATGACTAAAATGAAGCAAAATTATACTTCATTGGTCAAGGATCAATCACATGACCGAAATGAAGCAAAATTATATTTCATTGGTCAAGGATCAATCACATGACCAAAATGAAGCAAAATTATACTTCATTGGTCAGAGATCAATCACATGACCAAAATGAAGCAAAATTATATTTCATTGGTTAGCTACCAATCATATGACAAAAACCAAGCAAATGTAATTTCACTTGTAAAGAGATCAGTCATAGGAAGCAAACCAAACTTGATTAATATGACATTCTATTAACGTAACCATGACAACTGAAATATTAGAATCAAGATGCACCAAACAAACTTCAAATCAGGTTTGTTAAGCTCACCTTGGTCTTTCTGATGGACTTGGATACCCAGAGTCTCTGACATATATATCCTGGTTACCATGGAAACCACTTTCCTGTGCTGCTTTTAACTTTTCAAGCTCTTGGTGATCCATGTATATTTGATTTGTAAATGATTTTCCAGAGTTATGTCCCCTGTCAAAATTGCTTTCAGCAGTCCGTTTGAAAGGTTGTGCATACTGAATATTGCTGGATGATTGGCGCTGATTTCCACGTGGTGCCACATAATCATAAGGGTTCTCATTTTGATCTATATACTCATGTGCAAGCGGTGGTGGTGGTTGTTGATGGAAGCGGTCGGGTTTATGGTTCACTATGGCATAGTTACTTGCATCGCTATAGTTATAATCTCTGCAAAAGGGAGAGGAAATATTCAAGCATTAAAGTGAAGCAGATTAAACGATACAAGCATTGACATGAAGCAGGCTGACAGATAAAATAACAAACACTACATATAAAAGTATACAAAAAATGGAAAAACGCATACATAAAAAAATATCTATGGTAGTACATGATAATAACAAATGTGACAGTATTAAGCAAAATTGATCAGAATCTCAGAATTGTGAAATTCAATGACATTCTGAAAATTTTTGATATGGTATATGCAAGTGTTTATGTTAAGAAAATCTCTAAAAACTATGCCTCTATCCCTCAGACTTGCCAACTTTCCTGTCAGCAACCTATAGAAAACCACTGATTTATAATAATATGCCTATGTTTATTTAGAATTTCTAAAATGAATTTCTTCTATATTTTATCATCTATGAGTACATCTTCAAAAACATTGAAGATTTTTCCCCCATATATGCATAAACAAAACTTTTTTTCTGAGTTTGAAAGGTCATGAACCCAGTATCAAAAAGGGGTCCAAACCCCTGGTACAGGGTCCGAACTGGTGGCTCAGATACCAGACCAAAGTTTCACAATCAATTACAGTAAAATCTCGATTCATTTGTTCAGTCAAATTTTGGCGTTATAAAGAGGTTTGGCAATAAATCGAGGGAGGCCCATATAGAAAATCATAAACAAAATGGTTTTTGCGACTTCAATAGCGTGGCGATAAGCAAGGTGGCAAAGTTATTGAGTGGCATGATAATAGGGTTTTACTGTAGTTGGTTTTCAAGATATTGACAAATTACAGGGATTTATCAGGGTCTTTTGGGAAAAGGCCTTAAACTAATAATTGGGAAAAAGTATCAACTTTTTGCTCATTTTGGGAAAACTTCGACATCATGTCAGAAGTCAGTTTACTCACGACCTTGGAAAGCATTTGATCTAGACATAGCGGTATTTTCATCTTGCTTTGCAGATGTTGTTTTCAAATAATCTAGAATCTTTTACATGATTTTGCTGATTGGGGGGGCTTTCACAAAACTTACTTTCGTTTTCATTTAAAAACAGCACAATTGTCTAATTGGGAATTTTCTTAGCCAATTTTGGGAAAAAATTAACTTTTTTTTCCATTGGGAATTGGGCGGAATTTCGGTCCTAAATAGGCCCTTGATGAATCTTTGATTATAGAGGTCGTTGAAGATTACTTTATGTTTATTACATCTATATTCTAATTTTCAAGACATTTTTATTTGAAGTACCGAAAAGCATTGTCAAAATTGGCCTGGTTTAACTTAAGAAAAATCTTAATTAAGGAATGATTGTGAAATTGGTGCCTGTCCATTGGAAGCATTTCTATCAGTAACTATTAATTTATCAGTTGGGTACTCTAGAACAAGTGTGAAATTACATGTCATCCTCAAATATTGATTGATTGAATGGTATTTTATATCCAAGACATGAATATTTCACTTATATTGAGACATCACTAGCTATAGGTGAAATGGCAGAAATATTTAACTTTTGCAGTATGCTCGGGGCAATGTATAAGCAACTATTGTGAAATTACATGTCATCTTCAAGACATATCTAGGGTAGGATTTGAGCCCAAAACTCTTGAATGATGAGTTGGTGGCCTTTACTTATCAGTCACACATTTTTTTATAGGAAAAAAGTTGCCCAAATGGGGCTGTAATGTTCAACTGGCAAAATTTGATGTGATTTGTAAAATTAAAATTATACATCCAATAAATTAAAATTATAAATCCGATAAAAAAAAGCTATGGAAAGGCATTAAGATGACAGATATATAAAATCCAATGTAAGCAGAAATAGGCAAATCACAAATGTATATGCAAATTATATGCAAAATTGAAACTATAAGCAGTACAATTGAAGAACTTTAACAAATAAATAAAAGAGAAGTCAGCTATAGGTGACATGGCAAAAATTTTTAACTTTGCAGTGCACATGCCTGCCACGGATTTGTATTCTAAAATTGAGAAAAATAAATATTACTGTCAACCACATCTCAATGAAGGATGAGGTCATCAATGAGTGGGATGACAGGTGACCCTGCCTACTTTCATTGATGAAAAATCATTAGTTCAAAAAGGTCAAACATACGTTTTCATAGACGTATGTAGCAAATTCAAGATAATTTTGAGAAATAGCTTTCATAGACGGAAAATGGTTGCTATTGTAAATATAGAGAAGTAATCAGATCAAGGATGTAATGATTGATTCCTATAAAAGTAGTATAGAATGATTGTGGGAAAGTAAAAAAGCAAATAAAAAGGTGGTATTTAAAGTAAAATCTATTTAAAGACAACAATGACCAGTAATTGAATCAGTTATATATATAGGGTTCAAGTTTACTAGGGTCAAGTTTACAAAGATTGATGGAATGGTGTTTTACGTTCCAGTCAAGAATGATTCACTTATATCGAGACATCACCTGAGATACAGATGAAATGGCAGAAATTGTGACACATCATATCTGTTAAATTCACTATTTAAGTCTCAACACTGTTTATATCATCTCCATAAACCTGATTCAAAATCTTTTACAGCAGTTAATCTTCTGTTTAACAAAATTCTGCTAAAAATGATGCATATTCATTTTTTTTATTCTAATTAACACAAGCAACCAGACCATTAAACTGATTTTGCTATTTGCCTTAAATCTGTTGTTTCTAGAGTTCTACATCAGGGATTTTTCTGGCAACTCATGGGATCCAGTAAAAGGACCCATTCAAAATACCCAAAAGTGCACATTTTTTTTCAAATGTTTTAAATAAAAATTCTCAAATGACTTTGCATAAGAATGTAAAGCCAGAAAATTCCTGTGTAGGCTGCAATTAATGATTTTCATAGAAATTAAATATTTTTTTCTGCTCAGATCATTAAGCAAATTGTTATACTCTTCTTATTTGAACTGGTATATAAGAAGCACCTGCTAAAAACCCAAGAGGTCTGACCTCTGACCCCAATTGCTAGTTAAACAGTGTTATGTGAACCTGTATATAAAGACCACCTTGTGATAAATGTTACTGTCCCTGGAACGGTCTTTATAGACAAGTTACTAAAGTTTATCTGTTTCCTTGTGGATTATAATAAGCTTGGCATGTTTTACCTTGAACTCAAGTACTAAATGTGACTCAAATAATTTGTTTTAGAGACAATAGCAATAAAATTTGCTCCAAATCCCCAAAAAGATTTTAGACTTTCTTCAATCCTCCATGGCATATCCTCCATATTGAAGTAAAAGTTCAAAGGTCAAGGTCAAAATACTAAGGTCAAGGTCACACATGCCAAGCTATAAACCATGTTAATCAATCAGTTACACAAGCTATATCAATGAAAGGGGAGATAATACAATATGTATCATAAAAAGGGGAGATAATGCAAAAAAAAATTATAATAAAATAAAATAAATAAATAAAGGAAGGGAATAAAAAATAAAAGTAGTAAACTCACCGATTAGAGTTTTCATAATTTCTTATTTTTTGATCATCAGGCTCAATTCCTCTGTCTTTGAGATTGTAGGTTTTTATGGGTACTGGAGGGGGCTCTTTTTTGGGCCTTACTGGACCATTTTCTGGGGGATCGAGTGGACTGTGGGGCGAAGATGGTGATCGGACATTCTGACCAGTTCTTCTTATTTGATCATCTCTCCTAATAAAACAGATATAGTACCAAGATTATACAACAGGGAAATTTAAAAAAAAAATTTCACATAAATTTTTGATAATAAAATGCATGCACAATCAGAACCAAAAAAAAATTGTCTAAAAGTAAGAGTTTAAAATAATAAATGTTGGAACTTACTAGTAGACACAAGTGTGTGTGGCATGGGTTTGATCACTCTAAACAAGAACATGTTGGCCTTTTTGTTAAGGAATTAATAATAAATTCAAAAACGGAATTTTTAAATAGATTCCCCATGATCCCCTCCCTCCTTTAAGAATACTGTTTAAAGCATTTTACAAACTCAGCCCTACCCCAGCCAGCCCTCTCCTCCCCATTTTTTATTTATTTATTTTTTTTTTTTTTCGAAAATTCTGAATCAGAGTTGTATACTTGAACACTTGAACAGGGATTTTTTGCAAATCCAGAATTGTCGTCCTGACTTCAGGACATTTTTTAGGGGTGGGGTGTGGTTGTAGGTTTCGGGAGTGTCAGATTAGTGATGTTAAAGCCGAGTAATATATATCTCTGACTGACTGGCTGAAATATGATACAAGAGTGTGTTAAATATATTACACACACAACACTTACTATGGAACTGTTGCTGAAACGAAATCTGCATCAAAAATACACGCTTATCAGTCACAGTAAACATTGTAAAAAAGAAAAACAGATTTTTTTCTTGGTTATATGAAGCCCCAACCCACATCTAGAATGGCTTCCCTCAAAAGATAGACAAGATGTAAAGGTCTAAGCCTTCAAGAGGCCCCGGTGGCAGAGTTGTCTAAAGTGTTGGCTTATGGATAACAGTGCCACCCAATTTTGATTTAAATAGCTATTCTCCTAAAGAGGGAAGAGTTGCAAATGTTTTAGCCTTCAAGGGGTCCATGTGGCAGAGTAGACAAGTTGTTAAGGTCTAAGTCTTCGAAGGGCTTTGGTGAAAGAGTTATCTAAAATGGTGGCTTATGGATCACTACACTACCCACATCTTCACTTCAGTGTCTATTTCCCACAAAATGGACAAGTTGCAAAGGTCTAAGTCTTTGAATGGCCTCGATCATAGAGTGGTCTAAAATGAGGACTTATGAATCACAGTGCCTGTTGACTGTATGTTTGTTTCAAGAGTAATAATGTAAAGCTATTAATTTTAAAGGTGTACTAATTTTAGCAATATTTGCAATGATACAGTAGCACTAATCTAAATCTAGCACCAAAATTAAATATGATTATAGTGCACAAGGTTTTCCATGAGATTTTTACTAGGGTAAATAAAACAGGGTTCGTACAGACATTTAGACACCAAATTTAAGAACTTTTTATGGTCTTTTCAGGGTCTTATTTGCAAATTTAAGGCCTAATCAGAGGGACAATTTTAGCAAAAAAAATATTGGTGCAAAGGCAATTAAATCAATCAAACAATTACTTACGTGTCCATAGTAACGACGCTTGAAGTTGAGGTTAAAGTTAGGCGTTCGATTGGGCCAGGTACCTTCAAATTACTCATTTCAACACTACTTATTAATTAATTAATTTATTTATTCTCAATCACTTAATATCAAAATACAGACACCCAACTGGCCAAATTCAAGAGCTTTTTACGGCCTTCAGAATATATTCAAGGACTTTTTAGGGTCAGACTTGTTTTTAGGGTCTTTTTAGGGCAAACCTAAAAATGTTAGTACTTTTCCAGGCCTGTACAAACCCTGTAAAATGCAAATGAATATACCAAAATTATACTGTATATGTATATATTTCACATATATTTATTTTGGCGGTAAAGGAAATTTTGATCCATGAGATTTATGCTAGGGTAATAAAATGCAACTGAATAATTAAATTTTAATACTATCCAGTGTTGTAATTTTTTTATATCTATGATCCCACAGACAAAACTTTTTGACATCATATTGTGCAGAAAATGTTCATGCAAGGCTAGCTACCGGTGGTTGCCATTGGCAATCAGCTGTGTTTCTCTTTTAGATTAATGCTTCTTTTTTTGTTTTAATGCTCTGATTTTTGGTTCATTTGTATAATTTAAAGATTACATGAATGTTATGAATATTGAACTAATTTTTGAATTCAATTATAAGGAATGATTGTAACTTTTTTTTTATCTATGGGGTCATAGATAAAATTATTTGGTGCAGGCGGCATAAAACCGCAAATATACCAAAATTATACTGTAAACGTATTTAATTTCACGTGTATTTATTTTCGCGGTACAGGAAATTTTGATCCATGAGATTTATGAAAAAAATAGAAAAATTTAATACATTTGCAGACATAAAAAATTCAATGCATGTATGCATGGCAATATAGGACTACTACTAGTATTGGATTTGTAATTAATTTTAATCCAACAGTTCCACAGAGTAAGACTGATATTAAGATGTTAAACACTGCAAAGAATCACACCATGAAACCAGAGAGGGTGAGTGAATTAATTGTTTTAAGTTACATCAGGATTACTGCATTTATTTTACAGCTAATATCCAATCAGAGGATGATGGACAAATAGTGCAAGAAACGGTATTCAAATAAAATTAAATTTTGTAAAATTTGTAAAATCTATCAGTCTTCGTGAAAGTAATAAAATTTGTATGCAATATTTAAAGTTTTTGATGTTTTTCCTAAATGTCCTCCTTATTCTTGAAATAAAACAATGAGAACCAACCATACATCATGTTATAGCCTTTTTAACATTTTCCATTGACACTGAATTTCATGTTGTCTTGATTCAAACAAGCCCCAGTACGACAACTTATTTTGACTCGAGTCTCCCTCTATATTTATAATCAATGGTTACTTTCTGTTTTTCTCTCCTTGTCTTGTTTTGTTTTGCCTCATTTAACCATTTCTACCGTTCACTTGTATTGTATTACGTTCTTGGTTGTGTTGGCTGTTTCTAAATGATTAAATGGAATCATGTTGTGTTCTGATATGTGTTTGGTTGTGTTGGCTGTTGCTATGTACACGTTTTTATTGTGTCTGTTCTTGGTTGTATTGGACATTTAAGAAATAACATTCTATTTGAGTGTATTCATTCATAATACCGAATGAATACACTCAAATAGAATGTTATTTCTTATATTTACAATCATAAAAAATATTGATAGCATGTCCGAAATATAAAATTATTGCTACAATAATTTATTTCATTCAAGATTCCGACAAACATACAGGATTGATGGAACAGCCTTGCTCCAAATAAGGAAAATTACGTCGGGGGTAGACTTGGATTCTGACCAATCAAAAAATGCATGACGTAATAGATGTCATTCTGTGACGTAATCGAATAGTTAAACGTTATGTAATCAGAGGTCATGACCCCACACTGTATTCAAGAGCAATTGAATGCCAGTAAAAACAAATAGGTCCATCTAAAGAATGTCAATTCCAATTGTAAATATTGCTGTATACATGTTCTTCCAGTTTCAAACTGTTTTTTTTTTTTCTTTCCATAATAACTTACCTGTACCTTGCAGACAAATCGGACAGCTTTGATTTGTCAATATTGGCAGTGCTAACAGGATTGGCAGTACTTCGGGTAAATCTGTATGGATCATGGGATGAGTTTGGCATGTTTCCAACACTACGTTTTTTCTCTCGCAGTTTGGAGTCGTCGTGGCGATTGACGGGGTTTGATGCATATTTTGAGTATGAATCTCCACTGTATGAGGATGAATCATAAGGCTACAAAGAAAACAAAATTGTTTTTATAAATGTGAACAAGCAAATTCAGTGAATTAGGATACCCTGCCAGCTGGTTCAAAGGGCAATAACTGTCAGGAAAATTAGCAAACCATCTCAGGTTAACGATATGCGCATCAATGTTAATGCTTTGCACCAAGTTTCGTGAAATAGTGCTTCACAGTTTTGGAGAATTTGTGCAGACAAGAACTTTCGGATGGACGGATGGAAGAATGGACAGTAATAATATACTCCTCTCTCTTGGAAAGGCAGGAGATATTGAAAATAGAGCAGACTCTTGAGAGATATTAGTCAGTTGTTATTTCTACGATTTTTACCTTGTGACTTTGACCTATGTACCTAAATTTGGAATGCAACACAATGTCTTTGCTGGTTTATATTTGTTCCAAGTTTGATGAATTGATGAAAATCCATTCACAGATATGGAAGATATGGAGTAGACACGATATTGAGACAAACAACCAGACGTACAGACAGAGAGACAGACCGACAGCAAAGAGACAGACAGACAGACAGGGTGTTTCCTATATAATCCCCTAAACTTCATTTACAGGGGTATAACTTATCCCTGTCCCCTACAATATGAAGTTGCTATTTCTTAGACTTTGTGATCTTGACATTTTCATTTTAATTTGGATTGCAACACAATGTCTCAAGTTGGTTTACATTTGTTCCATGTTTGCATAAAATCCATCTATAAGCATGAAAGATATGAAGCAGACACAACATTGGGCCAGACAACCAAACACACAGACAGAGTGATTACTATACCCTCTAAACTTCGTTTACATGTGGCATAAGTCTGATGACTCTATAACCTAGGAATAAACTTGTAATAGATCTACAGACCCAGGACAGACAACTTACTCTGTGTTCAGGAAGTACAACCAGACAAAAAGGATGGCCAGGGTGATTCCTATATCTTTACAACCATACTGAATTCCCTTCAATAAACTCTTTGAGAGCCATTGAAGAAATTATCCAATAACTTCAGTTGGTTACACGTAAATTCCTTCATAAATGGCAAATTTGCATGTGACCAACTGAAATTCTCACCCAATAAATTCAGTACAATAAAAGTTCAAATATCCTCTTATAGTTTTATTGACTAGAAATAGACAACTTACTCTGTGTTCAGGATGATGTTGGTGGTCATGAGGTGGATGATGCTGAGGTGGTGGCAGTGGTGATGTGGATGGGTGGTGATGGTGATGATCATGTCGGCCCAGGTCTGGTTCAGATCTGTGGTAGTCTTGGTATCTGTCTTGTCGGGGTGGACCACGGCCATCATACCCTGGATCAAACCATCGGTCTAAAAACAAAAAAATACCTTGTTGTGTATCAAATTCAAAAGTTAGAATAGTGTTATAATACATAGAATAAATCATGTGAGAAACGAATACTGTAAACATATTTATTTCCGCAGTGTACTAATTTTCGCTTATTTCGTGGTAATGTATTGCGCGAAAATTAAGACCAAGCGAAAATAAATACTAAGTGAAAATAATATTATGATTTTTGTGTTAAAGTGCAATTTCAAAAATCTTCCTAAACTTTGTTTCTAGGTGTACAGCTTTCATTCTCGAAGAGGGCAATAAAACCTTACGTAGCCAAATGATGCCAGCATTAAAAGCCTTAGTGGGCCATATTTAACATTACATGCACCCCAACATTAAAGGTTTTTCCATGCACTTGACCTTTCTAATATCACCTTGGTTCAAGGTCACAACACACCTTTGGACCATCAAGACTATTCATGTGAAGTTTTATGACAGTCGTCTAAAGCATTGATGAGATATTGCACAGACACATTTTACATAGACAGACAAACAAACAAACGGACACAGAGACAAACAGACAGACATAGTGATTCCTATATACCCCCCTCAAACTAGTTTGCAGGAAGTATAAATATCCTAAGATTGTTATATGAAGTGACTTTACCATCATCGGGTAATTGTTGTCGTATTCTCTCGTGTGGTGTGATAGTGGCATATGGATCTATATTTGATCGTGGGTACTGAGATCGTTGAAGACTGTCGGCGTAGTATGACGGATAATATCTATCCTCAGGCCTGGCATCTACTGAAATACAGATAATAGAAGAACCCTTGTGATTGAGCTCACATACCCCATACAAATTGGACAAAGTCCAAGGGCTCTCATTACTGTAAGAAATTAACTTATTTTGGCAGTTTCAAAGTTTTTACTTTGCTTTGGGATTTTGATTTTGATTTTGACAAGGATTGGTATGTTTGTTCTTGATTTTTAAAACTTTAAAAAAAAAGCAGAGTGGAACAGAATGTGACCTTGATCATTGCGGTAGACTCACATAACCAAAAATCAGTTCCATAGCTGTAAAAATTTAGGAAAACAGTACAGAAAACTGTTCTTGCTGTATAATTATCAAATACCAAGGACCGTAATTTCTTGAAAAATTAACTGATAGGGAAACGGCAAAAAAATCATACTTAAAATGTATGGGGTATAATAAGCAAAAACAAAAAACTCCAAATTCAACAAAAGTTCGGACACATTTATGATTGAGATTAGTATCAGAGCTCTTATTTGACCGGGCATATACAGGTCACACCATGAAATTCCATTAATGGCCTGTAACAAAAGTTTCACCCAATGAGTTCCAAAAATAAGAATAAAGATTCCTTATTCAAGATTCATAATTTGTAAATTTTCTGTCATAAAATGAAGTATTATAGAATATAACTTTTCTATAACAGAGGAAGGGAGACCAGGGAGTTTTGGAAGTGGAGGGAGTTAGAGTAGTGACTTATTATGCTTATATTTTCTATAACAGGTGCTGACAGTGGAACATTCCCCGTGACTTTAGTGCTCCTGCATCTATACTTACGGTCTACATATCTTCTATCATCTAACATGCCAGGATTCTGAGGGGATGGGGACTGAAAATATAAAATAATAAATTAAGTACTGTTTGTGTCTAATTATTGTAAAACAATCAATATTCTTACAGTGGAGTTGAAAATGTGGAGTTGAAAAGAAAAAAGAAAAAAGAATTGTTTTTATTTGGAGTCATCGGCCATGCTCAAAAAGATAGTATCAATCTGTGCTTTTTAGTTTTTAAATATCATATTTATTTATGTAGATTTTGAAAAGTACTGCCCAACTACACAGGTGCATTGCGACTCTTGCAATATTACTATAAAATAGAAATATACTCTTTGTTTTTGTATACCCCTAAAAAGACTAACTATATTAAAAATAAATGGACTTTGTTGAAAAATATTAAAGATGATGTAAATTAATTATTTAAATGTTTATGTGTCATGTAATTATTGTTGTTTATGCACATTGTAATTATATATGGAAGGTTGAATAAAAATATGAATACCAAAAAAATATTCTTACAGGGGCTTCAAAACAAGTTAACAACAATGACTTAAACAAGTATTATATCAGCGGTGTCCAATTTTCTTGGTTCTAGGAAAGTTACCATTTTGTGGGGTGTATAAATTTGTGGTTAAATGTGATTTCTGTTTGAGGAACTTTGTATGATTTATTATTTCCTGAATTTGCAGGTCATGGTCAATGAAAAAATGAATTGTTTTCACTCATTTTACAAGAAAAAATGCTCACCTTGGTATGACGATGATAACTTGGGGGTGCTGGGTATGGAGGGATACCAGGGATTTTTTCTGTCGTATTTACACTCGGATCTGATGATGATCTGACCATTCGTTTTTTGTTCGTAGGTGACAGATGGAAATCATCCAGAGGTCGGCTAAGGTCAACATCGCTTTCCCGTGACGCTGCAAAGCTAAGTCTACTAGCCATAGGAAACAGGTAATCATCATTGATATCTTCATCAGGCTGAAAATAAACATCACACAATATAAAATCACAAATATTTGTGGAGGATTGCTATTTCTATGGGTAGTCAATACAACAAAATTTAATGCCAATGAAATTTCTTAATTATCAAGACCCTGATGTGATTTTTTAATTCCATGAAATCTTTTCTAAACAAATGATTTTGAGAGAAAGAGAGAGAAAGAGAGAGAAAGAGAGAGAGAGAGAGAGAGACAAAGATGCTCAAACCGTTGATCTGGGAACAATTTTTAGCTCCATCACTGTCTTAGTGGGGACACCATCAACTGAGTCCCAACAAAACAAAAGTTACTCAATATTGCAAATTGCAGGTAAATGGACTGATGTATACCCTATTTATCTCACATTCTACCATTTACACTATAAAAACATCCAGAGAGAGAGAGAGAGAGAGAGAGAGAGAGAGAGAGAGATTGTTTTTATACGAATTTTACTTTTCTTTTAGACAGCCATATTGTTAAAACAGTTTGGAGAGAGAGAGAGAGAGAGAGAGAGAGAGAAATGGTGAGATGGTTTCTTACTTTTCGTTCGGACATCCATATTGGTTGATTCTGTTGTATATCAATCATCTCCAGTAATCTTCTATACCAGATATCTGAACTATTATGACTTATTGTAGCTGTAAATAACAACAAAAACAGGTGTTAATTGTATGATGTCATGTCATTTTATGCCCTCCTTTCCCCACTTAAAAAAGTTCAATTCTGGGTCCAAATAAGGCCAAAAAAATGGACCTCAGTTCAAAAAAGAATAGCAAAAGGCATAAAAAGATCTTAGTGTCTTCTGCCATGTTTATATTTTGGGAAATATCCCTGAGTGAGAAAGTTTGTAATTTCAGTTACTGAAGGTCAAAGGTCTGTTATGGAAGACTAGCAGTTAGCTTGCCATAGGTTGGTGTTTTTCTAAGGGCTATTTTCCCCACAACATCATTTCTATGCCTAAACATCAACTGAGGCAGCGGTGGCCTAATGGATAAGTAGCCAGTCCACAAAACAAGGGTCTCTCACTACGGTGTGTTTGAGTTCCCCTCAGACCACATGTGGGAAAGGGAATTTTCCTTGCCATAAACCTTGACTGGTTAACCTGGTAACAGTATAATGAACTGGGGGAGTGGTACACTTGTATGCAGGGTACTGACTCAGTGAGCTAACACCTTAAAGTCACCCTTAGTGTGCGCTAGTACAAGGCAGACCATACAACATACTCGCACTTCACATGCATACATGAAATTGTTCATAGATTAATCCATACAGATTAATAAAATAGTTCTCGTCGCGAATAGCTGAAAAATTGCTGATGCCACATTAAGCAACATTCAACCAACCAACCTAAACATCAACTACTGCAATTCCATATCTAATGGAAATAACTCTTCCACATAAGGGGGTATCAAGTGGTACTCTGGCAGTATTGTTGGTCATATCACTGGAGTGAGTGAGTAATGGTGTTTAACGTCCCAGTCAAGAATATTCACTTATATCGAGACGTCGCCAGCTATAGGCAAAAGTGCAGAAATTTTGCCTGTGTGTTGCACTTATGGCATTATACAGCAGGGTTCTTTAGCGTGCCAAGCCCACCGTGACACGGGACCTCGTTTATTTTAAGTTCCCATCCGAAAGAACCGTGCCTTTCATTTCGTAATGCCGAGTGCTTGGCGAAAGAACAGTCACTACCCACTTTTAAGTCTTGGGTCAGACCCGCCAGGGGTTCAAACCCACGACCTCCCACTTACGGAGCGAGCACTCTACCAACTGAGCTACCGCAGTGGTGTCATATCACTGGAATAATTTAACTTACCTGTAAACAGATGCTGGTACATCTTCTCTAGCTTCATGCTCTGTTCATATAACTTACCTGTAAACAGATGCTGGTACATCTTCTCTAGCTTCACGCTCTGTTCGTATAACTTACCTGTAAACAGATGCTGGTACATCTTCTCTAGCTTCACGCTCTGTTCGTATAACTTACCTGTAAACAGATGCTGGTACATCTTCTCTAGCTTCACACTCTGTTCGTATAACTTACCTGTAAACAGATGCTGGTACATCTTCTCTAGCTTCACGCTCTGTTCATATAACTTTTTAGGATTTTTGCTCGATCCCTTGGCATATCTTGTACGACTTTCTTTAACAACATTTTTATTTTCAGCTTTTAAGAACACTACTATAGGATAATACTGAGCATAATTCAATTTGTCCACATTGTGCGGCGTGACATCCAACAAACAATGCTTCCTCTGCAATAAATATCAAGTTAATATCATTAATAGTTATACATATTGTCCACATTGTGCGGCGTAACATCCAACAAACAATGCTTCCTCTGCAATAAATATGAAGTTTAAATGACTTTTATTTACATACAGAAAAACTCTGATTCACATTTTGGAACTTTTGAATATTCTAGACTGGGATGTAAACCTCATTCAATAAATCAAATCAGTCATTAACCACTGATATACATTGGGTACTCCTATCATGGAAGGTATGTACGGACAAAAAGAAAAATGCAAAGGATAAGATAAACATATCAAAAACACAAATACCGTCCATGTCCAAATCACAATCCCAAAAGCAAAGTTAAATACTTGAAAATTAGGAAATTGAATAAACAAAAGAACTTCTATCCAGGTGGTTCGGAAGGATGAGTTGAGTTGAGTAATGGTGTTTAACGTCCGAGTCAAGAATATTTCATTTATATAAAGACATTGCCAGCTATAGGCGAAGGTGCAGAGATTTTGCCTGTGTGTTGCGCTGATGGCATTATACAACAGGGTTCTTTAGTGTGCAAAGCCCACCGTGACACGGGACCTCGTTTATTTTAAGTACCCATCCGAAAGAATCATGACTTTCATTTCGTAATGCTGAGTGCTTGGCGAAAGAACAGTCACTACCCACTTTCAAGTCTTGGGTCAGACCCAACCGAAGATCTAACCCACAACCTCCCACTTATGGAGTGAGCACTCTACCAACTGAGCTACCGTGATTTGGAAGGGTAAACATCTTACATACTAGGATAATACATATAGAAATAAAAGTGGCATAGTTATCAAGGAACATTTAAACAAGTTTTGCCATGGCAATAAATGAGGTTATTGAAGATTTTACTATGTTCAGTTTAATCAGTATCACTACTAACTTTTGAAATTATGTCATTAAGGGCATGATAACAAGTTTTACAGTACTGTGGCAATAAGTAAAGTGACAAAGTTATTGAGGGGCATTATAACAAGGTATGTACATTTTACTTACTTTTGAAATTATGTCTCTAATTGCACCAAGACGGATTATACCAGACTTATTTTTCTTTTCATCATCAAAACCATCATTCTCTGAAAAAAATTAAGAAATTGTATCTCTTGATTAGAATAAAACATTATGGACACACAAATATTCAGCAAGGGTACAGTCAAACCTGTCTATAAAGACCAACCAAGGGAACCAGTAAAAGTGACCTTTATTGGCAGGTGGCCTTTATATACAGGTTCAAATAATATGAATAAAGAACAATTGGGATACAATTCTACTGACCTTTATAAGCAGGCGACACTTATATAGAGGTGGCCTTTAGGGCAGGTTGGACTGTCTTCTTGAATAACCAGTTTCATGAGAAGTTGCAGTATTTTACACGTGGCAGGTGTAGCTAGCTAAACAGGAGGTGCTTACCCTTCCGGAGCACCCAGCCTCACTTCCCTGGTGGAAGTTCATGTGTCTAACCTAACTTGTCAGTTCCAAAGTTTTTACTTTGCTTCTGGATTGTGATTCAGAAATGGATTAGTATGTTTGTTTTTGATTACATAACAACAATCAGCAATTGTACTTCTTTGATACATTAATTCTTATCTCATCTTGCTCAGTCTACATGCCTTAGGTTAGCCTACTCTTTTTCTAACTCTACAGAGGTTTCTTTAGTGTGCACAGAGAGATGGGTTTCATTCGAAAAGACTATTTACAGCTGTTCCAGAAGAAGAATTTAAAATTTTTACAAATTAATTGATTGTTGATATTTTTAAATAAACTATTGATAATAAAAGGAATCACAATATTTTTTTTCAATATATGTACAGGAAGAACAATGACTAAACAAGAATTTCTTGTTGTAAAACATGATAAAACAAAACTTACGTGGAGATTCAAATCTGTCAGGATAATCTCTTAACAGTTTATCTCTCGCCACATCTGATAATGCACCAAAAATAACGACGGGTCGTAAAAACACCACTGAAAATATAAATGTTAAATTGTACAATACACAGTCAGGGGTTAAAAATCATGTTTTGTAATGGAACAACCAGGACTTTTTGCCTTTATTATATATACCCCCACAAACTAGTTTAAATGGGGTATACAGGAATCACAGTCTGTCTGTCCGTCCATCTGTCTGTTGGTGTAAAATCATGTAAAATTCAGTAAAACCTGAATTCATCATCACAATTTGCAAATATGGCAATAAGACAGGTGGCAAAGTTATAAAAGGATATTATAAGGTATATGGAAATTATACCCTTCCGGATTACCCGGCCTCACTTCCCTGGAGGAAGTTCACATGTCTAGCTTAACTCTTCAGTTCCATAGTTTATACTTTGCTTCTGGATTGTGATTCGGACATGGATAAGTATGTTTGTTAATGGTAATTTATTATAATATTTTGTAGTCATTTTTTTATCACTTTGAATTATTACAGTATTTCAAAATATAACACTTACTTTCTTTTAATATAACTTGTTCATATGGTGGGAATTTCGTCTGTAGACTTGCTGTAAAATATAAAGAAATTCTTTATAAGAAAACAAAAATTAAATTTGTATTTCAACATAGCACATACAACACTGTTAAGTCATCTAATCTGTCTGTCCCTGAAAAGGAATATTCAATTCACTTTAATTTTTGGTAATTCTACAGAGTTGTAGGGGTGTGATAGGAAATAAATTATGCAAATATGATATAGTTATACCAATATAAATTACTTTCTATATAGGTCTCTCACTGCTGTGAGTTCGAGCCCAGCTCGGATCACATGTGGGAAAGTGAATTTTCCTTGCTGTTGGCTTTTACTGGTTCATCTCGTATCAGCATAGTGTGACTGGGGGAGTGGTACACTTGTCTGCGGTGTACTGACTCCATGAGCAAGCATGGTAAAGTCACCCCGAGTGCGCGCTAATACAAGGCAGACCATAAAACACACTCACACTTCACATGCATACACAAACTTGTTCATAGATTAATCCATAGAGATTAATAAAATAGTTCTAGTCGTGAATAGCTGAAAAATTGCTGATGCGACGTTAAGCAATATTCAACCAATCTCTATATAAGTTAATACAAGTCAGCTAAAATTACTACAGTCCAACCTGCCCTAAAGGCCACCTCTATATAAGGGTCACCTGCTTATAAAGGCCAGTAGAATTGTATCCAATTGGTCTTTATTCATATTATTTGAACCTGTATATAAAGGCCACCTGACCATAATAGCCAATTTTACTGCTTCCCTTGGGTGGCCTTTATAGACAGGTTTGACTGTATTTTCAACTCTGACAGATCACAGCGCCTCTCACTGCCTAGGATCAAACCCCACTCAGGTCAGATCCTAGTGTAACAAAGTTTGTCAGTTTAGTTGCCAAAGGTCGGTGGTTTTCTCTGGGTATTTGGGTTTTCTCCACTAGCACAGAACTGACCGCCTCGAAATAAAGTGACAGATTCTTGTCTGGTGCACAAAACTCTTTCTCAGTTTATGATACTCAAATTTGATTTGCCTAGAATAGGTCATGTGTCATAAGATAAATGATCATAATTATTTACCGTTGAAATCATGATGATTGTCTAAACCCAACCCAACCCCCCTCCATCTTCATATCACCCTCTGGAACCCCTTTATATCATGCGAAGGGTACCTTTCATATCACCTTTCTACTTTCTGAAATCCTTTGAATACCTAGTGCAATAATAAACTGTTCGGAGGTGTTCTAAATGTTTATCACATACCCATTGAATCTTACTATAGCGATACATTACATTTTCTTGCCATATGATGCAAAGGTCTGTATCGCACATGTGCAATACAATATTCCATATCACCATAGTAGCCGAAACTACTTTTAGGGGAATTCCCTTTTCCCACACATAGCGCAAGAGTGTAATGTTTGCATCCGCACAATAAACGAGTGCGATCAGCTACATCAGAAAACCACATATGTGTGGTTTTGCATATGTATCCTTCTATATTACTCAACTCATTGTAAGACTTAAGATTTGATAAATCAGTTTGGAAAATCCTGCAGTGTAGTTTGATCATACCATTTTAGACTTCAAAATCCAGTATGGTTTTACCCTAACCAATCGAAGCATTATTGACCCATTATTAAATATCCTGAATACATGTGTATACTGTATGTATATAGACCATCTTGCAACATGCTCTGTACATCATGCATGGGTCAAAGGTCAAATAAAATGACAAAATCAAAAATGCTTAATCTTAACATTATGGAACATGTTTTAACAACATGAGCAATGTTTTGAACCATTATGATAGCAAATTTTTTTTTTTTTTTTTTTGAGAAATCTTATCTGTTTCTTTAACAAAAAATTTACCTCAGTTTAAAAGGTGAAACTGCAGTTAAACAAAATTTTGATCCAAATTAAAGCCAAATCCAGTGGCACTTGAATGCCAAAAATTTCTCAGAAAATACAGAAAATAAAGTCACCAGTCATGAATGAGTAAACATGCAGTCCTTAAAAGCTGATAAACAGTTCCACAAGATCAGAGTTAAACACTGATCAAAATTTTAAGCCAGCCTTAAATTTTATTTGTTTCCTATTCTTTTATATATGACATGCATTACATGCATTAGAGTTAAATTTCTTGTCAGTTCCGCTTAAATATGAACCAACCTTATTCAAATGATGCTGGGAGGTTAACAAGGCTGGGGCACTGGTGCATTAGCAAGACTGGATGATCATTTGGCTAGCAAGGCTAGAGGACTGATGGGCTAGCCAGCATGAAAGACTTGTGGGATTGCAAGGCTGGCGGACTGTTGGGTTAGCAAGGCTAGAGGACTTGTGGCTAGCAATGTTCAACAAATGTGGAATACTTTGCCCAGCATTCAAAACTTGTCAAAATTTTATATATTAATGTCTGCAAATAACTTTGAAAATCTAAATTTTCCTGCCTGGAAGTTATCAGCCTGTATTTTCTGTTATTTTTGTACACTATGTAAGGCTTAATTCTTACACAGCTAGATATATTTGATCACTCATACAAAATGTTCGATGTCAGGTCTCCAACTTTTACCAAAAACTGAAAACTTATTTCCTTTTTTTTTTAAAACTCAACAAACTACAAATCTGAATAAAACCAAAACAAATAACAATATTTAAATGAATATGAAACAAAAAAATAAAATCAGCATTGTCAGAAAAACACCACATGAAATGGAAACTCAGAGTGTAACAGGATGAAATCTTGAAATTTCCCATTTTTTAAATTTATGTTGTAGATGTAACAAATCATGTGATTGGTTTAATCAATTTGAAGTTATGAATTTGAAATATTTGATTGGCTAATGCTTTGTCCAATGAGAATCAAGCTAGAAGTTTCAAGAACATTAGCTGAATATTTTGATTGGCTATTTTTTCATCCAATGAGAAGCAAGCTGAAAATTATTTATTAAATCAGTACAGAGATGGAAAATGACAAAAAAATTTCATTTTCGAGATCAGTAGTTAGTATTCAGGAAATCAAAAGTCAATGCCTAAAGTCTCTACACCATATGGAGACAAATCTTCTCAAGGCAAGAAAAAAACCCAGATATTATTTCCCTTTTATAAGACCACAAGAGCTGCATTATCTCCCTTGTACCACAAGACCACAAACACTGTATTATCTCCCTTGTATAATGCCACAAGAGCTGTAGCTCACCTATAAATCTAGCTAATCTATTAAAACCATATTACAAAACACTAAAACATTTGTCTATCAAGAAACCTTTTACAAAAGACTCTTAGTCTTGGCGATGCAAGGAACGAGGTCCTCAGCACCAAGTAGTCTATCTAAAACTTCAGTTCTATTTTTCTTTCACCATCAACTACATTCTGATTAGAATTGATTAAGGGTGTAAGGAATATGTATTACATATAATACAGGTCAAAAGGGTTAAAGGTCAAAAGGTCAGATAGTGGGTCAGAATGTCAAGATAATGGATTTATTAGGATACATGGTTAGGATACTAGTATGTGACAAGGGACCCCAATACATTGTAGTTAATGCACAGAGAATTTCACATCAACATAAGTTCATGGGATTCACCAATACCCCATTAATTATTTCCATGCCACTGGTCAAGATGGACCAGTTTAAAATTATCCAAACTGATCAATAAAATTTAATTTTAGACTAGTAGGCCCAAGTGGCACACAAAAATACATTCTGAGCCTTTGAGCCCAACCCCCAACTCCAAAGAGGAAACAATTTAAAAAATATATATATACTGATATTTACATCATATACATCATAAACTTTTAATATACTTTGTGAAAATTGGAATTCAACATACATCGCTCTAGCCTCCTGCCCTCCCCTCCCCCAAAACAAAGTAAATATTTCCGATGGGCAAGTGTTACCAATATTTCAGACTGTCGAATATAACAGATGTACAAAAATTTCCAAAATATGGTTTGGAATAAAAAATAAATTTTTAATGTTATTTTTTTTATAAAATATCTAATGACTCAAAGCAGAAAATTTAAATGAAATGTGAAATTCTCATGTGTACATTTTTCCGAAACATATAACTTGGTTATATACATATGTGTATATGACATCAGACACCCGGAATTTACACTTACCGAAGTCGTCAAGCGCTAGAAAATAACGCATATAAAATACATATTTATACTGCTATATAACTAATATATAATGTGTCTTCTAATGAATTATGATATTTTAATATTGTATTATAAATATATGTATGAATATAGATCATATGTGGTATTTTGGCGAGAAAATGTCAACCTCAAATATCAGCTGGTCATTTGATAATTTTTCATGATTTATGATAAATCATGTGATAATCTTAAATAATCTTTAATATACTTTATCATATATCAAAAATGACGTATCCCAAACCATGCCTTTTATGTTCCGACAATGGCCGTCATCATGGTACCAAAACCAGCGTCATGGCAACTAATGACGTACTAGTTTCAGTGACTTCATTAAATGGCACAATTAAGGCCAAGTTTTCATTCTTTTTGTGTGTAATTCATGCATGCCAGGCCTTTGTCGGAACATTGTGGGCCTGACCGGCAATCCGTCAATGAGGTCGCTATCAATATGCTTGGCCCCCTTCTCCACATCAAGGGAAACAAATGAGTGATGTCATGGGTCAAAGTTCTTGCATGCCCAACCAAATCAATGAAAAAATATCCCAAGTTTCTCTCTCTTCTTACTGAAGAGAATTCAGTATGATTCTAAAAATATATCAATCAAAGTATTTAAAGTACAAAAAGATATTTTAGGCATATTCTCATGAAGGAGTTACTTAGATAAGGGACATAACTGGGTAATCATTCTCTCTCCAGCAAGGGAGATAATTTAGTGTTTCATGCTAATGATTGTATGGAATCAAGAGATCAGTCAAAGTCTCGAGATTGTGAAGGAAAAATATAAAGGATGAAACTTAGTAATTATTCTAATTCTATAACAGTTTATTACATGGGGAAGGTATTAAGTGTTCATGTGTAATAAATTCAATGGGGAAGGTATCATAATAGTAATTATATAGTCCTTAGTGGTACAATTGTTTGTATATACATAAATCGTCATAGCAACTACCCAGAGCATCACTATGTTCTAGATTTCAAGAAAAACACACAGTATTATCATTAAATGTAATGTCCAACCATCAGATTTAGAAGGCTTCACTTTTAAAATAAATAACAAGAAAGTCCTTGATAACGGAAGGGATTAAATCACACATTTACAAATCACAGAACACCCTATACTGACAACATACATTCCAATTTCACTTGCAGATCCTAGTGTGAGAAAATATGTCAGTTCATTTGCAGAGAATTGATGGTTTTCTTCATGTACAAGTACTCCAGGTTCCCCCACCATCCCAGAGTTGACTCACTCCACATAAAGGAAAACTAGAACTGTTTCTAGAGAAGCTGAGAGCCAAATATCCGACATCCACAAAAATTGACCTCTTGACCTTGATCTTTGACTTATGCACATAAATTTAGTATGTTACACATTGTCTCATGTTGGTTTACATTTCTGACAAGTGTAAATCGACTTCCAATCATAGACTTGGAAGTAAGTACTAGACATGATATTGGGACGGATAACCAGACAGACGGATAGACAGTCAGATATAAGGACAGACAAGGCGATTTCAGGGTGGGTTGGGGGTAAGGAGTGGGGGGATGGAAATCTTGACTGGGATGTAATAAACGCCATTACTCTCACTGCTACATTTTTATAATAGACATCAGAGACTAAATAACTAGAGATTATCTGATGAAACATCTTGCCTGGAAAAAGTGACATGGATACACAACTTTTGCTGAAAAAATTCACAGCAGTGACTAAGAAGGGAAGGGGTCCCCCCACCATTTAGCTCAATACCATTGCAGATGACCCATTGATGGAACCTTGAGTTGTATGAAGAATGGCACATTACTATTCTGAAAAGTCTTTAAAAACTATGAAACACTAATAAAGAATCCATTGTAAAAATTAATTTCCTTCCCAATCATTGTGTTCGTGATTGATTATTTGAATGGGGTTTTATTATATCCCAGTCAAGAATATTTCACTTATATTGAGACATTACCAGATATAGATGAAGTGTCAATTTTTTTTATTCTTGCAGTGCGCTTAAGGTAATGAGCAAGAAGGGTTATTGAATGTGCCATATCTGCAGTGACATAGGGCATCAGTTTTAAGGACCCTGTGACTTTTATTTCTCAATGCTGAGTGCTTGGTGAAAGAACATTCACCACCTTTTTTCAAGTTTTGATCAGACCTTGGCCTGGGTTCAAACCCAGGACCTCTCACATACAATGCATTCAGGATGATGGCAATCTAACATCCCTTGATGAAAACTGAAAAAACAGTCACTGCCTATTTTCAAGTCTTGGTAAGACCCCAGTCTGGGTTCAAACCCACGACCTCTCACATACACTGCATTCATGATGATGACAATCTAACAACTCATAATGATGACAGATTACTAAATTATACATTTTCAGGCATGACAATAAAATACCAAAGGAAGGTAGCAAGGATATTTTCAAGCTTGGAAAAGAGCATAACACAAGCATTCATGTGACCAAAAAAAGTTTATATTTGCACACGTGAAAGAGAAAAGCATACTTTTCATGCTAGGTATAAAAACCGGCAGTTGCAAATTTGAATATCAAAGCAAACAGGTACCTCACAAGAAGTATATTAAGCCTCACAAGAAGTGTATTAAGTGTATACCGAAGTATCACCAACAGTAGGTGAAGTTCTAGATTGGCACATTTTGGACAAATCCATTTTTAGACCAAACAAAAGAACAACGTGGTTCCTTATTTTATAAAGACCTTTAACAGCCAACTCTTTGACTTATCATTTTGTGATAAAACTAAGAAACTAACTACTGCAATTAAGTGTAATAAAAACCAAGAACACATCACCACAAATCCTAGAGCAGAAGAATTCGCCATAGGTCGGTGGCTTTCCCAAGGCACTCTAGTTTTCTCCTACATCCCAGAACTGACAGCTAGGTGTTAAACATTTTAGGACAAAACTAGTACTAATACTGCATGTAAGCGTCATAAAAACTAGATCAGTCAATTCTAGTGCAAAAGAATTTGTCAGTACACTTGCCAAAGGTCAATGGATTCCCTGAACACTTGTGTTTCTTCCTACATTCCTGACAGCCAGGTCTTAAATTTATTATTTTGTGACAGAACTAAGTGCTAACACTGCATCTAAGTGCTATGAAAAATAAAAACACATTACTACCAATCCAGACCTTAGTGCGAGAAAATTTGTCAGTTCACTTGCCATAGGCCATTGGTTTTCCCCCAGGCACTCTGGTTTTCTCCTACATCTCTGAACTGACAGAATCTGAAACAGCAGTTAGCGAAGACACTAAGCTAAAGAATTGGTGGCTTAGAAAATAAATTCAGTTAAAATTATTAAAGGGAGGTAACTACAAAAGACAGAAGTAACACACAGTTTAAAAGACCTTAGTTTGTGCCGATTAAGAAATCTGTGCCAATGGAATTAGTAAATTGAAGTTAAAGTATATCCTAAGCATATAGGGTCATCACTTCTTATCAGGCTAGTGCTTGTCCTAGTATCAGTGAAGTGAAGCGATCGGGAACATAATACTCCGTCATCAATGGGATGTCAGTCCATTAAAAGTTTTAGTCTCAGCATATTTGCCAGGACTCAACCTTTTGACAGCTTAGTAGACTAGATTTATGTGAAATAAAATGCTTTACTCAAGGACATGTTACAGAGCCCAGCTGTGGCTCGAATCAACAGCCCTTGAGTAATGAGTCCACTTTAACCACATTTCTCGAAGGAACAAGTAACCTATATGTATTGTGGTTTAAGGCAGACAAATATTTCATTAACAATTGAAACAAAACTGGTGCAGATTGAGAGTCGTTACAGTTTCATAATGATGTAAATGCAGTTAAAATCTATATTCACTATTTTAAAACATTTTACAATATATATACAGAACTAACCTAGTGAAACAGTCGATAATGTAACACTACAGAACATGTTATATAATATATATGTAATAAAGGGAGGTAATCAAGCAAGTGAAATGTGTAATAATATATCATTCAAACAACCAATCACTTACCACCATTCTCGGCTAAAATATTAAACACAAAAACAAAATTATTTTTTGGCATGCCTGGAAATTTTACTGAAAAGATTTTAATTTCCTAAAAGGAATTAAGATTAGCAAGGACGCATTAGCCAATGGCTACTAAAAATAAGCCTTGGCCACTATATGGCACACATTTTACGCAATAATTCGTAAATCTAAGATAATTGATCAGAAATCCTTAATTACCACTGTAAATCCTAAATTTACAAGTTCTTGTGTAAAATGTGTGTCATACCCCTTAAATGTTAAACATTTATCATTTGTTTTCTTGTCTGATGTGAGACTGGTCCCCTAATTCAAAATAGTTAAGCATCATTTTAAAATGGACCCTGTCATGTTTATGGAAAATCTTGCAACTTATTGTAAGAAAAAATCACCTGATTAAAATTCTATGAAAAAAATTGCAACAAGCTGTACATGGGTAGAATTAACTAGTGAGGTAGAATTATCTCCCTTTACACAACTTTAATGGGGTAGAATTATCTCCCTTTAAAGAACTTTAATGGGGAAAAATAAAATTATTTCCCTTTATACAACATTAAACAGGTAGAAATATCGCCCTTTATACAACATTAAACGGGTAAAATTATCTCCCTTTATACAACTTTGATGGGGTAGAATTATCTCCCTTTATTCAAGTTTAATGGAATAGAATTATCTCCTTTTAAATCTTCTGACACCTTTCTCGAAGAATCTGTAAAAGATGTTTAAGAAATTTGGAGTCCGCAATCAGATGGATTTTTATACTTACAAAATATGACATCTTCCCAGTGATCTTTGCCCAGTGACTTTGATCGCCTCGCTGATTTACGTTTGAATAATGACCCTCGACTTTTCATGGGTGAATTTTCTTTTTCACCATCTGTACTCTGTTGTGCATTGAAAAAATCAAACGCCCTGAAAGAAAATGAAATCCAAATTATTGAAAAATACAAGTAGAACAAAAATGAATTGAACCTAGGATTGTCAGAAAGGGACAAATACCCCTGCCATCTAATTGATCAAGAGGCCATAACTGAAAGGAAGTAATGAAGTTTCTGATTATTGGATGCTATATGTCATCTTGACAAGGCCTGGACAAAAAGTGAATTGACAGAAGGATGGACTGACAGGCAAACATAGATGGAAAGACTTACCTGTTTTTGTTAGGAATGATGCCTTTTTGAGTTTCTTGGTTATTCCTACCAATACGGATTGCCAACCACGAACCCACGACTCCCCGAAACAATGTGTCCTTAACACGAAATATATCTCCTGATGCAAAAGATAACTCTCCTTGTTGCTTTTGTTCATAACTAAAATGAGTTCTGTAATAGATACAAATAAATATTGTGTCAACAATTATATATTGCTAAAACGAACAAGAAAGTATAGAAAAGCATACCCATTGCTGTTTCTCAATCGCAGGGGCCCTTGTAATTGCGAGATTGAATAGAAATTGGGGGAAAGGGGTTCCATGAAAGTAACAAGAGGTTATATATTAAACCTTTCAAGAAATACAGTATATCAAATTTTATTTGCAAAAACAAATTATTCCACTTTTTGTGAAAAAAAAATCTTATAAAACAATTTTAGGTTTAGATAACACTAAACATGTTAAAAAGACATTTAAGAACTAAAATTCGGAGACAGTTTTATTTTAGTACTTTGATATTGCCAAATGTGCAAAAATAATATTAAATTTTCTAGATTAACAGATTATACCCGTTAAGAGGTGTCTGGACAGATGGAAGTACAAATTTAATATCGCCCCTCTTTCTTCAAAAAGTGGGGGGATAAAAAAAATACAATATGATAATACATACCTGATATAAAATGAATCCCCTGCTTCATGACTAGCCATAATTCTATCATACTCTGTAAATAAATAAATAAATAAATAAATAAATATAAATAAATAAATAAAAAAATAAATAAATAAATAAATAAATAAATAAATAAATAAATTTAAATAAATTTTATCAAATTTCATAAATGTTAATGTCTCTGGCATAATTCGGTGACACAAAAATTTCACAAGTTACAACATTTCACTAACTTGGTGTTTACATACTCTCTTCTGGCAAAAATTAGACCACTACGGTGGCTCATCTGATAGAATGCTCACTTTGTATGTGGGAGGTTGTGGATTGGAACCCCAGTCAGGGTATGACCAAGGCTTGAAAATAAGTAATGACAGTTCTTTGGCCAAGCACTCGGCATTTAGAAATAAAAGTCACCAGGTTCTTCGGAAAAGACCTGAAAAACTGATGCCTCGTGTCATGGCAGGCAAGGCACATTAAAGATTGCCCTGGGCATACAGCAAAAGTAATATTGTTTGCCACTTCGCATTTAGCTGGTGACATCTTGATATAAGTGAAATATTCTTCAATGGAACATGAAACCCCATTCAATCATTCAATCTTGCGAAAATAAGCTGACACAATAATTTCCAACATTTCACAAACTTGAGGTTTACGTACCTTCTTTTTTATACTGTACAACCATACTGACCCGACCTTCAAGGCTGGTTAAATAGGTCACTGCTTCCTCTCTAGATAGTCCAGGTATATCAACATTGTTTGCCTAAAATAAAGAGATGAAGACTTGTAAATTAATGCTAGTATCATCTAAATGTATATTCTGTTTCAAATAAATGGATGCATCCTTGCTAGAATGGTATCTATTCTGTTTCAAATAAATAATTAAATTATTGCTAGAATTGTTTATTAAATAGAAAGATTACTGTTAAAATGGTCTATGTTCTGTTTCAAATAAATGGAAAAAATATTGTGTTCTATTTCTAATTCCTTTTTTTTTCTATTGAGAGAAAGTAGAGGGCAGGTTGGTTTGTAAGTTGGTATAATATTACAATATTTGAAGAACATAAATCTTAAATTTAATAAATTTATGTTTTAAATTACAAAACAAAACTAATATCCCTTGCCTGTAATTTTTCCATCTAATATTATCTCCAACTCTCATATTTTTCAAATTAATTATTAAAACTTTTAAATCAAGCTCAACAATTAATAATCATATTTAACACAGACAAAAATGAATCCATTTTAAAACCATTTTAAAGACATGTAGGAATAAAGCAGTTAATTTTACTCTAGGTTCAGTTTAGACAGGCCACATTTTATCTAGCTAATAATACCAACCTTTATTATCTGGTCGCCCTCTGTCAGTCCGACCGCATCGGCCCCACTTCCTTGTTGTACTGATGCTATAAATATCCCTGTAGCATTCCCGCCAGCTAGACGGAGTCCTAGTCCAACTTCTGGTTCTTTCTCAAAATACACAGATCTGGGGTCCAGTCTATTGTATAAAATTGAAATAACACATATCAAATACATGTATACAAAATACAAAATAGGATGGTCAATACCACTTGGACAGTGGTTTAAAATTCCCTGGGTCTGAGGTCTGGACCCTATTGATTTTACATTGGAACCCTTGATATTTAAACTGTAGAAGTCTGAAGGACCTGCCATTTTTTTACCAGGATAATTCTACTTCCACCATATGATAAAATATGTTGTGTGGGACCTGCCAAAAATAAAGGCAACAGATTCTGGTCCTTCTATTACACGACATAGTTTAAAACCACTGCTGGTAGGAAGAAAATTTTGATTAAAAGAAAGCATTCTGAAGCTGAAAAATATGAATGCTACATCAGCTAATGTAAACCTATTGTATCTTGTCTCAGAATAATTTTTTGTGAAATTTTGATCACATGATATAATCATGGCGGCAAGAAAAGATATGTGGTAAGAATATGTCAAGCACCTGTATATGTTCATTATGACCATTTCTTTGTCAGATTACGACATTATTAATGGGTTTGGCTAAACACATATGGGAAATTTGGGACTTCAAAGTACTGTTAAAATAAGTTAGGTGGCAACTTTTTTTGAATGTCATTGTAACAGGGTATTACTGTGGTGATGCACAAGGGAGAAAAGTTTTTGAGTGGCATTATAATGATGTTTTACTGTGGTGATATGTGAGATGGCAAAGTTATCAATAGGGCATTATAACAAGGTTTAACTGTGGCAATAAGGCAATAAGGGAGGTAGGTAGCACAATTATTGAGGGTCATTCATATATGGCGATAAGGTAGACGGGCAAAGTTACCGAGGGGCATTATCTCGAAGTTTTACCAGTACATCCAGGTGACAATATATATCATTCACTATAAATATTCAACTTACACAATATCTTTTCTCTTCCCAACATATCGCCTAAAACAAAATAAAATAATTGTATATTAGTCTTTATATTTACAAATGATATTATCTTCCCTGATTTGATTTAAAATCACTCTTCTCATTTATAAACAAAAACTCCAAAAATATAATTTCAACTAAATGTGACATTATTCAAAAAGAATTTCCCAAAAGGGGAATCAATAATAAAATATTCAATTATCACCCATCTTTCAACAATTTGAATCATCAAAAGAGAGCGAAAAGAGCTGGGGTACAATTCATGAACTGAAGCAACCAAAGTAGTGACAGACAGAGGCAAATGGAGAGGACTTGTAAACAGCCTGATTCTCCTCACAGAGAGACGAATATAAGTCAAGTAAGTCAAAACAACATTTTGGCAGTTAAGCTTTTATTAATGTAATGTGACTTTGAACATTAAAGGCTTAGTTATTGAATCATTTTAAGATGAGCAATAATTGAATTTTTAAACGAGACAACATTTTACAAAATATCAACTGCAGTATGAAGTGTTACTGTAACACTACATCTACCATATACTCATATATATATATAACTACCAGGAAAAAAGGCAAACCATGTTGGGTTAAAAATATGCACATTTACTATCAATGCTGATGCTTTGCACCAAGTTTCATGAAATAGTGCTTCACAGTTCTGGAGAATTTGCACAGACAAGAATTTTGGACGGATGGATGGACAGAAACTCAAAATTTAATATCTCTCTTTTTCTTTGAAAAATGGGGGGGGGGTATGTTTCCCACTATCCTAGAATGAACTTTACACATTTTTAAAAACTTATCATATGCATGGATTTTCTACAATTTTTTTTAACAATTCCTTTTAGTCTACACCTGAAAATAATAAAAAATAACAGCCTGTCATTCAAATGACAATATCTTTAATATCAATGCTTTCAAATTTCATTTGATACAAAAAACTACAATGACTCTTGTATTTAAATTGAATACATAAGTTACACACCCAACATTAAATTGAGTATTTCAAAGTCACCAAATCAAAATTATACATGTATTATATAAAGCTTGCTTAATCATTTAAAAAAAACCATACAAAACATGAAAATTTCAAACTTTACACACTATATAACACATGATTCTGTAGTTATGTCAGACAAAATGAGAATTTATAAAACACATACAAACACTATGAATTTCTTTGACTTTGTCTGGTGACATCAAGATACCAATGAAATATTTTGTCCCTTACTATAATACAGTTTTAATCTCTCTCTCTCTCTCTCTCTCCCTGATACAAGCAGAAATTATTATGAAACATGAATCAGCAAATGATGATATACATTTTCTCTCTCTTGATACAAGTGAAAAATTCTACACAATCTCTCTCTCTCTCTCTCTCTTGATACAAGTGAAAATCTCTCTCTAAATATGAATAAAACAACATTAATACCTTAATACATCTCTTCATACCACTTTTAATTTATAGTTACAATTGCATATCCCTCCCCCTTCCTCTTTCCCCTAAAATCTATATATCTCTCTCTCTCTCTCACTTGGTAAAAATGAAAATAAAAAAATATAAAAATAAAACACCATTCATCCCTAGATACCAATTTAATACAAATGAAAAATTCTACTCTCTTTCTTTCTTTCTCTCTCTCTCTCTCTCTCTCTCTCTTTCCTTCTTTCTCAATATCCCAATTTAGTTTAAGCTGTCATAAATATGATATACATGTATTTAATTATTGTTTTAATGTATTTTTTATGAGTTTTTTCAGACTTGTGGATGATGCGTTAAAAAGAGAAATGGTTGAGTGAAGTGAATACGATGACAGTTATCTCCCTTTCTAAGTTGACGATGGATGATGGTGAGATGAAAAGAACCAATACCTTTTAGTGTTGAGCAACCTGAAGCAAATCATAATTTGTATTTCTAATTAACAGGTACAATTAAATATCAATTCATTGGTTTTAAAACTACATGATTTTGCAATCTCAGGACTCGAAAAATCTATTTTTAACAAGTTATGGTTTTAGGACCAGTAATGTTTTAAAATCTACGACCATTGGAATTTTGGTCAAAAACATAACTTAGTGGCCTGGGACCAGTCGTTTCCTTTGGACTAAAAACTAATGAAATGAAACTTTTGAGCCCTGGCTTTTGGACCAGGAATACCAGTAAATCCTTCGGACCAAGTCCTAGAAGAATTTTTAACCCCTGGCTTTTGGACCAGGACTAGAAAAATCTTTCAGACCAAGAACTAGCAAAATTTTCGAGCCCTGAATCAAAGCCAATGAAAACTATATAATCAACAGACCAAAGAAAATTCAATCACCATGCAAAGTTAGGCAAAAAAATAAAATCTATAAGATGATCAGTCACGCAAAAAAAATTCACCAAGGATATAATGGCTACCGTGACACAGAAGTGACATGAAATATATTTGTATATTACGTGCAGCAGGTATTAACCTATTACATGTGCACATATAAGCTATTATGTACACATGAAGTAACTAAATCATGCACACATACAGTCCAGTCTCTATAAAGGCCACCTCTATATAAGAGTCACCTGCTTTTAAAGGACAATACAATTTTATCCCAAGCGCTCTTTATTCATGTAATTTGAACCTGTATATAAAAGCCACCTGTCCATACAGGCCACTGTCAGTGGTTCCAAAGGGTGGCCTTTATATAAAACAGGTTTGACTGCAAATTAATATATATTCCATGCCACTCTGTGCCACCGTATATAGCAGAAAATCAAGAGTGTTGGTGGTTTACTGTTTTACCTGTTTTTTCTTTTGCGAATTCTAGCAAACTTTGGTGTTCTGAAAAAATTGCATATGATAGCATGAAGCCTTTTGAGAAAAAAATCTTAAAATTTATACCTGTTTTTCTGTGGATGGTTAGAAGTTACCAGGGTTCTAAAAAAATTGTATGTGAGAGTATTCAACTTTTGAAAAAATCTTAAAATTTATACCTGTTTTTCTGTGGGTGGTTAGACATTACCGGCGTTGTAAAAAATAGTATGCGACAGTATGAAACTTTTGAAAAAATCTTTAAATTTATACCGGTTTTTCTGTGGGCAATTAGAAGGTTTCGGCATTCTAAAAAATTGTATGTGGGAGAATTTATTTCCGGTATTTTTATTTTTTTTTACCGTAGTAACAGTCCATCTCTTACAAAAAGTCTTGCAAGGCCATGCCTTATTTAGATTTCAGTGGCATGAATCAAAGTCGGTCGAGAATGCAATGCCTGGATATCAAAAAGGTTTATAATTAATGTATATTTTTGGGTTAAAAAAAGAAAGCTGAAAGTTCAAAATTTATGTATATTTTTTGGGTTAAAAATAGAAGGCTGAAAGTTCAAAATTTATGTATATTTTTGAGTTAAAAATAGAAAGCTGAAAGTTCAAAATTCGCGTATTTCTGAGTTAAAAATAGAAAGCTGAAAGTTTGAAATTCAGGTATATTTCTGGGTTACAAATAGAAAGCTGAAAGTTTGAAATTCATGTATATTTCTGGGTTAAAACAAGAAAGCTGAAAGTTCAAAATTCACATATATTTCTGTTCCGTGTTATAAACAGAAAGCCATATTTATATAATTTATAATAACTCAAAACATTATATGTACCTCCGGGTTAAAAAAGCTATAAATTCAAAATTCATTTATATTTCCGGGTTAAAAATAGAAAGATATAATGTCAAAATTTATGTGCAGCTCCAGGTAAAATTTCTTATAAACAGTTTCTGAAATATTAAGCATATAATATACATGTAATATATAGGAAATAAAGCTACAATTTCACAAAATTTAAATATTTTCTTGCGTAAAAACTATTACATTTTATCTTGATAATATAGACTGTATTTGAAATACCTGTTGTCCTGGTAAGGAAATATTGTGTATTTGGGAGTTCTGAAAATATTGAATGTTTATCATATTTCAAAAAAAAAAAAAAAAAAAAAAATAAAATAAAAAAAAAAAAAAAAAAAATAGGATGGGTTGACCTGGTTAGATATAGAAACTTTTTTATACTTAGGCGTTCTTAAAAATTGCTGATTTAAAAAAATACTAATACCCAATTAATATAATAATGTAGTTATTAATATACCAAATTAAAAAATTTACTGAAATTAGTTAATGTTCGGTTTTGTATGACATTAAAAAGTTGCAATAAATATTATGATCCAATTTTTTTCAAATTCATTTGTACTTCAAAACACATTTTTATTATTTCTCTCATTATTTAAAATAAAAAAAAAAACAATTGATTTTGTAAGAAATTAAAAGTTTTGTCTTTGAATTACTCAATAGTTTATTTCCTGAAAAATGACATTTCAATTTTCAATGTGTTTATTTTTATTTTTCCATTGTGCAGACATTCAGTTCAAATGCAAGTATATTATATCAAATCTGAATACATGATATAGCTTTGGTTATGCTTTTTAACACAATTGTGAATTTAAGCAAAAAAACAGTTTGCCAAAGATCAATATTACAAATAATGATATCAAGGACAATCAGGGGTGCACATATTATGTCCCATCCAGACTAGCATAAATATATGACTTAACTATAAGAAATGTAATTTAACTTAATTAAAATTAACAAAAAGATGACCACCAACAAGAGTTAGTCCACAATTATTAAATAAGGCTAACATATGACAGTAAATTGTACGGTCAAACCTGACTATAAAGACTACCTAAAGGAACATGTAAAAGTGGCCTTTATTGGCAGGTGATCCTTATATACAAGTTCAAATAACATCAATAAAGAGCAATTAGGAAAAATTTTACTAGTCTTCAAAAAGGAGGTGGTCCTTATAGAGAGATAGTCTTTAAGGCAAGTTTGGCCGTATCAAAACTTTTAATTGAATACAGTACACTGTACAAGGTCATATGTCAGCCTTATTTTATAGTAATACCGGACAAACTTAGTTGGTGACCATCACATTTTTTAGTTATATACATGGTTAGGGTATACTCCAATATTCTTTAATACTGTAAATGTACCTATAAGTTTTTTTTCTCCGATAGATAGATAGATAAAATCAATTTATGATTATCATTGCTAGGTTTTCACAAATCTGATATTATTAGTAGCCAAAATTTCAAAATTTGTGAAAATATACTGGTAGGTTCTATTTAATGTTTTTGAAAGAATTTCTAAGAAATTAGTAGTAGCCAATGGCGATTTTGGCTACAAGGAAAGGAAACATAGAATTCAGGGATGAAGCTTAACTATTTTTAGTTAGGGGTCCAGGTCAATTCAGAAAAGAAGTTTTAACAGTAATTCATAGCTAAAATGTGTAAACATTCAGCAGCCCAAACTGATTTTTTAGGAGCCATGGGCTGCTAGGCCCCTGCTAATCTTCATCCCTGGAAATGATAATATTATGTCAATGTACAAGTTTATAATTTGTTCTGCGTAGTAATCTTAAATATTAAACAAATTGGTATGCAAAATTTACATATCTAGTAACATAGCAAGATGTAGAAAGCACCAGGATATACCACATGGTGATGTCATAGTGATGTCATTAAAATTTCCAGATTTGAAATTCTGACTGATACTTTAGTATCTACTTGATACTGTCACATATGTGTTTATGGTTAGATAAAACATACAGTCAAACCTGTCTATAAAGGTCACCCAAGGGAACCTCTAAATCTGGCCCTTAAAGACGGGCAGCCCTTATTTATAGGGAGATTGGAATAAAATGTTGCTGGTCTTTAAAAGCAGGTACTGTATAGAGGAAGCCTTTAAGGCAGATTTGACTGTACTATGTTATGAGTTCTGAAATATTAAAAACAACCATCAAGAACTTTAATTTCACATACTTATATAATTGTGTCCTAGTTAAAATTAATGGTCTTACAGATAAAATAGTCAAGACATTTTTTCAAATTATTTTTTTTATTTAAAAACTCTATTACTTAAAGAGTTACTTTACAACACATTTAGAATATATTGTCAAACTCATGATGCATAACTTGTACTAAAATATAGTGTCAAACTGTAAAATAAGCGATCAATAAGTCTATTGCCCAATTCTAATATGTGTGAAATATTTTTCCCCCAGGAAAATGGCATATAAAACGCTGACAGAAGAAATGAATAAAAGATTATACAGTATGTTCCCCTCCCACATTGTTTAGGGGACATAAATATTGACTGACAATCTTATCTGAAAGACCAATTGTTCATTTAATCATTTTAGTTCCTGGCTATGAATTCATAGAAATCTCCGCATACATGGTGTTTGAAAATAATTTTTGTAATTATATTCTGAAGAAATTAAGTTATAACATAGTGTTATCTATCTGTACCTGTAATCCTGATAAGGAATGTTGGCGAAAATGGACATTATTCTGAAATACGTAACTAAATCATATCAACACTGGAATAGCAGTGGTCAAAATAACAGCCAGTCCCACAGCCAAAAGACTAGTATCTTTTGGGAATAATAGCAGTGTTCAAAATAACAGCCAGTCCCACAGTCCCAAGACTGGTAATTTTTTGGAAACAGCAGTGTTAAAAATAACAGCCAGTCCCACAGTCCAAAGACTGGCAATTTTTTTGAATAGCAGTGTTCAAAATTAATAGCCGTTCCCATGGTCCAGAGACTGGTATCTATTGGGAATAGCAGTGTTAAAAATAACAGGCAGTCCCACAGTCCTAAGACTGGTAACTTTTGGTAATAGTTCATAATTCTTGTTTATCTTCAAACCAAGAACAAAAGAGTATGCTAATTATACTCAACATAAATTTGGCAAATAATGCTTAGAATAACACATAACACCAACAGAAAAGAAATATATTTTGCATGCAACCTCTACCTTTTCTTTCTACCTAGAAAAAAAACCTTTTACAAATGGGCAACAGGAAGCTGGAATAAAAAGTAATGGGAACTAAGCTGAGTAAAAACAGTCTAGTTGGAACATTGAAAATCTTTAAAATTTAATCCCTTTGTGTTGAGTTAACATGCATGGTGAATTATTATTTCAACGTTGTCAGATGAATGTTTCTCCATTATCAAATGTTTTGCAGTAACCATAGCAACGGTCCATCATACTTACTCTTGTGGCTTTCTGGACATTCCTTGGTCGATATAGTCGTGACGTCTTCCACTGTCACTCATGTATCCATCCCTGTCTGGTTTTGGACTGTGTGGGCTGTAAAAATCATCTGGCCTCAGCAATTCTTTACCTGGACTTGGTGGTCTTGGTGGGGCATCTATTTAGACAAAGATAATTAAATACTTGTTTCATGTCTTAAAAGTAAATAGCCAGGACTATCACACACTTTAAGTATTGTGTCTAGATCTATGGAGTTGCCAAAATTAGCATGGAAAACTAAAATTCATTAAAATGATTTCACTAGAAAATACATACCAGTAGTAGAAACGTAAAGGTTACAATATTTTAACTGATTGTGAAAATATACCAATATATTTTGGAAAAAAAAAAAAAAAATTTGGACCCATATTCAAACCAAAATTAAGCATGGTCGAAATACAAATAGCCAAACATTAATTTCATCACTGGATTGTTCCTGTGAAGTTTCATAAAGATATGTTATAGATTTTCAGAAAAGTGGCATGAAGAGAAAATGTTGACAGGAAGAAAATTAAATTAACATGGTAAAAACTATATGTCTCCTCCCACTTCTTTTGGGGGTGTAGTTAAAATTGGAAAGTAGTCATGAACACCTGAACTTTTACCTTCAACGCCTGGTGGTAACGGTGGGCGGGGTGGAGCTTCATGATCATAGATGTAATGTCCATCATAGGTCACATGACTTGAACTAGGATATGCCCCTTGTGGCACATCATGTCGATCATATAGTCCCTTATCTGGTGACCCGACTGGTCGATATATATTGATATCATCTGTATCTGCTCTCTTTGACTGAAGAGTTCCTTGTAAAGTCCCATAACCAAGGGAGTATTAAAAGTAGAATGGTGCACAAATAAAATACAATCGTCTTTATATATAAGTTCAAATTGATAGGGGCCTCAGTAACTGAGTGGTCTAAAGTGTACACATATAGATCACAGCCCCTCTCTTACCACCTAGGTCTGAAACCCCACTCTAAACAGATCCTAGTGTATATGGTTATTTTTCTTTACTAAAGACATTTAACAGTATTGTAAATTGGCTTTATTTTCATGTCAAATAAATAAATGTGATGCGAAAAATAAAATTTCATGAAATTCATTTACATTTTTACTGGCCACTTTCCAACAATGCTAAAATAAAATGATGTGAATATCTTAAAATAATGATTCTCATGAAAATTTCCAAATTTAGGTAAGTACTGTGAATTTGTTACCATTACCCTGTGACCTTCGTCCTTCTTGTCTTAATAACATAATTATTACCTTGACCTGTTATGTTCCAATCTTGTTCTGTCATCCTTTCTAATAGAAGGATAGGTCAACCATCCCACCCACCCATCCACACAGCCCATTCTGTACAGACATCTTCGAATACCATCATACCGTGATCTTGAGCCTTCTTAATCATACCTTAATGACACATGGTCTGTCTCTAATGGAAGGAACCCCCAAGCCACCCCCATCCCAACAAACCCCATCCCATTCCATAAATTAATCTTCCCTTACCATCATCCTGTGACCTTGGTCCTCCTTGTCTTCTATAAGCATCTTCATATTTTTTCTTCATAATTAACAACTGTAGTCTATCTTTAGATTTCTCTATCAACTTTCTGGCGTCTATCAAAGACAAGTTGTCTAGAGGTGTGTTGTTTAACTGGAAATGAAAATACAAAAACAGAATTAGAAGCATCAACATTGATGGTATAATACAGTGAGAATAAAGAATAGAAAAAACAAAATCTTAACTTTTAACTTAAAACACAATGCCATGGAATCAGCTGACTCATCCTTGATGATCTAAAGCACAGGCTAAGGTGATATAAGTGAAATATTCTTGACTGGGACGTAAAACCCAACCAACCAACCCACCCATCTTGACTGGGATGTAAAACCAAACCAACCAATCCACCCATACTTGACTGGGACTTAAAACCCAACCAACCAACCCACCCATACTTGACTGGGTTGTAAAACACGACAAACCAACCAACCAACCTATCCAACCAACCAATCAAAGGCACAGGCTCATGAATCAGAGTGTCTCTCACTTAGGTTAAAATCCCACTCAGGGAGAAAGTTTGTCAGTTCACTTGCCAAAGATCGGTGGTTTTGTCCCGATGCTATGGTTTCCTATACCATCCCAGGAGTTGTACTGCCTCGATATAAGTGAAATAAAATAATATGTGGCATACAACACAACTATTCCGCTGTACTTCACTTTTTACATGAAAGACTCTAATTGAACTGATATCATGCGAAATGAGGACAGTTTTTGAGCTGATGCAAATGAGATTCAACAGCATACCACCTGATTAATACACACATAATGTTGGGGTGGAATACCATCAAAGTCATTTATGTTGAAAATTCACCAAATTACGTTTTTGATGTGATAGCTCATATAATCCATGTTCTTTAGTGTCTAGATTTTTAATCTCAGTTTTCAGACGTTTTTGATTTACCTTTAAAACAAGATCCCCTTCTTTAATACCGCCATCTTGTGCAGCGAGACTGTTACCAAGGATTTCCTGAATGAAAAATTTACATCCCAGGATGACACCATAATCTGTAAAGAAAAATTTTAAAGTAAGATTTACATTGAAATTTGTAATTAATTACAGCTAGTTACAACTACATTTTTCAATTACCCAAGCTGCTAACAAATAAATTGTTGATGCAAGTCAAGACTCTCAAAAAGTACCATGGAGTCATTTTTCTTTCATTCCCTATTTTGATTACACATGTAGCAGGTGTAGTTAGCAGGAGATGCCTACCCTTCCAGATCACATGGCCTCACTTCCCTGGTGAAAGTTCACAATTCAAGTTAAACCTAATTTCAAAGTTTTTACTTTGTTTTGGGATCTTGATTTGGACATGGATTGGTAAGTTTGTTTTTGATTAGCAATATTAAAGATTTAAAGTAATGTACAGTTTTTCTAGGGACAAGGGTTTTTACAGAAAGCAAGATCCTCTGCTGAGAGCTATTTGTACATTAATTTATTTAAACCCTCAAAGGGCAATAACTCCTAGAAAAATCACTGAACTGGAACAGAAAAATGATATACACAACTACACTTCACACTGATCATTCGTGTCACGTTTCAATATGTCTGATAGACACTACTGAAGAACTTATTCAGACAAAAAGTGTGACATGTGGAAAGACAGATGGATAGACAAAACAGATGGATAGACAGAACAGATGAATGGACACAATACATTTCTATATCTCTGCGTCAATTTCTTGGCAGAAGATAAAAGCTTGATGAACATCTTCAATAGGGTTTGTCTTGTCATATGACCAACAATTTGTCATTTCCAGATACAAATTAAATAGGCATGATAAGAAAGCATGTCAAATGGCATCACCAATTGTCTGTTCTGACTCTCATATCCAGTTACAAGAACAATAGGTGTGATTATTAAACTGTGTCCAGTAATGTCACAAAATAAATGAATGGAATGCAAAAAATTCCAGAATTTACAGTAATGCCAGGGATTGACACAAATTAATCTTACCATCCTTCCTGGACTTCTTGGTGAGAGTTATTTTATAAGGTGGCATCTCGTTTTCAGCAATAGGTGGCAGCACTACACGTCTTCTTATCACCTGTTAAAAATAATTAATTTTTTTATATATATATACAGTTAAATTTGTAATAATGAAAAGTCACAGGTATGTCAGGGCTCAAAATGTGCAAATAAAGTAGGTACCATGGCAAGCAAAATTTTGATTTTGCAACCATTTTTTTGTTACAAGTTGCCAATGGCTAAAGAAATTTTCATCATCAAAATTTAACTTTGTTCATTTCAAGTTAAAGCATTAAGTACACTACTCTTTTAAAGCATTTTTTTATTGAATAAATAAATAAATCACTGGCCATATGCTTTACAAAGCAAGTAACAAAGCTTCCAGGAAAAATTTCTTTATAGTTTCATTACTGGGAACTAAAATTCTTGATAGAATTTTTTATCACTTTGAACTCTTTGTGTTATTTTGAACTAATGGAAGTTAACATTGAAGTTTCAAATATTTATCCAACTCCCCTGGAAATCTTGTATGCAAAAAAATTGAAGAATTATAAAATACATTACATTTAACCAGTCTTAAAGGCCACCCCTATATAAAGACCACTGCTTTTAAAAGTATTAAAATTTCATGCCAATCACTCTTATTAATGTTATTTGAACCTGTATATAAGGGAAACTGCCCATAAAGGCCCCTTTTACAGTTACCTTGGGGTGGTCTTTATAGACAGGTTTGACTGTATATGAATTTCACTTACTAGATTTACTGTATTCCACTGTCTTAAAGTACCGAGATAGCGGTCTTGTGATCTACATTCTCCAACTGGACACTGTTAACACTGACCACTCGGTCATTTATTCTGAAAAAAAAAATAACCACAAAAATTACTGTTAATTACAGTAAAACCTGCTATAACAGGTGCCTCTATATAAAGACCACTTTGACATTATGTCCAATATATTAAGGTTCTTTACTTCATGTTTTGATGTCCATTTGTTTCATATCTCATCCAAAATCATTTATATAAAGACCACCTGTGCATTAAGAACAGTGTTCCACTTGTTCATAAACCGGGTGGCCTTTATATAGAGACTCTTTTTGAAAGAAAATATATAGCAAAGGGGTATTAAGATATGATTTAGAGTCATCCTTTTGCTTCATACTGAACCCAACAGAACCTCTAGATCAAGACCACTATTCCATTAAGACCAGAGTTTTTAAGGTCAACTTGCTTCATATTTCATCCAAATAAAATCCATATAAAGACCAACTGTCCATGAAGACCATTGTTTTTAAAGACCTTTTCCTTTATATTTTAAGGATTCCCGTATTTGACTTGACAAAACATGGATATGCTGTATAATACTCAGGTTTGAATTTTATCCCATTGTTTCTTTCCTCATTTTAATTTGCAGCTAAAGATCGTCACCTTCATGCCCATGATGTTAAGAAGCCATTTTAAACACATGTACAACACTGGATCTCTGTCTAGCACACTTGGACAGCATTTACACATTGCCCTTTGCTCAAATTGAATTGGAGGAAGTTGACATTTTACTATATACACATTCCACTCCAATTTCTGGAAATTACCAAATTTTCTTTTTTAGTTGTTAAGTTTTAACTGGCAATCGTAAAGTTGTAATTTTAACTTAAAAACCGTACAACTTATGCCAAAACCATAAGAATAGCCAAGTATGGGTTATACTGTATACACTTACTGCAGCCTTCCTTCAGCGGGACCAGCCTTTAATACATCTGAGATGGCTATTGATGGATCGCCGTTAGCAAAGTGTGGATTATCTACCCCGCCGCTTACAGCAATGCCGAAACCAAATCCTGGCACCCTGGTTAAAGACACCTTATGTGTTTCCCAAACAATGTTGTCCCCCGTCTGAAAATACAAAAATAAATGAAACTTAAGTACAGCATATCAATTTAAAACTGTCCGAGTGAAAATATAAATAAATAAATAAATAAATAAATAAATAAAAATAAATAATAAATAAAACAATGCAATGCTCTTTCTTTCACAAGCTCTGTAGAGCTTGTAATCAACCAACATCTTCAAAATGTTATAATAAAGAAAGGAATTAGTAAAAACTAAAGCAAATAAATAAATAAATAAATAAATAAATATGAACAACTAGTGACATTTTAAGAAGCTGAACATTTTAAACAATATATCATTGCTGGTAATGTAAAATGACAATCAGAAAATTTTAAAAAGAAATTTAAAAACTTCAACTTAAATTACATAACATTTTAAAATGAAAAAGTTTTTCAAAAAAAAAAAAAAAAACAAAACAATTTTAGTGCTGCATGTATTATTATTACTTTTAAGTCACAAGCTTATTGACAATTTGTTTGTCATTTATAACTTGACAACTTTGGGTCATCTTTTAAATCAAAATCATTACATGATAACCTTGATTTTTTTTTTAAATTTTCTCTCATTCTTTTTTTTTTTTTTTTTTTTTTTTTGCAATTTCGCTGAAAATTCAGAAAACTTAATCAATCATCAATGTTTAATTATTTTGAATTGGTTTCAATATTAATCGGCCGACCATACCTACCCAGATCCCTGCCTGCCAAGACCCCTATAGAAGCAACTACAGCCTCACTATATACCGGTAACAATTTGAAACTTCAAAGTCAAGTTTTCAATGTCACCATTTTAAAAAGGACAATGTCATTTGGATGTCAAATTCCAAACATTCTAACTAATAACCTGATTTCTGCAGATATTGTGTCAGTATATATACAGTACAGACCTGTCTAAAGTTTAACAAGCGGCTAACAAAAAATGCCCAAGCTCGACTGACGAGTGGCAGAGATAAAAAAAAAGCTAGTGGTAGAAAAACTGCCGAGAGGTAGATAGCAGCTACCGAATATCTGTCCAGGCAAGGAGGTGCCAAGATGAGCTGCCGATTTAGCAAAAATTTGTCAGCTAAGTGATAAAACTTTTAACAGGCCTGTACTGCATACAATAAATGTTAGAAATCAGATATTTTAAAACTGATAAAATTTTATTTACAAAATTATGAATATTAAAATGTAATAAACTGGTATAATAGAATACCATGTCTAATGTGTCTGTATATATACCCATGCGTCAAATTTATCTGATAATTATTGGAAAAAGAGAATTAATTTCCTATGTGGCTTTTTCATGCTGCAGCATGAGGGTGGGTGTCTTGAATGGTGTTCAATACTAGATTTGTCAATTATCCATTTCATAATTGGTTTGACTGAACAAATATTCTTTTTTCTGAACACCAGACCAGACCAGACGAATAGCTACTTCAGGACCAGCCCTGTTAATTCTTGTGGAATCAAGATGTTTTCACTTATATTGAGGTGGCTGATTGTGAGATAGTGGAGGAAACTGGAGTGCCTAGAGAAAACCACTAACATTCAGCTAGCTAACTGACCAACTTTCTCACACTAGGATCTATTCAGAGTGGGATTCAAACCTAAAAAGGTAAGAAGGACAGTGATCTGTAAGCTGGCTCTTTAGGCCAACAAGCCAGTGTCATGGCATGAATGGATGAATTTTTCAAAAAAAAAAAAAATTTGTGTCATGGCAGGTACGAATAAGACCTTAAATATTGTGTTCTTCATGTCATGGCAGGTATGGATCATATGATGACCAACATGGCACAAAAAATCCTTATTGACAATTGATATTACCATCATGTTCCTATAATATGGGGTGGTGACATCATGATATAAGTGAAATTCTATTTCTCAAAAAAATTACCTTAACATACAATAAAAATATAATGTTTATAATGGTGACATCATGATATAAGTGAAATTTTATTATTCCAATAAAATAGAATTTTAAATTATCTTAACATACAATAAAAATATTATTTCTATAGTGGTGACATCCTGATATAAGTGAAGTTCTTTCACTCCAATAAAATATGATTTTAAACTACTTTAGTGTACAGTAAAATTATCATTTTTTTAACCTACAGCAAAAACAGTGATAGTTCAATCACTTTTCAACCAGCTAATCCTACTACTTGTAACAGAAATATGTTACCACAAAAATGTCAGCGGAGTTTAAAATCACCATTATTCACTGATGTCAGATGATGATTTATAGATGAACTAGCAGATTTTAATCATTAATCTTAATTCTAATAAATATTATACAACAACATTCCTGTAACATCTTCCAATACCACAGGTGACAATCACAGGGGCTATGTTGATCAAACACACACACACACACCACCCATCCACACACACACAAACACACACACACACACATATTTCAAGGATAAATTGACCTTAGTTCTATATGATTGGGTGTGAATTTAAAAATAATACACAGCCTACATTAGTTAAAGAGAATCTATTATGAGTTTCAGACCGAAATAAGGAAATTCCAATAGAGTGGCCAGATATTTTTATCTCAAAAGAGTTGAGTTGAGAAATGGTGTTTAACTTAATTCCCAGTCAAGAATATTTCACTTATATCGAGACATTGCTAGCTATAGGCCCAGTCAAGAATATTTCACTTATATCGAGACATTGCTAGGTATAGGCCAAGATGCAGAAATTTTGCCTGTGCGTTGCGCTGATGGCATTATACAGCAGGGTTCTTTAGCATGCCAAGCCCACACTCTCCCAAGTGACATGGGGCCTTGTTGATTTTAAGTTCCCATCCAATAGAACTGTGACTTTCATTGCGTAATGCCAAGTGCTTGGCGAAAGAACAGTAACTACCCACTTTTAAGTCCTGGGTCAGGCCTGGTCGGGGTTCGAACCCATGACTTCCCACTTACTGAGCCAGCACTCTACCAACTGAGCTACCGTAACGGTCTCAACTCAAACGAGGCTCCGCCAATATGGAAAAAATATTGTACCCCTTAACCTGCGAGATTAATCTGTCACATATGCAAGAAATATTTGTACAATAAGTTTCCTTGCCAACGGACAACATTCAACTCCTAGTAGTTTCTGCAAACACTTTGACAATGCTTTGATTAAGTTAGATATTCTGTTTATCTCAACATGATCAAAACATATTCAGTGTTTTTAGAAACTATAGGGAATTCCATGTTGTCCTTTGGCAAGGAAACCTAGTGAACATATATAGTGTGTCAAGTTTGAAGTGGCTGTTTGACCTTTAATTGGGCTGATAGACTGTGTGATTTAAGTAGGACAGCATGTTTCATTACCATATATACCCAGTTTAACCATAATCTATCTATAATCACACAATGGAAATTCAAATTAAAGGTCAACCTTGACACACTACAGATGAATCCTAAAAATCTGGGTTTGCAGGATTTTTGTGTAGGACCAATTCTTTGGTGGAAAATAACTAGGTCAAAAAAAATCTTTTAAGTCCTACAAATCTGGGACCACAGAATTTTTGTGTTGGACCAATCTTTGGTGGAAAATGACTACATCCAATATAGATTTTTTAAGTCCTTCAAATCTGGGACCACAGGATTTTTGTGTTGGGCCAATCTTTGGCAGAAAATAACAAGTCAAATATAGATTTTTTAAGTCCTTCAAATCTGGGACCACAGGATTTTTGTGTTGGGCCAATCTTTGGTGGAAAATAACTAGGTCAAAAATAGATTTTTTTAAGCCCTACAAATCTGGGACCACAGAATTTTTGTGTTGGACCAATCTTTGCTGGAAAATAATTACGTAGGTCAAAAATAGATTTTTTAAGTCCTTCAAATCTGGGACCACAGGATTTTTGTGTTGGGCCAATCTTTGGTGGAAAATGACTACATCAAATATAGATTTTTTAAGTCCTTCAAATCTGGGACCGCATGATTTTTGTGTTGGGCAATTTTTTGGCGGAAAATAACTAGGTCAACAACAGATTTTTTTAAGTCCTTCAAATCTGGGACCACAGGATTTTTGTGTTGGGCCAATCTTTGGTGGAAAATGACTAGGTCAAAAATATATTTTTTTAAGTCCTTCAAATCTGGGACCGCAGGATTTTTTGTGTGCAGCCAATCTTTGGCGGAAAATAACTAGGTCAAATGTAGATTTTTTTAAGTCCAACAAATCTGGGACCGCAGGATTTTTGTGTTGGGCCAATCTTTGGTGGAAAAAAACTAGGTCAACAATAGATTTTTCTAAAGCCCTAATGTCATATTGACACAACAAGTGATTTATATTATCATACATTCCAATAGAGACAAAGATTCGTTTGAGCCATATGTACTTAATCGGATATACACATTCATTATTCATATGTCACAATTTTACAGTCCTCAATAAAACTTATACACAGTGTAGCTATCTAAATATTTATAGTACATATTGTTCTCTGCCTCAAATTGATACCATACTATAAGTTAAAAAAAATATAATAGAACTGTCTCTTGAGAGCCAAATCCCCCCCCCCCCCCTTTCAACATTTAAATTTTTCCTGTTATCTTGACTTTTCCAATATGACCTTATAATTCATGAGAAGTTTCATGATAATCATCCAAAGCATTAATGAGATATGGCCCGGACACAATTTTACAAGGACAGACAGACAGACAGACATACCCCCTCTAACTAGTTTGTGGGGGGGGGGGGGTGTATAAAAAGCGTTTTCGCTTTACTCTGTACACTAGTATAAAATAATCATGTACGATTATGTTGTTAGATGCATAATTTTAAATTGTTCAAAAATAATTCCAATGGTAGACAACTAATACTAAATGTATTTGACCTACACTGTGTTCATTAAAGGATTTTAAGATGGGACCATTTAAAAAAAAAGAAAAAATCCTCTTAAACACAATAACATCAATGTTTTCGTATTCATGTAATGTTAAATATGGGCCACTAAGGCCCTAACTATAATTGTGTCATCTGTCAAAATATAGGATGGATGGCCCCATGGCCCTGGCCGGGGTCTCTGGAATGAACACTGTCGGATACCGAGGTATATATAAATAGGTGAACAAAAACATTCTTCCATTTACCCCTCAAATATTATCAGCCTTGCTCAATTTTATTTCAATAAGGACATGCATCTCCATGATTAGCAGACAGATAATCCTGTTTAATCTTGTGTTAATCTGCCCAGTGTTTATTTAAAAAGACCTGTACTAAGTAAAGATTAGTAATGAATCAAAAACTAACCTGTTCTGATCCCCAGGCCAGGAGAGAAGGGGGGGGGGGGTATTAGAATTATAATTTTACAACTTAAAAAAGTGTTTACATTTGAATTTTATTGTGCTAAAGGCAAATTGATTTTACTAGTATTTAGAGTCAGTATTTAGAGTCACGGGACAGAATTATAAATACTCTACTTATAATAATAATAGTCTTTTCAAAATTCCAGTGATTTGTAAATACATAATGTTAAACTTTATTAAACTTTGATAAGGGTATATAAATTATAAGTAAGACTATAATATAATATAATGATTCAGTTTAGTATACCCTGAATAGCCACAGGTGGATAAACTAAACACATAATTGTCCGACACAGGTGGATAAACTGAACACATAATTGTCCGACACAGGTGGATAAACTGAACACATAATTGTCCGACACAGGTGGATAAACTGTACATAATTGTCCGACACAGGTGGATTATAATTGTACATAATTTTCTGGTGGATAATTTATAAATAATTATCCAACACAGAATAAGAGATCTTTGGATTGCAGATCTCACACAAAAACTGCAGTTTAGGTGATTATGAAAGATTGATTGATTCATTGATTAAATTAGGTTTAAGAATATCTCACCAGCTACAGGCGAAGTGGCAGAATTTTTTATCTTTGCAGTATGCTCAGGGCAATGCAGAGGGACGGTTCTTTAACGTGCTACATCCTGGGCCGTTATACGATTTTTTCAGGTCTCTTCCGAAGGACCCAATGATTTTCATTTCTAAATGCAGATTGCTTGGAAAAAGATCAGCCACTACCTGTTTTCAAGTCTTGGTCAGACCCAGGTGGGGTTGAAACCCACAACCTCCTACATACACAGCAAGCAATCTACCACTGAACTGGGCTATCATAGTAGTAGTAGAATCTATCACTACTTGTAGTAAGATTGGGAAGTCTCAACTCATATTCTAATACATTTGATCCAAATGAGACTTGCTGACATCCCACAGTTCTATATTTGTTTCATTCCCAACATTAATTTCAACTGTGGGGGATGTAGCAAGCTAGACAGGAGACACTTGCTCTTCCAGAGCACCTAGACTCACTTCCATGGTGAAAATTCCTGTGTTTAACTTAATTTGTCAGTGTCAAATTTTTTACTTTGATCTTTGGCATTGTGATTTGGACTTGGATTGGTAAGTGTTTGCTGGTTCAACCTCACTTGTACTTTTTATATATAATATCAATTTTAATTCTTGAGTGCAATATTTCTATGTTTTGAACTTTATAAATATTTGACACAAAACTTAACCCATGCATCATGCACTAAATCACAAAAGGAAAAAAAAAATGGCCGACAAAAAATGGCCGTACACACATTACATCACATCCTACGCTTTTGATTTTTGGGATTGTGATTTGGACATGGACTCAAATTATTGTACTTCCTTTTGACCTCTTCCTACTTCTAATTCTAAAGTGCAATCTTTCTATCTTATCTGACATAAATCTTAACCCCATGCACCATGCAACAAGAGAAAAAGAAGATGGCCGACATAAAAAGCTGGCTGAACACATACATCACATCCTACTCAAGTCTACTACAACACAGGTGTTACAACATCCACAAAACTTATATCCATTAACAAAAACAATAACTATACATCATGTGACTATATAAATCAGAGAAGGTAGTAGAAATATAATGTTCTTTGTATCATGCTTGTGTAACAGGTGTAGTTTTTTTCCTGACTTTAGTGGGTTGTGGGCCCTGTCTGTTTGTGGGTTTTTGGGTCAGTATGATAGTTGGGTCAGTCTTAGTTAAGGAGTTTATTCAGTTGGTTTTCAGGCCAGTCTGACTAATATAAATGAAGACAGCAGTATATAATGTTCTTTGTATCATGCTTGTGTAACAGGTGTATTTTTTTTACTCTGTTCAATGGGTTGTGGGCCAGTTAGCTCAGAATGTTTAAGTTAGGTTGTGGGTCTGCCAGTCTGTTATGTTTAGTTTTGGACCAGTTTATTCAACACATTTCCGGGCCAGTCTAACTGATATAAAACAAGAATGCAGTATACAATGTTCTTTGTATCATGCTTGTGTAACAGGTGTATTGTTTTTACTCTGTTAAGTTTGGTTTTGGGCCCTGTCTGTTTGAGGGTTTTTGGGTCAGTCTGATAGTTGGGTTGTGATCCAGTTTATTCAGCACATTTTCAGGCCAGTCTAATATAACACAAGAAGGCAATATACAATGTTCTTTGTATCATGCTTGTGTAACAGGTGTAGTTTTTTTTTTTACCGGTACTCTGCTCAGATGGGTTGTGGGTTGGTTGGTCTGTGAAGCCTGGTTGTGGGTCAGTCTGATAGTTGGGTTGTGATCCAGTTTATTCAGCACATTTTCAGGCCAGTACGTCTGACTAATATAACACAAGAAGGCAATATACAATGTTCTTTGTATCATGCTTGTGTTATAGGTGTATTGTTTTTACACAGCATGTTCAGATGGGATGTGGGTCAGTCTATTCAGTTAGGTAGTGGGCCAGTCTATTTAGTTGCATTTGGGCCAGTCTGTTTAGTTGGGTTTTGAACCCGAGTCTGTAAGCTGGTTTTCAGGCCAGATTATTCAGCTGACCACAAGAATATAAATCAAGAAGGCAGCATTAATGTTCTTTGTTTCATATGTAACAAGCGTAGTTTATTTTATTCTTGTTCAGTTGGGTTGTGGGCCTTCAGTCTGCTTGTTTGTGGGTCAGTCTGTTCAGCTGGGTTTGTCAGATGTCAGATCCTATTCTTGATGCTATAAATTGGCGATTAAATGGTAAATGTGACAATTCATGCAAATTCACTTGCCAGAATAATCTGCACCACATTGGCACACATGAAGGCCATAAACTAAAAATTTGATGAAACCTCTCATTTCCTAAAGGGTAGGCACCTCCTGTTAAGCTAGCTACACCCATCACTTGTGCAATTAAGCAATTTTCAAGAATTTTCTATTTCATTTGGCTACCAGGAGTTCATGAAAACATAGTTTTATTCCAGTCATTTTAGGCTTATATTCATTCAAAATTACAAAAATGAAAATAATTTTCCTCATTCACTAGGAATCTGAAATTCAATATGATGACCCACCCTGAAGTTTAACATATAATTTATTTAGTCAACCACAATGACTGGTCAGATATCGCTCTTCATATTGGTCAGCAAAATGCCTGGTCATTATTCAATTATTTTCTCGGTATGGCCTAAAGCACTAGGTCCCTTAGGTCAATTACTGTTTATCTAAGCACTGGCCCCTTAGGTCAATTATGTTTATCTTATAATGTTTACACAAATAGTCTGTTATCAGGTTAATTCATTTTCATTAACTGGTACAAGCAATTATTTTTCCACCCATAAATTTTCACTATTAGACATATCAATTAGAACTGGTAATAGATCCAAAATTGATAAATAATTATATCACACACCTGTGTGTGTATATTTAATATTTCTGCAATACCTGTCCATCAACGCCACCTGTAATGACCAGGTATGTATGCCCCAAGGGCTTCTATTACCAGGGTTCAAATATTTAGTCTAAAACTAGTCTGGTTTTGTACTTAGACAACGAATCCAACAATTTCAAATTTTATCAACTTTAAGACCAGCTAGGTCCAAACTTTTTAAAAGTTCCACCATCACAAAACCCACAATAGGTCAAAATTTTTAAAATGTTTTCCAAATTATAAGACATATAGTTCTTGTACTTTAGACCATAAGTCCAACATTTAAAGGTCCCTCAATTACACGACCACTAGTTTTTTGTACTTAGACCAAGGGTCCAAAAATTTTATAAAGGTTCTCCAATTAGAAGACCATTAGTTTTTTGTACCGTAATAGACCATGCAGGGTTAAAAAAAATTACAGGTCCCAGAATCTAATCCTACATGGACCTGGGCAAGAAAATGTTACAGGTCCCAGAGTCTAATCCTAATTGGACCTGTCAAGAAAATGTTACAGGTCCAAGAGTCTAATCCTAACTGGACCTGGGCAAGAAAACGTTACAGGTCCCAGAGTCTAATCCTACTTGGACCTGGGCAAAAAAAAAATACAGGTCCAAGAGTCTAATCCTACTTAGACCTGGGCAAGAAAATGTTACAGGTCCCAGAGTCTAATCCTACTTGGACCTAAGCAAGAAAATGTTACAGGTCCCAGAGTCTAATCCTACATGGACTTAATAGTTCTCAGAGTCTTTGCCTACTAGTTTTTTGCACATGTAGTCGGACCTGGGTTTTAAAAAGTCATCAGGTCCCTTAATGAATTAGTCTACGACCACTAAGTTACTGGTATTTTAGTCACTGGTTGAAACTTCAGATTTGTCTTTTATACCCCCCGCTTAAAAAGTGGGGGTATATAGTGATAGGGGTGTCCGTCCATCCATCATTCCGTTACACCTTAGGGTACCTATCTCTTATCCGCAACTCCTCCTAAACCCTTCAATGGATTTTCATGAAACTTTCACACAATCTTTGTGATATAATGTAGATGTGCACTTCCTATTTAAAAATTTGATCTCATGGATTTTTTTTGTGGGGGGAGCAGGGGGTATTTTTGTGAGCTTGTGACTCACAGTTTTTCTACTTTATATTAGACTAGTCGATTGAAATGTCTTTTGAACTATTAAGATATGTGGGTAAAAAATTAAGTTTCATGAGGCCTGACAATTGCCAAAGGGTAAATAAAAGAGACATTTATTCCATTTTTGAAACTCAAAATTAAAATAGAGAGTAACATGGACATCTCCAGGCAAATGTAAAATATATGGGGGTGGGGGTGGTGATATATTTAATGCCCCAATATCAATCTGAACCTGTCAATCACAATTACCTGTGATTATGTACACCTGTATGTACCTGACCTGTCAAATCACACCTGTCTGTGATTATTTACACCTGTATCTACCTGTCAATCACATGATACCTGTTAATTACATACGCTTATCATGATAACACCTACCTGTCTCATATCCCGGCTAGTGTGAATGTTGTTATGCCACAAGTTTACATTCTTTTGATATGAGAGGTCATTCAAACTTTTTGACCATCCATATCGTTCGTCTCTAGTATTCCACATTATTTAGCCTGTGTGATGTCATATATATTCACATATCCATAAAATTTTATCCAGAAGATGGAGAACAAATCAGGATGAAAAACACAAGATTTACCACAAATAAAACGGTATAAAATACAATTCCCCGCAAATAAAACCGTATAAAATATTTAGATACGTTTGTGTAATAAAAACAATTACGGGATTTTCCTGGTCCTATATATCCGGGAAAATTGTTTTTGCATCAACTAGCTAACTTAATCGAGAATTTGATTAAATGGACACACACGGAAAGTAGGTTTATCGTCAAAAATCGCCAATAAAGAAATTCCATCGAATTAATCCCTCTGTTGTGAAACAAATAGGGCAGACCTAATTAATATTGTTTTACGATTGTTCCGACAAAAAAATCAATCTCATGAGACAAAGTATTGTATCAATAAATCGCCGATCGGTGATGGATCAATGCAACCGAAACTCCCAAAGATCTATGGTATTAAAGTCCCGTCAACAAGCAATTACAAATTCTCAGCATCTGACACACTGTTCAATACACATTATATATCTGCTCAACAAAACACTGTCACTGTCCATCACCTATCATTACTTAGCAGCTTGTCCTGACCCCCTGAAATTCTCTCTAAAATTGTTTTCTCACTACAATGTACTTAGCTATTTTTTCTGACCCTCTGTCCAGCTAAAATACTCTCGTTTGTTGTCAAATTTTTCACTTAAGATCCACAATTACTAATTTTTTTTTTCAGACCCTAAGCGAGTCCAGCTAAAATTCTACTCTTTGTTGAAATGTTACTGGTCTACTTTGATCACAATAAGTTTTCTTTTTTTACTGAACTACTACCAAATTACTAAATGCTGTTTTTTCTACTAACCCTCTGTCCATTTAACAATATCTTTCCATTTTTAACAGTTGATCCCAAATGAATTCTTTTTCCACTTGAAGATTTACCACACTACAACAATTACTATCTGTTATTTTTCCTGACCTACTGTCAAGCTAAAAAACTCTATCCTTTTTTCCTTTTTCAACACTTACTTAGGTCAAACTTTATCCCAATATTGTGAACTACCAAAACAATTACTATGTGTTATTTTTTTTCTGCCCGACTTACTGTCCAGCTAAAATGTTCTTGACCACTGTCCAAGGAGCATTTAACACTGCATTATTATTATTATTATCCCTGGGTTAAACTTAGATGCACACACACATTTTAAGGTAAACAGACGGCTCTATTACATTGTAACAAATCTGGCATTTAAATCCTTTGTATGGTATATATACACTATATATATACATATACTATATCATGTTGCTACATGTCCACCTAACAGGTATTTAATAACACCACATATGTGTAGCCTATTTCATAATTTTCACTCTCCCGAAAAGTCCAGTTATGACACTGACCAGACATAAATCAGTGACCATATTCCAGATAAATGGCTCGAGGCTGTAGATTTATATACAAGATGACCACTGGACAAGTGACCATATGTATAATGAGTGACCGCTAGAAACAAATGCATCAACACAAACTTTTACTAATCTTGTCAAGAATTTCAAGCATGGATGAAAATAAGGTTTTAACTTAAGGGGAACAACCATGGGGTTACAACTAAATGTCTGTGTTTATAAACAGTATAATGTTATACATAGGAGTTTATCCTTGTCTATTTCGCGTAAAAAAAAAAAAGAAAGTGTCATTTTTTGTACAAAATCAATGAGATACTGTATACATAGTGAAGAATTTTGTTTTCTTATGGTTCTCTGTTTGTTTTGTTTTTGATTTTATTTTTCAAATAATAGTTTTATTTTTGTTCTAGTATTCTTAAAACATTTTTTATGTGATTTATTTTTTTTTTTTTTAATTTATAGTTTAAAATAAATTATTTGTAGTATTCATTGAACTTTTATAGCTAAACGTCTGTTTTTGTGCAATGCCAATGGGATACCACAAACATTGTTTGATTTTGTTGTTGTTGTTTTTTTATGATTTTTATTTTATTTTCAAATGATACATTTATTTTTCTTAGTGTTCTTGAGCATAATTTATTATTTATTATTTATTTATTTATTTATTTATTTATTTATTTATTTATTCTGTTTTCATTTTATATATGAAAACTTTGTTTACATTTTTTAAATTAAAATTTGATTTTTACTTGAGCATGAAAATTTATTATATGTCTCGATATTTGACCAGACTTATTAACTGACCAGGGTTAGATGGTGCCTGGTATGAAAACTTAATCCCCCTCACTAGATAAAGATGATTAAAAACAAAACAAAGTCTGTCTCAATTTTTAATCTCCTTTCATTTTTAAGACAGAAAATTTAATCCTCTGAACAAAACAAAAGATGAAAACAGAGATTGAACCTACCCTATTATCATTTATCTATTTTTTCTTTCATATTTAAGGATCAATTATGATAAACAGAAGAAATACACAAAATTTAAATTTAATGGGTACACTGTAGCCAACCAATGCTGACCTGTCCACTTGACCTTTACCTGGCAATTTGTCCGCTTGACCTTTAATTTAAATTTTTATAATTACTGGGCCAGTTGAGTTGAGTTGAGTAATGGCGTTTAACGTCCCAGACAAGAATATTTCACTTATTACATGGCATCACCAGCTATAGGCAAAGGTGCAGAAATTTTGCCAGTGCTTTTCTCAGTATTTAGAAAAGAAATTCACAGAAGAGACCTTAAAACTGATGCTATGTGTCATGGTAGGCCTGGCATGCTGAAGAACCTTCCATACTAATGCCAGAGTGCACTGCAAAGGTAACAAATTCTGTCACTTAAAATATAACTGGTGACTTCTTTGAACTATTCTAGAAATGGATAAGACATCAGTCTACAAATCCAGGGTCTTTCACCGCTGTGAGTTCCAGTCCCGCTCGGACCACATGTGGGAAAGTGAATTTTCCTTGTGGTTGGCCTTTACTGTTTCACCTAGTATCGGTATAACGGACTGGGGGAGTTTTACGCTTGTCTGTGGCGTACGGATTCGGTGAGCTAGCACCTATAGTCGCCCAAAGTGCGGGCTAGTACAAAGCAGACCATACACCACACTCACATGCATACACAAACTTGTTTATAGATTAATCCATAGAGATTAACAAAATAGTTTTCGTTGCAAATAGCAGAAAAATTGCTGATGCAGCTTTAAGCGACATTCAACTAACCAAACAACTGAACTATTCTAGACTGGGATGTAAAACCTAGTTCAATCTATAAATCAGTCTTCTGTACTTTGTACAGACAAGGTGAGTACTTTGTGTGAACTTTAGAAAATGAGGTGACTTCTTTAACTTTTTTTTTTTGTGTGTGTGCAACACTCGGATTGAAATGAAAATGAAGTGACTCCTTTTAATGTTTTTCGTATGCAACACTCAGATTGAAAAGGAAGTATTTAAAACCACACAACCATGAATGACCCTTGATAAAGCGGAAAAATGGTCAATTTTGTTAGCCAACCAGGTATAAAAACAAAGCTTCTGATAAAATCGGTGATAAAAATTATATCATTTACGCTTGATTAAACATTCAATTACTGAATATATGAATGACAAAATTATCTGATAAGAGTAGATATGATCAAAAATCTATAAATCGGACACTGGTGTTCACGCTTTATGAATGTCTAATAATTTTACGCTTCAATACATAAAAGTTGAAAACTAAATATTATTATTGTAGTGTGAAAGTTTCATGTTTAAGTTAGTGGCTTAACCTCATTAAATTCGTCTTCAAAATGGCAGGTTTTTCAAAATTTGAAGTAAAAATTCTTGGATTTTGTGTGTGCAAGGTGGGACAGGGTTTGAAAGGTCAAAATCTGGGATGCCCCGAACAATCCAGGACATATAAAAATTGGGGTCTCGGAAGCCGAGTGGTCTAAAGTGTGTCAGTGTTTAATCTACAGTGAAACCTGTGAATACCAGACTACCTCGGAGTTAAATAAAAAGTCTGGTTAAGACAGGTTCAGGTTTATCCAATTTTTTTACATAAGTAACCTGTCCCCATTGTTGTTTTATAATGGTCAAATGAGTAACTCCCCTTGTAGAATTTTTCCATTTTCAAAAACACCACAATATCATTATATTTAATATGGCGACTAAGACATTAAAAATGAGGTCACTTTGGTAAAATAAGGAAACAGTAGACCCATGGCCCCTTCTAGAATGAACCGCTGCAGTAGCTAAGTTGGTAGAGTGCTCGCTCCGTAAGTGGGAGATCATGGGTTTGAACCCCGACCGGGTCTGACCCAAGACTTGAAAGTGGGTGTTAACTGTTCTTTGGCCAAGCACTCAGCATTACGAAATGAAAGTCATGGTTCTTTCAATGGAAACTTAAAAGAAACGAGGGGCTGTGTCACGGTTGGCTTAGCACCATAAAGAACCCTGCTATATAATGCCCTATGCGCAATGCACAGGCAAAATTTCTGCACCTTCACCTATAGCTGCATGGTGACATATAAGTGAAATATTCTTGACTGGGACGTTAAACACCATTACTCACCTCAACTCCTTTCCAGATTGAACACTGCTTGCTAGCTAGGGGTTATATCTTTAACATGCCAGGTCTGCAATGACAAAGGGCATTGGGTTTTAAGGTCTCTTTCGAAGGACCCTGTAACTTTCATTTCTAAATGCTGAGTGTTTGGCAAAAGAACAGTCACTGCTTATTTTCAAATCTTGGTCAGACCCCGGCCAGGGTTGGACACGACCTCCCACATAAGAAGCAAAGCACTCTACCAATAGAACTACCATAGAGATAAAAAACCATATACCGGTAGATGACAAAAAATTATCAGAGTTAATACAACCCATATACCCCTCTAACAAAAATATCTGACAACAAAAACATTCCAAAATCTGTTTAAGTAGCTATATTACAACCCTTCAACAACAAAGGAAGGTAGAAAAATTCCTACAGTACAGACTTGTCGAAAGTTTAACACTAAGGTAACTGAAAACTGTCAAGATGTGGAAAGCTAATATCCATGTAGCTGCTAAGAGATAACAAGTAGCTGCTAAACAGCTGTCAACTAATGAGGGGCCACGATAAGCTACCAATTCATCACTAATTTGTTAGCTTAGAGTTAAACTTTTGACAGGTCTGTACTGTAAATATATATTTTATCTATATCCATAGTTAAGAAGCTATGGCCAGATTATCAACTTAAAAACAAAGAAATTTTATCAGAGTTCATTCTAGGATTTTCCAAACTTTATGTCATCTATGGGCAGACATGGTCAAATGGTACTGTCACTTGCTTTCAAAGTCAAGGGTTGTGGGTTTAAACCTCACTCTGGACTTTGAAATTTTCTGAGATGATTTTCATCTCCTGCCCATACTGTAGAGTTCGAAAAAGAGAAGACAAAATAGGCCACAATAGAGGATGCTTACAATTAGAAGAGACTAAAACAGACTGAGCAAGTTATAAACCAATCAGAAATTTTTTAGAGATCGTGGTGGTATTTGGAGTTAATAGGGAAAACCAGAGACGTTTGGGAAGCAAACTGACAAACCTTCTTACACTATAGGATCTGTCATATGTGGTATCCTGGCAAAACCCTATTCACTTTAATTAATAAGAATCAGTGGCCTTCTTGTGTTGACGAGCCTACCTGTACATGGCAAACACGATACAGAGGTTCAGGTGGTAAGTTTAGAAATGTTGGAGAAAACAGGAGTGCCTGGAGAAAAATATTTACCTTCCACAATTTGAACAATTTATTTAGATTTCACTATTAATGAATTATCAGTGGCCTACCTGTGCTGAGGAGCCTACCTGTACAAGGCAAACACTATACAAAGGTTCATCATCTAAATATTCCATTTTTTTCAACTTTCAGTTCAAGTTACGAAACATCACAAGATCAAAACATTCACTAAGTTGGTAAAATCTTCCATAATTTCTTCACATACAAAACAAAATGACTCCTAATTCATCCAAGTTAAGATCTTCCATATTTTGTTTTGGTTAATTTAATGCACCATTTAGGTTCAACCAAAACCCTTATATTCTCAATAACAATTTAATATTCCATATTGATGGAAGATCACATCACAAAAATTGTTACACCAAATAACAAATTATTTTTCAAATTCAATTTGGTTATTATCCATCCATCAATAATTTTTGCATTTGGTAAATTTTTTGGAGAAACACTTCAAAGTGCTAATATTCTCAACAACAAGTCAATATCTCACAACAGCACAAGATCACATCAGAAAACTGTTACTCCGAATAACAAATTATAGTTTCAAATTTAACTTAGTTATCCATCAGCCAATAATTGTTGCAATTTGTAAATTTTGGGAAAAAAATTCAAAATCAACATATCCTCAAAAACAAGTGATACTGTTCAGTCAATTTTAGAAAAAACACGTAAAAAACCTCATAAATACTCGTAAAAATATATGCATTTGTCTTGAATCTTTTTTTCAATCTATTTAGATAATAGAGGGGTATATATTTATTGCAATATACAGACACTTAAGTTGTATTGTATATAGAACATAACCTTATCACAATGGGGTATTAAAGCGAACATCTGTGACAAAATATTAAACATATCAGGTTAATCCTATTGTTGTAAGAGGACAAATTTACTCATCTGTAGACACCTATAGTATAGGCAAACAACACCGACCTGTCTGGTTGACCTTTAATTTAGATTTTTATTATGAACTAGCATATTCATGTTCAGGTAACACAGGTGTTTATTTTTTAAACGTCATGGTAAGCATGCATTGTTTGTGTATTTTCGGTGTATCCTAACACTGTCATGTATTGGGTGGATCCTCCTATATGACTATTCCTAATGGAAGGTCAAACAGACAGGTCAATGTTGTTTGCCTATACAATGTATACAGGTGTATAGATGCACAAAATCATAAAATATAAAACAGCTATATGTTTATAAATAATAAAACAATAACCAGGTTCAAACACTTGTGTATGTATGGATATGTAACAAACAACTGAACACAATCATGCTTTTTACAGAAATTAACCCCTTCCCTCACCCTTTTATCTTCCATTTGTGTAATTTTGAGTACCTGTAATTATGGTGTATTATGTTTTCAACAAAAAGCTTTGCATAATCAAAATGTTCAGGGGCTTGTTCAAGATAGTCAGTGGCGGATTCAGCGGGGGGCATAGGGGGCGTATGCCCCCCCCCTTTATGTCGCTAATAATACATATTGTTCATTATGATTCCTCTTTGATGCAGCTCAGATTGCACCAGAATGCAGGATTTTTGCGCCATTTTTTCAAAATTTTCCGGTGGAGCAGGCCCCCGGCCCCCTAGTAGGTTCAAGCCTTCGGCTCTCACATTATACGTCCCCCCCCCCCATTCTAAAATTCTGGATCCGCCTCTGATAGTGTTCACTAGCCACTACCCTAGAAATACTGAATCGGATTGACATATATAATTAAAGAGTCAGTTTTAAAAATCTGGAAAAAAGACACAATTCAATCTCAACATATAATTTTTATGAGCTGTATATTTCATTTCCATCATAAAAAGTACAAATATCTTTTATATAACTTAAAACAATAGCCGTCGTCCGGAGCCATTCACGCCAGTTCCATTCATATATTTCTAGCGAATTTTGAACACAGGTCTCATGATGTTACATCATGGAATTTGTGACATAAGGTCCAAAAGGTCCAAAAGGTCCTACACAAACGTTAAGGGGTTTTGGTCAAGTGGTGCAGCTGCAAACCCTATTACGGTAATGTTGTGACCAGAGAAAATTGCAAAACCTAACTGACCTAGATTCAAACTTAGACCATGAGAGGCATTGTGATAAGACTAATGGCAACTACAATTTCAGATTATTGTCAAGGTTTAAAGACTGAATGTGACCTATTGGTCAATCTGCAGACCAGTGCTGTACAACACATGGGTACTTACCAGGGGAGATAATCAATATTCAGAAGTGTAATGGACATAATGTAATGTAAAGTTAGGCCCGAAACCGATCCCAGGTTGACCATTTGTAAAGTGAGTGCTCTACCATTTCGCCTTACAGGTACCTCACAAGTGAGATAGTAGCAATGTCTCTTTAATTGTTAAGATGATTGTCTAAATTTAACATCTACATGTGGCATATCAGCCAATGGGTAGACCACACTTAGTACATACGATATAGTCAAACAACATTGACCTGTCTGCTTGACCTTAAATTTAAATGTTAATGATGGACCAGTACATTAATGTATAGGGACCACAGGTTTATTTCCTCTACATCAAGGTAAATATTCATTTTTTAATGTTTATGTAAAACTGCCAATCCATACATTGGGTAGATCATCATATATGAATATTCCTAATGAAAGGTCAAGGGGACTGGTCAATGGGGTAGATCATCGTATAAAAATATTTGAAACAAAAGGTCAAGCTAACAGGTCAATGTTGTTTACCTATACCATGCAGCTTTATCGCTACAATAATTTTTATACCAAAAACACAACTTACTAATTAATTTATGCATAATGTACCTGAAAAAATTAACCGGCTAAATTATCCCAAAAAATTTGAGGAACGAAACACTACAACTCTTCATTTAACCCTGTCCATTAAAAGTCCACCAGTAACAACGCCACCATCATACATACATCTATCATAACTGGTAACTCCAGAAATTTAAAACTAAGTTGACGAAGTTGACACACGTCACTCAGGACAGTATTTATAATTATGACAGATTCACTTTAACATTACACTAAAACAAGCCCAGGTACAACCCTCAAAACAAATTCCATACATTTCAACACCTTACTATTAAATCATACACCAGTATATATCAACACGGTAAATATCAACACCTTTTATCATCTCATATAATAACAATTTTTATAAACCTAAATATTTACTTAAGTAATTATATTGTTAATTGCCCTAATGAATATTTTTGTTATAACAATTTTTATAAAACTTGTATCAAAAATATTTAAATGTTAATTGCCCTGATGGCTTTTAATCTGGCATACCAGAGTAGTGTAATCCTAACACCAATGGATTATCTACACCTGAGTAATGTGGACATAACAATCTGTTAAGGTATCTTACCACCTAATATCATAACATGAAGTATATCCTTAGTGGACATTAGTTAATGTCACCAGATTAATACCATGTGGACAAAACAATTTGTTTAGGCATTTTACAGGGTGTGCAGCACATTTGAGCGAAAATTTAAAAAACTCATAGTGGACATTTGAGCGACAGATTTTAAACATTACCTGTATTTTAAAATGGACATTTGAGCAACAACTTAAATCTACTTTCTGTTCCAGTATGAAGGGTAGAGAGAGAGAGAGAGAAAAAGCTGAATATTTGAGAGAATTTTATCAGAAATATGCAAATACTGAAGTCGATCGCAACAGATTTACATGTACCCTGGAATTTAAATATCGGGTTAGAAAAGATATGTTATTTTATTTTAAGCTTTATCCTGTAAATTTTACCAAGTTTTAACAGTGTTATGAAATCTAGTGCTAGACTGTTAATGGATTTCATAAATTTTAATGTGGGGCTTATCAAAAACTTTATCCCTGCTCAAAATCCTACATCCAAATCCCCATAGGTAAGCAGGGGACAAGAAAAAATGTCGCTCAAATGTCAACCATATATTTGGAATTTTGCTCAAATGGGTTAAAATTCTGTTGCTCAAATGTCCATTACTTCGTTGCTCAAACGTCCATTAATTTTTCGCTCTTTTGTCCTATGCTTTTGCTCAAATATCCAACGCTGATTCACAACAAGATAACCTTAATTTTAATTTAATCTGGGATTTCAGTTCAAGATAAGACTTCCATTTTATCCCTTCAATAAAATTTTAATTTTGACTAAATAAAAAACATACGTGTAAATTTAAACACAAACATACTGATTCATGTCAAAAAGTAAAGTGAAAACTGGAAAATTATGTTAAACATCTAAACTTCCACCAAGGATTGATGTTGGATGCTCTGGAAGGGTAAGAACCTTCTGTTTAGCTAGCTGTACCTACCAACTGAAAACTTTTTAACATAGAATCAACAGTGGAACCTGCTTTAAAGGTCACCTCTATATAATGACCACCTGCTTTTAAAAGTCGGTAACATTTCATCCCAATCACTCTTTAATGATGTTATGTGAACTGTATATAAGGATCACCTGCCCATAAAGGCCACATTTACTGGATACCTTTGGAGGCCTTTATAGACAGGTTTGACTGTACCAGTAATTGGTAAAGATACAAGTTGGCATGGTATGAAAAGAGAAAGATTGTCCCCATTGGGTCATCAGAAATGAGATGAAATAGCCCAAAATGGAAAAAGGTGAGTTTAATACAACTCAACCCAGTTCTAGTGGTGTGGACCTGGAAACTTTCAAAGTACAGTCAAACCTGCCTTAAAGTCCACCTCTATACAAAGACCCCCGGCTTTTAAAGGTCAGTTAAATTTATCCCAAGTGCTCTTTATTCATATTATTAGAACCTGTATATAAAGGCTATCTGCCCACAAAGGCCACTTTTACTGGTTTCTTTGGGTAGCCTAAAATATACAGGTTTGACTGTATTTGATGGAAAAACTAAGTTTACCATTACAAGAATGTGTTACATAGTGCAGGATACAAAAGGTGACAAATCTTTATATATTTTCTTCTTTTTTGAAAAAGATCATTCCATATATTATTGTAGGGGTAGGCAAGATTAATCTATTCAAAATAATTCACTCTGACCACTTGCCAATTGTGTGGTTAAGAGATTTTTAAATTTTAAACCTCTGAGAATTTCCCATGATTCAGACATTACTCATGTTTAAACATTGCCAAGTCGATACAGTACAGGCCTGTCGAAAGTTTAACACCAAGCATGTATGCTTCGTATTAATGCCGCAATGGCAGCTCATCTATTTCGATAGCTACTAGCTGTCTTTTTTTATCAGTTTTTCGAATACTTACTATCCATATCTCGGCCACTCGGCAAACAAACCTCGACTCCTTTATGTTAGACCAGGGTTAAACTTTCGACAGGTATGTACTGTTCTTTTCTCGCACCTCCCTTTTCATTATGGATCATCATTATTAACATTTTAAGCTTGATTAACGGGGATTACTTGTACTTTTCTCATAGTTTCTACCTAGATACACTGACTGACACCTCTTATTTCACTATCTAAACAATTAAATGAATGCTCATGCCCCATGATTATACTTATCTTTGTGAATAGTTTCTACCTATTATATAGACCACCTTTTGTCCTCCCTTTTTTCGTATTCATATATATAAATGTATCTACCAAGTAACAATATAAAAATATATTTCTGCTCAAGCTCATTATCAACACTTCTTTAAGTTCTTGAACTTTTCTCATAGTTTCTACCTTTTTAATATTCACTAGGGTATCCAGCTAGAATAATTGAAAAAATATGAAGTAATGTGTGAGAAAATTAGAAAAAAAGGTTTTCATATGACAAGTTTGTGTTACAACACTGCTATATAGTGCATTAAGATTGGAGTGGAGTAATGCCATTATTTTTGCCCCAGTCAAGATTGTTTCACTTATATCGAGCCACCAGCTCTGGGAAAGTGGAGGGAACCTAGAAATCCCAGAGAAAACCACTGACTTTTGGTTTGAGAAATGACAAACCAGGGATTTATCAAGGGCCTATTTAGGGCCGAAATTCGGCCCCATTCCCAATGGGAAAAACATAGATTTTTTCCCAAAATCATCTGAGAAAATTCCCAATTAGAAAATTGTGTTGTTTTTAAATGAAAACGAGAGCAAATTTTTAAAAAAAAAACCAATCACATAACAGCAAGTATTACACAAAGCGCCTCAAGAGGGAGGATGCAAAATCAAGTAAAAACATTCTAGAAATGAAACCTGCAAAGCAAGATGAAAATACCGCTTCTACATCAAACGCTTCAAAGACAGTAAGTAAACCGACTTCTGACATAGAGATTGAAAGCAAACCGGCAAAATGTGATGATGTCGAAGTTTTCCCAAAATGGGCAAAAAGTTGATAGTTTTTCCCAATTTTTAGATTAGGGCCTTTTCCCAAAAGACCCTGATAAATCCCTGCAAACTTTCTCACACTAAGATTTTCCTGAGTGGGATTCAAACCTAGGCTGTAAGTTAAGATTCTTAAGCAAGCGTATTAAACCACTATTTGGCAATCACTGAGGCACTTTGGAAGGGACAATGCATCGCTAATTTATTGCTAGAATTGCGTAATAGCGTATCAATACAAGTTGTGAAAAACTGATGGCTCTCTTGAAATCCAAATATCTGTGTGTTTGGTTTAATTTTCATAAATATTGGAAACAACTACAACGACAACATGGCCATCGCTGATCGAGAGATGCATGTACGGATCCACTACTCATAGCAAACATCACTTTAAACTTTAACATACTGCAATGTCCTTGATGACGACTCAAACAATATAATAAACCATATTGCATGCAAGAACTTCAGTAACTCAGAGAAATATATATATATATATATATATTTATTTATTTATTTATTTATTTTTTTTTTTTTGGCTTTTCAACGAAATTTCCAAAATCTGTGAAAATGTAGTCCCATTTAAAGTATATTTTCAAGTTTGCCAAGAAAGATTACTAAGACATTAAGAATTCTAAGCAATGGCAATTTTGGCTTACAGAAATGGAAACATAGATATTCTATAGTTTTGATTGTATTTTTCTCATTCATTTTGAAAAAAAACACACTGGAGGACAACTTTATCAGGAAAGAGGAAAATTCATCCCGGGGTTCAAAATTATAGTTTGTAATGGAGGGTCAGGACCTTCAACAAAATTTGTAAAATGTATTTCTTTCACAAAATAACCTATTTCAGCATGTAAATTTGTGTGAAAAAAAAAAAAAAAAAAAAAAAAAAACTTCTAAAAGTAAAAATATTTTCTCAAATTTTGGAAATTTTGCTACTAATAATTCCACATCTGTTGCCATAAAATGTAAAAAATATTTTTTTCAAATTAAGAAAATTTCGTTATAGATAATTCCATATGCAGAAACTTAAGTCTGTGACCATAAATTTAAAGCATCATTTGTAAAACCAGATAGATTAATTTAATTTGTCCTTAAATATAAAACAAACATATTAAGTCTAATATTACATCAGAATTTTGGATGAATGACAACTCCTTGAGACAGATCACCAATGTTTCACTGCCTATAAAGTATTATTATTAAACAAAAATTTTGGATGGCAACTTATTGAGACAAAGTCAATTTTCACCCTTCTTTCACCACCCATAAATTTTTGGCATTATTGGTGTAATCAACAAGTAATTCAGAGATAAGTACACTAATTAGGTCTGAGCCCTGTATAAACTTTTGACATTAATTATGATGTGAGATAAGGTGAATATATGGTGACATTTTAATGAGACTATAATCATCAAATGTATATGGAAATTGATTGTATAAATAATCAGAGTGAAGGAGGTATTTCAACCTGAGAGAGAGAGCGAGAGAGAGAGAGAGGAAGAGAGAGAGAGAGAGAAGCAGAAAGAGAGAGAGAGACTACTGTTTCAAATTAAATAATACATATGATGTCAAGAGAATGCTGTCTTTGAGAGAATGCTTACTTCAGCCTGAGAGAGAGAGAGAGCGAGAGAGAGAGAGAGAGAGAGAGAGAGAGAGAGAGAGAGAGAGAGAGAGAAGCAGAAAGAGAGAGAGACTACTGTTTCAAAATAAATAATACATGTCAAGAGAATGCTGTCTTTGTCTTACTTTAGCAAGAGAGAAAGAGAGAGCGAGAGAGAGGAATGGTTTCATATACCGGTAGAGAGAATTTACAAATATTTATGAATGTTCAGGGCCATATCATTATGGCAATAGCATTATGGACTGAGCAATCAGCAGACAAATTTCATATATCAGTACCACTTTTGGGCTCTACTGATAGAGTGAGAGAAAGAGAGAGATTACCCATACATAAAATGGTGAAAGAAAAGAGTTCTTTAGATTCTTGACAGAGATAGAGAGAGAGAGAGGGGTTATTGTTTCAAACATACAAATGTATGTAGAGTGAATGCTATGTCTGAGAGAGAGAGAGAGAGAGAGAGAGGATTACCCATACATAACACGGTGAAAGAAAATAATGAGAGAAAGAGAGAAAGGGAGAGGACACATTTTTTACAAGTCACAACGTAATCTGTATGTGGGTACATGCGTACTCATGCATGCTTGTACTAAAGATTCAGAAGCATGTGGTTGCATTTTGATTTGTTTAATTAGCTGATACAAATATTACTATAAAACCAGCTTATTATGGTAGAAGTGAAGTGGTGTTAAGTATTATGACAATAACAAGATACTTTCATCTATATTAAGGGGGAGTTCTACAAAAGAGACCTTAAAAACTGATCCATCTGATGCATCCTGCAAAAGCAGGGATGGCATGTGAAAGAACCGTCCCTGAGCTCACTGCAAAGGTCAAAATTTCTGCCACTTCACCTACAGCTGGTGATGTCTCAATGTAGGTACAATATTCTTAACTGAGATGTAACACCCCATTCAATCAATCAATTAATCCTTCAAGATTTGTGTTGTGGGGATGCCGATGGAGTGAGTGGTTAACAGATGTATGGGGAGGGGGTAATTGATCAACAAATTTTTCAATTTTTACCTGTGCAGATCGGACTTTTCTTTCTAACATCTTCCAGGATGTATGATGTTGTGGAGACTGATTGGTCATTTTTCTGTATGGTCTTACTTTCACTTTACCAGAACTTCTCGTCTTTTTATGAACCATTGTATAACAATGATTCAGGTCAGCTAGAATATTTTTTCAGTTACATCCCCAGGAAATAAGCAGTAACCAGAATTACACTGACTCTTACTCTTAAAATTTCACTAAAGTTTGAAACACAAAAGTGTAAAATTTAAAATCCACTGACCGCTACTACTAGGCAAAATATGATGATAAATCTTCCAAAATTTGTCTTTATACCTCCAAATCCATCAAACTATATTTAAGTTTAAAACACCTTTCAAAATCACAATGAAAAACTCCACATAGAAGAATGAAATAAACTGCACTAACTTCTATATAAAACTTTTCCTCCCGATTATTTCTGATTTAAAAACAAAGTCAAAAACTTCACAAGTCTTCACTTTTTTAAAATAAATTCACCACTCAAACAATGAACCCGTTACTTTTCAAATCCAGAAAAACAACATAACACTGGTCAAGTTTTTTTTTGGTCAGATAGTCTGGACAATGTCCCAGGCTGTCATCTAGATGAGTCAGTGGACACCTGATGACCATACAGAGATAATGCAGTGACCATATTTATGTTTATTAGCATGCCAGAACTAACAATACACAAAGGTGTCAAATATATACACAATAGTGTACTAATGGCAAAGTGTAAAAGGTGGATAGGTTCAGAATGAACTGTACTCTTGTATTGGATTGGGCTTTTGAATTGGGTATTGAGTATTTCCTTCAGAAAATTTTTTGTTTCATATTTTTCTGAATTAAGATTGAAATCAAATTAAGCAAATTTGATATTTTTTGTCAATTTTATAATCTCTAAACATCCATATTTAAGTTGTCAAAACTCATTAAAATACATGTACATGTATGCACATGCTTCCTTTATCTATGAAAAGAGAAAATTGTTTTCATTTCTCTGTAACAATAATCTCATTACTGTAAATTGTTTTATTTGTGAGAGTGAAAAATATATAATTAAAAATAAAACTTTCAGAAATTTTATTTTTTATATTTCATTTTAGTTTCCACTGAGTTATTCAACATTACAAAATAGATCTTGAAATGCAGATCTTGTAGAAACTAACAAACACAAAAATTTCCCTATTTACAATATAAGGACAAAAGTCCTTGGAAACAATATTGGCTGTTATAAAGAGGATCTGACTGCCCTCAATGGAACAACCCAATCATACCAGGATGGGTATAAAATTCTATAACCAGTATAATACACTAGAATTCGATCATTCCAGCAAACTCTGATTATCAAATCAAGTCCAACTACACTCTGCAATACCTAGCTGTTCTCAATGGAACAAACCAGTCATACCCAGGTGTGGACTATAAAATTCTTTGTTATAAAGAAGATCTGACTGCCATCAATGGAACAAACCAATCATACCAGGGTGGGGATAAAATTCTTTGACCAGTATAAAACACCAACCAAGCAAACTAAATTCTAATAAACCAGCAAATCCAATGATTAAATCCAGCACATATTTTACATTATGTTATACCTGATTGTCTTCAATGGAAGAAACCAGTCATATCGGGGTAGGGGTGATAACTTATTTCCCATACCTGGCATACCAGGGTGGGGATAAAAAATTTTGATCAGTATAAAACACCAACCAAAATTCTATGAAACCAGAAAACCCAATGATTAATTCCAGCCCATATTTTACAGTATGCTATACCTGGCTGTCCTCAATGGAAGAGACCAGTCATATCAGGGTAGGGGTGATAACTTATTTCACTAGTATAATAGTAAGTTCATAAGTAGTTTATAAATAAAAACTTAAAGTCTGTACTTAAATTCCCATTTGTCTGGGGGATATAGGCTTATCATATGTATGGATAAAAACTATATTATAATTTTATTTATTTATTTATTTATTTATTTATTTCATTATTATTTATTTGATTGATTGATTGATTTATTATTTATCTATTTAGTTATTTATTTATTTATTTATTTCATTATTATTAAATTTAACCCTTCAGCATAGCTTGGCATTGTTGAGGTTTCAAAAGGTTGATTGATTGATCAATTAATTAATTGATTGAATGGGGTTTCACATTGGAGTCAAGATTATTTCACTTATATCAACATGTCACCAGTTATAGGTGAAGTGACAGAAATTATGACCCTTGTAGTGTGCTTAGCGCAATGTGCAGGGTGGGTTCTTTCACTTGCCACTCCTGCCATGCCGTTCACAACAGTATCAAAAGTATCATATTTACAAGACCTTAAAACAAAGATTTAATTACACATGGCCTCAATTGTATGCATATATATGACCCCATGCTAGAGATAGGACAAAATGCAATTAAAAGTTTGAATATAACACACAGATAACCTTTGACCCCATGAGATGTCACAGAATGGAACCATAGTGATAAGTCCAATTACTCTTGACAGTGGGATAGCGATTACTTCCCTATCAAAAAATAATTAAATACTAATTAAATTCTATCATACATACACTTTATCTTGGGTTTATTTATAGGTTTTGTGGTGCAGAACTTATCAATCCCATAAAATACCGAACAGGGAGTGGTCTACTGTCTGCCGCATGTTTTACACCCAAAGTCAAGGTCAAATTATATGGAAGTGTACAATGAGAAAAACACTAACCTTAGCCAAGAAAAAATGCTAGAATCCATGGTCTAATGATGTTTTACACCCCTGTCAAGGTCAAATTATAATTATGGGAGAGTACCAAGAGAAAAACACCAACCTTAGCCAAGTAAAAATGCTAGAATCCATGGTCTAATGATGTTTTACACCCAAAGTCAAGGTCATATTATATGGAAGTGTACAATGAGAAGAACGCAGTCCTTAGCCAAGCAAAAATGCTAGAATCCATGGTCTAATAATGTTTTACACCCCTCTCAAGGTCATATTATATGGAAGAGTACCAAGAGAAAAACACCAACCTTAGCCAAGCAAAAATGCTAAAATCCATGGTTTAATGATGTTTTACAACCAAAGTCAAGGTCATAATATATCGAAGATTATCAGGAGAAAAACACCAAATTTAGACAAGCAAAAGTGCTATAATCCATATAAATGAGACACAGTAGAGTAATGGTATTGGACGAGAGTGAGTCAATAAGTAACTGGCCATTACCTACTTCTGGTTGTGGTTCTGTGGTGCAGTATTTATAAACCCATAAAACACTAAAAAAGGGGAGTGGTCTTATGATACATTACATCCTACTCAAGGTCATATATCACAGAGTAACAGTAAAAAAAAAGCGAAAATGCTATAATCCATATAAATGAGAAATGGTGGATTAATGGCACTGGACAAGGGCAAGTCAATAAGTAACAGGCCATTACTTAAAACCCTAATGTTACAATCTATATTAAGCGAGAAATGGTAGATTATTAATATAAATGAGCCATATCTACATTATGTTTACAATTGAAAATTTTCACACACTAGAATCTGTCCAGTTGGGATTCAAACCTAGATGTTTATTATAACTTCTTACCTCCAAACAATGATGTGTGAACATGTAAGTTTGGTGAAACTTCGACACTTCAGTCAAAATATTTTTCAGCATAAACACCAGAATTGCACATCCACTTTTGACGAGGAATAAAAGTACATTGGCACAAGAATTGCACATTCACCATTTCCAAGGAGTTTGATTCAAAGTAATTTTTTAACAAGACAAATAAAGAGCTGTGTTTCCAATAAAATTTGACCACTCCTTTTCAAACATTAAGTAGCTTGGCTACACTTTATTCAAAATATATGTCACTATAGATACCAGAATTGCACATCCACCATTTACAAGGAATTGCACATCCACTGTTTACAAGGAATTGCGTTTCCACAATTTACAAAGAATAACACATCCAAAATTTACAAGGAATTGTGCAGCCACAATTTACAAGGAATAGCACATCCACAATTTACAAGGAATAACGCATCCACAATTTACAAGGAATCGTGCAGCCACAATTGACAAGGAATAATGCAGCCACAACTGACAAGGAATCATGCATCCACAATTTAACAAGGAATCGTGCAGCCACAGTTTACAAGGAATAGCACATCCACAATTTACAAGGAATCGTGCAGCCACAATTTACAAGGAATTGTACAGCCACAATTTACAAAGAGTTTCACAATCCACAGCAACAATTTGCAAGAAATAAAAGTCCACAAATTCGTGCAGCCACAATTGACAAGGAATAATGCAGCCACAATTGACAAGGAATCATGCAGCCACAATTGACAAGGAATCGTGCAGCCACAGTTTACAAGGAATAGCACATCCACAATTTACAAGGAATAACGCATCCACAATTTACAAGGAATCGTGCAGCCACAATTGACAAGGAATAATGCAGCCACAACTGACAAGGAATCGTGCAGCCACAGTTTACAAGGAATAGCACATCCACAATTTACAAGGAATAACGCATCCACAATTGACAAGGAATAATGCAGCCACAATTGACAAGGAAGCATGCAGCCACAATTGACAAGGAATCGTGCAGCCGCAGTTATCAAGGAATAGCACATCCACAATTTACAAGGAATAACGCATCCACAATTTACAAGGAATCGTGCTGCCACAATTTACAAGGAATTGTACAGCCACAATTTACAAAGAGTCTCACAATCCACAGCAACAATTTGCAAGAAATAAAAGTCCACAATCTCTAATGATTCAAATTAATTCCCAACATTAACAGACAAATACCAACAATGACAATAAAACAGAACTTAAAACTTTTTGAGCAGTCCATTTCAAACAACCTGGACATACTTTAAACAATGGGTCATTTTCGGAGCAAGTCTGGATCAATTTCTAATTATGGTTGGTCATTAACTTTGAAAAATGAATTCAAATCAATACTTACCATCAAAGTATGTAAATAATTCAAAGAATTTAAAATTTCCTAATTGAGAAATCAATCTAAATGGAGTTTAATTAGCTAAACAGGTCATTATATCATTAAATATTTATACTAAACATTATAGTACACATCTCATCATTTAATTATTTACATTTTTAAATGACTCTCTCATCACTCTCTCTCTCTTTCTCTCTGTCATTCACACTCTTAGTACAAATATATACTCTCTACTCTCTCTTTTAACCATCCTTCCTTTCTTCCTTGCACCCTCTCTGTCTGTTTATCTATCTTTATCTCTCTCATTCACACACTCTTAGTACAAATATATAGATACCCTCTCTTTTAACAGGTATAACAATTCTTCCTCTCTCTCTGGTACTCTCTCTCTCTCTCTCTCTCTCTCTCTCTCTCTCTCTCTCTCTGTAATCATGAATTCTCTCTCTCTCTCTCACTCAGTGTAATTACAATTTCTCTAACTCTTTTTCCCCCATCTCTCTCATTCAGCATTCAGAACAAATATGAATAATCTCTCTTTCCCTCTTTCTCTCTCTCTCTCTCTCCAATTTCTCTCTCTTCTTTCTCTCCATATTCTCTCTACCTCTCTACAAATTCTCTCTTTAAATTCTCTCTCTCTCTCTCTCTCTCTCTCGCTTTCTCCAAATTCTCTCTTTCTCTCCCATTTCTCTACAAATTCTCTCTACCTCTACACATTCTCTCTCTCCAAATAATTCTCTCTCTCTCTCTCTACAAATTTTCTCTCTTTCTATGCGAAAATATAAATACCAATACCCTCACTAACTTTAATAAATTTACTTCTATATTTGAATTCTCTCTCTCCACATTAATTTTTATGAATCAGAAAAAACACCACAAAAGGGAGATAATTCCTATAGGTCTTTCAGCTTCACAGAATTCATTTGAATGACTAAAACACTTCAAAAAAGTGACATCTATTATTCCAGTAGGTATATTTCCAATTGATGTTTTATTTATATAAATATATTTTTGATATTGTTATGATTAATTTGATCAAGAGAATAGGTAAACAAAATTGACCTGTCCACTTAACCTTACATTAGAAATAGTCATATACCACGATCCATCCAATACATGGGTAGTGTTAGGATTCGCAGTTAAATTATAAACATTATGTTTCCCAAAAGGTAGACAAAATAAACACCTGTGCTCCCTTATACATAATTAAACTGGTTCATATAAATATTCAAATTAAAGGTCAAGCAGACAGGTCAATATTGTTGGCCTATAAATGTTACAGCGAAAACAGAAATATTACTATTTATATACTATGATTTATGCATGATAACACAATTATAACCAGATGTTGTAACTAAGTCTGTATATCACTCATAAATATGTCAATCAACTTGTCATAAACCCTGCCAGACAGGTAGCCACAGGTGTGTGTGTGTGTGTGTGTGTGTGTGTGTGTGTTGATCAACTTGTCATAAACCCTGCCAGACAGGTAGTCACAGAGAGAGAGAGAAATATTAGAACCTCAGACACAGAGAGAGAGAGAGAATATTAGACCTCAGAACCTCAGAAAGAGAGAGAGAGAGAATGGGGTTTTTATGCGTCGTCAAGAATGTTTTGCTCATATTGAGACATCACCAGCTATAGAGAGAAAAAGAAAAGGATAGACTGAGAGATGTCTACTGAATCACTCATAAATATGTTGATTAGAATCAACTTATCGCATAATCACAACCAGACCCTAGTTAAGATACTTTTGTTGATAACAAGTGGCTGAAGCCTGGAAAGAGAGAAAAAGAGATTACAATTAATAATACTCTAAAGCTAAGAGTTAAAATTTTAACGGAGAGAGAGAGAGAGAGAGAGAGAGAGTATAATTAATTTAATAATAATCTTTCAAGCTGAAAAAAACAATTTCAAGTTATGATTATGTTATATCTCGATTTGATAAAGCAAGGGCCCTAATCCAAAACAAAAGGAGACCATCTTAAATTGTAATGCAAGGAATAACTATTAAATCCAAAGCGAGACAATCCAACTTCCATGACCACACAAAAAATTACAATAATTATAAATGAAACTTTTACCAGCATGCATACTTTTTTCCAAAAAAAATAAAAAAATAAAAATTTAAAACAAAACATTTTGCGTTAAAGTTCCCTTTAACAGCTAATATTAAAACCCACAACATGCACTGTAACGATGATAAATATTAAAATTGTAACCATTCCATGCGTCGTAACAAAATGCACATGCATTTAGCTTTCTTACCTTTTTATTCAGTTTATTTATATTCTTGTTTCCCTAGCAAAACAAAACAGTCATTTATCATTAGCAGTTTAAAAGCATGTGGTTGGAAGGGAGGGGTTAGGTGGGGGTGGAGTTGGAGGTATGGTAGAGGGAACAGTTTTAAATACAATCAAAACTTCCAACAGTATCATAAAAAAATTTTTTTAAGGACCTCTGCTATAAAATAACATGCTTAAATAATATGGAAAATTCAACGAAAGCATTATTTAAATATGTTTAAGGTTCTCCACTATAAAAACCATGTGTGTAAATCAAAACTAGAACCGTCTCTTGAGAACAAATATTCCCCGCCTCCAACATTTAATGTTTGCCGTGACCTTGACCTTTCCAATATGACCTTTGTTCAAGGTCATTAAACATCTTTGGACCATTCGGACCATTAAGATTATTAATGTAAAGTTTAGTGACAGTTATCAGAAGCAATTATGAGACATGGCCCAGACACGATTTTACACGGACAGACAGACAGACATACAGATGTGATAATTCCTATTTACCCCCCATGAAACTAGTTTGCAGGGGGTATAATTAAGAACATGATATGGGAAAACTTGTGCTGTAATCACATGGAAACAAATGGAAAATATATGGAAATCAAATAAAAAATATGTAAAATGTATGCACAGTAAGATCTTAGATTCATTATTCCCATTTGTTCTGTCAGATATTGGCATTATTACATTTGTTGATAGACTGGGGGAAGCTTTTAACAAAAATATAGCAGAAACAGACTCTAAGACTTCAATGTACTGTACTGACACAGGTTAAGCAAAAATTAGTCGAGTTGAGTTGAGTAATGGTTTTTAACGTCTCAGTCAAGAAAATTTCACTTATATTGAGATGTTGTCAGCTATAGGCGAAGGTGCAGAAATTTTGCTTGTGTGTTGCGCTGTTGGCATTATACATCAGGGTTCTATTTATTGTGCCACACATACCGTGACACGGGACCTCGTTTTTTTTTAAGTTGTCATCCGAAAGAACCATGACTTCCATTTTGTAATGCCGAGTGCTTGGTGAAAGAACAGTCACTACCCATTTTCAAGTATTGGGTCAGAAGTCTAAGAAGTAGGGTCATCAAGCATTTTCCAAACACATATGTTTTCTTAAGTTTTCCATTAAAAACTTTATATGGACTCTTAAAACATGTTTTGCATATATTGAAATTTTGTTCATCTGTGTAAAAATGTTGACATACCTGCCAATCATAGGTGGTAAATCTAATTAAAAATTCGGATGGATGGATTGAAAACAAACTGCTAAAATTGATATAACTTCCTTAAAACAGTTAAGTTCAATTATGACCACTTTTTATACTGATTAATTTCAATTTTGGCAATTTTATATTCAGGCAATGCTCTCTTTGTCACAATCTTTCTAACCAAAAATTTTGAAATGTTAACAAACTGCTAAATTTTATAACTTTTGTAAGCAATAATGTCCAATTTTGACCACATTTTTCTACAAATCAATTTGGCAATTCTACATTCAGATAATGCTCTCTTTGTCTCAATCTTTTTGACAAAAAATCTTAATTTGCTCTCAGACATGTATAAGAGTCTAATGGCTGTCTTATAGCATCCGCAAACCTCACTTGTTTTAAAGGAACATCAAACTATCGGGCTTCATTTAAAGCACTGCTTATTACGATATGCTAAAATATCCAATTGGGATTGGAACTTTTTCTATATCCTTACAAAATTGAATTCATAAAGACTATTTGTTGTTGTTGATGAATTTCGAAATAAAATTTCAATGTTTCAGACACTAGATTGATTATTCAACTCCTAAATGAATAACTCCATAAATTCCATCTCAGCTTTTGTTAACAAATTCCTAAATTCTAGAGTTGAATGAATTCATAAAATTCCAAATATACTGTTGTCTATTCAAACTCCATCCCAGCCATCATTGACAAAATTTCTTTCTTCTAGAGTAGAATGAATAAGTAAACTTCCAAATATACTGTTGTCTATTCCCAGTTTATATTGACAAAATTTCTAAATTCGAAAGCTGAATCAATGCCAAAATAGAAACCTTTCACAAAGAATTGTCAGAATTCCAGAAATAAATAAATTATTCAAAGACCAATATCATTGTTGTCCTAAAGCTTTTGTTAAAACTCCTCCCAAACAATACCCAAAGTCTTTGAGCTAAAATTTCAAAATTCAAAAGATTGCTGGAGTTTAACGTCTGCATGTGGCCTGTAGGCCAATACCAAAAATTTTGTTGTCCACTAAAATTTCTTCTCAGCTTTTGTTGACCAGCTACCAAATACATGTAATACCCCAAATTCTAGAGATAAATTAATTATTAAAAATACCAAAATTTTTGTTGTCCATTCAAATATCTTGTCAACTTTTGTTGACCTGCTTCCAATCTGAACAATACCAAAATTTTGAAGCTGAATTAATACTTAAATTGCCAACATTGTTGTTCAATCAAATTTCTTCTCGGCTTTTGTTGACCTATTTCCAAACAATACCCAGAGTTCCAGAGCTTCATTAATTGTTAAAACACCAAAATTATTGCTGTCCATTCAAATTTCCTCCCGACTTTTGTTGACTTGCTGCCAAACAATACCCAGAGTCCAGTGCTGCATTAATTATTCAAACGCCCTTTTAATGTTTAAATATTGGGACATTGTTTTAATGATGCTTAAGTTTTGTTTTACAACCTTTCAACAGGGTATACAAGAATTCCAAATATTTACAACCCCAAATTATAAATTACACACATATTAACCTTTATATAATGCTAAAGGTCATAAAATGTACCAACTTAAAAATGCTTTATTTAGACTGATAAGAGGCCCACAAAATCTATATAGCTCATCTGGGATAAAAAAATTTCTTGACATATACCAACATAAAAATTCCTAGTTATTCAATTATTAAATTTGCTGACCTATAAGAGACCCACAAAATCTGTGTAGCTCATCTGGGACAACTTTTTTCTTGAAATATACCAACATAAAAATGCTTTATTATTCAATTAATTGACTGATAAGAAGCCCACAAAATATGTATAGCTCATCTGGGATTACATTTTTCTTAATTTACCCTTATAATATACTTACATAAAAATACTTTAAATAATATTCAATTTACTGACTGATGAGAGGCCATAAAATTTGTATAGCTCATCTGCGATTTTTTGTTGTTGATTACCCCTAATAATGTTCTCACACAAAATGTTCCAATATTAAGTTTACTGAGTAATAGGTCCTAAAAATCTGTATAGCTCATCTATGATATTTTTATTGTTTATTTTATTTATTTATTTATTTATTTTATAAACCCTTATAAAACAGTACAAAATTTCATGTATTGACTGATAAGAGGTCCACAAAAAGTCTATAGCTCACCTGGGATTGCTTTTCTTGAAACATCATTAACATACAAAAAGGTGATATAAGTTTTACAAATTTATATTGACCTTTATTATTTTATATATTGACTGATAAGAAGCCCACTGGTCTACTAGATATAAGACCAGATTGGTTTTTTTTATAACTTTTGTGTTAAATCATTTACCACAGTTTTTTCTTTACCTCGAAATCACATGGTCACATGAAGAGAATTACAAAGGACTAGTACCTACAACTGTATCACTACTACTTCTAAATCAACAACTAAGAATCCGCCATCCTCAAGATTTTGGCAGATTTGACAAAAAGTAAGTTAGTTACAGAGACATTTTTGATACGGTAATATTTACAATCCTAATATAACTCTCTATATGAACTCTTTTTTTCTCTATTTGGAAAAAAAATGCTTCATTTTTGCATTAGAAATGCCTCCCAATTTTGGTAGTAAATATAGTGTAAGAAAAGCCTTTGAAGCCAGAGAAGAAAGCCTTCTTGAAGCAAGTGTGCCGATAATAATAATAATAATGATAATAATAATAATACCCTTCTGGAAGCCAGTGTCTGGATTATAATAATAATATTATAATGAAGTCTTACCTCATCAATATCAATGTCACTATCCATGTCTTTAAGTTTATTTTTACGACTAGGTGACCTTGACCTCCTGTCTGTCGCAGGACTCTCAGGACTTCTACTGTTCAAAAACAAACACAAGAAACAATGGATAAATCTCTGTTTTGTAGGCAACATAATAAATTCTAAATTTTCCAAAAAATTATTTTAAATGTTCTCTCAAATTTTAAGAGACATTCATTTATTATGTACAATGCAGAATTGTAACCTGAAGCCGTCAAATATAGTGTTGTTTAAAAATAATATGTCTGTTTTAAAATTTAATTCATCATTTTAATCTGAAAAAGAGGATAAAATGGAGATTTAAATGACAAATGATTTCACTGACATAAAATGACAATTTAATGGACTTAGCTTACTAGTTTAATTCAGTGTATAATTCTGGGAATACTGCTCTTTCTCTCTCTCTCTCTCTCTCTCTCTCTCTCTCTCTTGGAGCATATAAAATTATATATACAGTCGAACCTGCCTTAAAGGCCACCTCTATATAAGGGCCACCTGTTTAAAAAGGCCAGTAGAGTTGTATGCCAATTGTTCTTTATTCATATTATTTGAACCTGTATATAAAGGCCACCTGTCCATAAATGCCACTTTTACTTGTTCCCTTGGGTGACCCTTATAGACAGTTTTGACCCACAATTTTACATATACACTGTCATCCACAAATAAATATACAAATTTATACTTGCCTTGGGTATATATTATAATTATCATTTAAATTTCATTCATATAAGTAAATTTTTTGCAGTGTTTGAAAGTGAAATCTTGCATTTGTAACAAAGTTGGTTTTTTTTCTTGAAATTTGTCAAAAATGGAAAGTCACAGGGTCCTTCAGAAGAGACCTTAAAAACTGATGCCTGCGTTACAGCAGGTGTGGCACATTAAAGAACCCTCCCTACACATTGCCCTGATCTCACTGCAAAGGTAAAAATTTCTGCCACCTAACTATAGCTGGTGATGTCCTGATATAAGTGAAACATTCCTGACTTGGACATAAAAACCTATTCAACAAACTAACCAAATACTTCAAACTCAATGTTATATTGTAGATCTTTTATTTTTCCCAGAGTAGAAAATTTGGCATCAAGACCATATTGGACTTATTCGCGAATATTTGAATTTCCGTTTGGAATCTTATTGAATACAACATATTTATGGCAACATAGAGATATCTGTGTGGTGGAATTATTCGTGATGTATTTGAATTCGCTAATGGGGCAAGTCGCGAATTTACGAGAAAATAAATCTTTCGGAAATGAAAGTGATCTAAAGTACTGTAAACCAAATCACAGGATTATGATATACCAGTACCTATGTAGATAGAAAATACATAAATACACCAGGATCAATTTTTCTTTCTTATTTTCCCTCTGGAGTGACACATTGTACCTTGTAAAATCCTAATTAATGCGTTTTTCTCTATTCCATGATACAGCTAGCTTCAATCAGCAGGTATTAAAACAGAATAAATGTGTCCAAGTGACAATGTCCAAATCCAGATTATTTCAATCAGAAATCACAACGTTAGGATGTATTAGAATTGCAGAAATTCACACCCGATAGCTGAAATGCCCTGGTAATTAATTAATTTGTGACCTTTGATTCTTAAATTTCGAATGTTTGACCAAAGCTTGGGCCATCTCCAGTCACAGAGATCTAAACAGTAACCTCACACTTATGGAATGAAGAGGCTGTAATGGGTAAAAAAATCTGTGACTTTCCTTACTTAAATGCAGAATGTTCAACCAAAGCTTCAACCACATCCAGCCACAGGGATCTAAAAAGTATACTCATACTAATGGCATAAAGAGGCCTTAATGGGTAAAAAATCTGTGACTTTGGTTTCTTAAAACTAAACATATCAATCACTACTCTTTTTAATAGGTTGGTCACATCCATTCATTGGGATCATACCAGATGTAATATCCGGATTCATATCCGATTTATATGTTATTAAACATGTGTATTGTGAATGACGTCAGTGTGACGTAACAGGTATGACGTAGAATAAAGAACGGGATTGAACAGCCATCTTGTGTTGATGTTATACATGTCTACAAAGTGCTAGACGATAATCCATCTATACAGAAGCTGTACTGGACAATCAACAACGTCCACTACACCAGTTACCACGCATTAGGATTATCTGTCCCGAGTGGGATTCGAACCTAGGCAGTGAAAGGCGCTGTGATCCCAAAGTGTGCGCTTTACGCTTCTTATCCAATGAGGCCTTGTTCCAACTGAGTATGAAAAGGACCATCTAAATTTTCTGGTCATTAAATTTAAAATTTAAATAAAATCTAAATATAATCTTACACGTTGTTGAGATTTTTCTGGTTTTTCGATGCTAAGTTTTCTAAACTCTGAAGAGCATGATCTCTTTCATTTTTCATTAATTCTACTTGTTTTAACGCTTCATCTCTTTCTTCTAAAGCTTTGGCATTTTCTCGTAGGACGGCATCCCGCTCTTTAAGAGCTAGCTCAAACCCAAGTTGTAAGGCTTGTGTTGGTGTTTTTTCATCCGTGATTGTCTCTGAAAATAAATAAATAAATAAATAAATAAATAAATAAATAAATAAATAAATAAACGAGTACTAATGTAATGATGGATGCATCATTACAAATAAGGCGCCCAAACGAATAAAAATCGAGAATTTTAAACTTGTAATATTGAGATTTAATTTTATATATAGAAGTAGTACATGAATCCAATTGGTTGAAATTCAAACAATAGGCAAAGTTGATTGACATCACCTATACCCAATATCACAACCTGTTGTTTTGATGAGCTAATGATGTGTTGATTTTAAATTAATCCAAGCATTTACCTATATAATGTCATATTGACAACTAAATGCAGCTACTCTATTGAATTGAATGAATCATGCCCCAGGGATAACTGACCATTAGCGTTGCTTATAAAAACAGATTTAGCTTGAGAGCTTTTGGACATAGATCAGCGATTACTTAAGTATCCTAAACAATGAAAATTCATGCTGATTGTTTTAATTCTTAAACAAAATGATAGCAACCATCCCATGAAGAAAACTATAGTTTGAGGGTGGGGATCTCAAAGTTAGTACCTAGACCTACCTGTCCCCACTCTCCTATTGAATGACCATATGGGTTTACTTAAGTATCAATCTATTCAACTTTTCATAAAGAATAAGAAAATATATATATTAGGGGTGGGGATCTCAACTGTTCAAAAGTTAGTACCCAGCCCTGCCTGTCCCCACCCTCCTCTGGAATAACGTCATTTGTATTTCTGCAGTATCATTCTATTCAACTTTAAAAGCCGAACCAGAAAATATATATTTTCAGGATGGGGATATCAACCATTTAAAAGTTAGTACCAAGCCCCGCCCATCCCCATCATCCCCACTCTCCATCAAGAATGACCCCATGGGACTTTCTTTAGTATCACTCTATTCAACTTTTCATGTAGAACTAGAAAATATATAGTTTATGGGTGGGGATCTTAACCGTTTAAAAGTTAGCACACTGCTCCACCCATCCCCACCCTCCCTGATACCCCCGGGAAAATCTTGCGATACAGACTTGTACATCTCGAGACACCGATCATGAATATATATGGTTTTATAGTACAAAATATAGTATAAATAGCAAAATTGAGCATTATTGTTTTTAAGACCCCGCCCTCCTGCCCCTCCCCTAATGACCCCATGGGCATTTTATCTCGGCCTCCAGGGAAGGAGATGGGGATCAACCTTCATGTGAAGTTTGGTTAAGATTGGACCAACGGTCTTTGAGAAATTGGTTGGACAAGTTCATGGCCGGAAGAAGAAGAAGAAGAGGAAGAATAATAAAAATAATAATAATAATAATAATAATAATAATAAGAAACGGTGCAAAAACAATAAGTCGCCAAACTTTGTTTGGGCGCCTTAATAAATAAATAAATAAATAAATAAATAAATAAATAAATAAAGTTAAAAGGGTAGGTTTAGGCCAGGGGTCACCAAATTGGTAAGTTTAACGCAAATTGAAAATTGGTCATTCAGCTTATTTTTCCAATGAGTATACATTAGAGTATCGCTGAACCAGAGTTCACGTAAAAAATTTTTTTATGACGTTGACAGCATCTGTGAGGCCCGGCAATAGCCTCATGACTGGTTACATGGCCATTCTTATACAGCTTACTCAACTTGGAAAAACAGTAAAATAGCAATCAAACAGAAACAGAACCCACGACCTCCCACTTATGGAGCAATCACTCTACCAAATGAGCTACTGCAATGGTTAAACAGTGAAAGAGTAATCAATATACGTACTAGTGATTATGAACAAAAGTCAACTAACTACAATTATAAATGTATTTATACCTCAATCAAAGATCAAAATAAAATGCAAAGACATTTTGCAGTTAAATATTTTTCACCTGAACACACCTGAATAAATTAAAAATAAAACCTACTCAAAAATTTAGAGTATTACACTAAATACAAAAGATAAAGACCCAGCATTTTGATTGGGCCAATTTCGCCCCTACAACGGCCGATTTTCGTGATTACAGGAAAAACAAACAAGGAATGGTAAAATAAATTATCCATGTAAATTCTGATTTTTTAATTTTAAATATCAAATGTGAAGATAAAAACGTTATTCGGTTTGATGTGGGTGATGTAATTAACAGTCAGAATAACATCTTGTGGAAAACAGGGATGATAAAATAACAAAATCATGAAAAAATTTATGAGATTTACAGTAATGTTTTTTCTTGATTTCCAAAATTTTAAAATCATAAGTAGCCAAATTTCAGAAATTTATAAAAAATATAGTTTTTTTTTTAATTTGCTGAAATATGGTAGGTTACTAAATTTCTGAATTTCTGAATTTCTGAATTTTGTAAAAATACAGTTCATTAAAAAATTTAAAATAGTTATTTTTTTGGAAGAATTCCTCATAAATTATTAGCCACATAGACAGTGCCAATTTTGGCTACCAGAAAAATAACAAAGGTCGCTACCAGTGCCAATTTTGGCTACCATGAATAGAAAAATAGAAAAATGACAATGGTCATGATCATGTAAAAACAACCAGGTCATTCTTGTTGCACTAAGACTAGACTTACTAATTTTTAGATCAGTCCTAAAACAAATCACACATCATATATAGACAAACAACATTGACCTGTCTGCTTGACCTTTGATTTAAATATTTATTATGGACAAGTACATGTATGTTTTGAGAACACAGGTGCTTACCGGGCATTTCCTCTACATCAGATGAAACAAGCATGGCTATTTATTAACTGTGAATCTAAACACTACCCATGTATTGGACGGAACATCATATATGATTATTCCTAATGAAAGGTCAAGCGGACAGGTCATGTTGTTGCCTATAATAATTGTTAAAACACAAATTACACATCAAAGAGCACAAATAATGTCTAATTCAAATTGTCAATTGGAAAATTAAGTTTTTCTACAAAACAGTAATTGCTATATCACGCCTGAGTGAATTTAAATAAAACTTTCGACACTAGACTGTGATCATACTATTAGTCAGAACTTAAATCAAAAATGAACTCTATCTTAATCACCATCTCCCTGTCTATATATACACGGTACAGACCTGTCCAAAGTTCAACACCGAGGTAACGAAAAGAAGTTGTTGTTGTTGTTGAATATTGCTTAACGTCGCATCAGCAATTTTTGAGTTATTCATGACAAGAACTTTTACTAAAATCTATGGATTAAACTATGAACAAGTTCATGTATGCATGTGACGTGCGAGTGTGTTTTTGGTCTGCCTTGTAACCAGCGTACACTCGGGGAGACTTTACTTTGAGGTGCTAGCGCACAGAGTCAGTATGCTGCAGACAAGCGTACTACTCCTCAAGTCACATTATATTGACACCGAATGAACCAGTAAAGGCCCGAAAAGAAGTCAAAGCTTGGTTGTCAAGTGGCAAAAATATGGATATTCAGCGGCTGAAAATCTCTAGAGAGATAGATAGCAGCTGCCGAAAAACAATTCATCGAGTTAACAAGGTGGCAAAATAAGCTGTCTATTCGACACCGATTCGTCAGTTGAGCGTTAAACTTTTGACAGGTCTGTACTGTATATAACTCTTTTATATAGTTTTTTTTTAAAGTACATAAAAATAGATTTAAATGGAGGAAATGCTTTAAATTACAATTTAAATATATGTTTAAGAAATTTGTAAAATGACAGTCAGTACTATGATTTTTTTTCAGCTGGTTTGTCTTCTTTTTTTAAAAAGACCATGGTAGCTCAGTTGGTAGAGTGCTCCTTAGTATGTAGGAGGTTATGGGTTTGAACCCCAGCCAGAGTCTGACAAAGACAGGAAAACAGGTAGTGACTTTTCTTCCACAAAGAACTTGGCATTTAGAATGAAAATAACAGGTCCTTTGGAAGAGACCTTAAAACCTGATACCCCCTGTCATGGCAAGCATGCCGATGGCACCTTAAAGAAACCTCCATGCACATTACCCTGAGTGCACTTCAAAGGTCAATATTTCTGCTACTTCACTTATAGCTGGTGACATCTCGTAATGAGTGAAATATTCTTGACTGGGACATAAAACCCTATTAAATGAATCAATCTAAAATTTTGGATTTATCTTACCTTAACTGGTATAGGTATATATACAAGAACTTATTTAAACAAAGACTTGTCATTTTTTACTGATCAGACGATTCATGGAATGCTATAAAGCTGGTATAAAAGGTCAATATTTCCATCACCCACGTAAAAATGTAACATCAAGAGGTCAATGCCAGGTTGTTGAACATTTGATCATGAGGTACACAATCTATTACAAAGATGCTAGCTGGACTTTGGTACATGTTGTGCGTTCGGACCAATGGAATAGAGTTTTTTAACTGGATTCAGGACCCATGGAATAAGATTTTTTTTAACCGGGTTCAGGGCCCCATGGAATAGGGTTTTTGGTACTGGGTTCAGGCTGAATGTAATAGGGATTTTAGTACTGGGTTAGGGGCCATGGAATAGAGATTTTAGTAATGGGTTTAAGATCTATGGAATAGGACAATTAGTGCTGTTTAATGCCATTGTGGGTGAATGTTTTAGTCCAATGGGTAAAGGTTAATGTTACATTTTCAAACAAATATACCAGATTCATTCAAATTTGCTAAATATATATATATATATCACCTGTACTTTTTTGATGAAAATATAAAATTTGGGCTCTAGGATTTTCAGTCCCAAATTTGCAAAAAAATCCACCTACATATTTCGCAAAAAAAGGGGTCAGGGAGAGGCCCATTTTCTCCCAGGGTTTTGTACCTTGGGAATGGGTGTACATTTTCAGTCCCTAACTTACGAAAGTCTGTCACACATTAGAGGGAAATTAGGTTTGGAACATTAAGAATATGGGTCCATTTTCAGTCCCCCAAAAAAGTTGTGAAAAATCCACCACACTATCTGGGGAAAATAGGTTTTGAGGTCCATTTTCTGTCCCAAAATGTAAATAAATTCCATTAATATATTTGGGGAAAAATCAGGTTTTGGACCTTCGGAATGGGGGGCTGTTTTCAGTCCAAAACAGACTAACAACTCTGGCTAGCATTACTCATACCGACCCTATTCACCCCAGTTGACACATATGGAAGTTGTTTAATGTCATTCAAGTTCATAAAAAATCAAATTTTACTATCAGTTGGTTCTATTCTAATAAATTTATGTTATAAAACCAACTCTCTAATTACCACACACATTGCTAAAAACAATCATGATTATAAATCAATATATGTGAAAGAAATTCAAAATTTCAAATTTTTCTTATTTAAAACAAGACTGTTGACAGCTTAACATGAGAGCAACCATGCGTAAAATGTCGTTGATAGTAATACACACAAAAAATTATCCCACAGTAGATAAACCACCATAAATGCAATATTGCGTTAAAATGAACTAATTTTAAAACTTTACCTTAAAAATTAAAATTTTTGGATTACAAAAATAGCTTCCGTTTTTTCAGCTACTCTCACAAAAATCTGGATTTATATGAATTTCACTTTTTACACACTGTGTGAAGTTCCGAATAGGTACAACACATTTGAAAGGTGATATGACACGCTTAACTGACTACTTTCAAAAATTTCTGAATACATATGTAAATACACATACACACCTATCTCCTTACCTAAAAATGACAATAAACAAATCAACTTACTGCAAACAGGTAAGACAGACAGTAAGATCAGTTATAGTGCAACATTTTTTACCTGTCCTCTCACCTGTAATTTGGGGGCCTACAATTTGTTTAAATATTAAGAAATTTTAAGAATATTGCAAGTTTATTTTATCTAATAAACTATGATAAATGTATTTAAGGATTTTAGATTCAACTTTCCCCAGCATGTAGAATAAAATGAACACTTTCCAAAAAGAAATTCAAACACGGGTCAAAGAAGCATGTCAAAGTGTCCAGTGATATTGGTGATACCTACAAGTGGGACAGTCCATCTTGTCTTTAAGGGAGGATCAAGAACAGGTGAGGTAACATTGATACAATTCAATTTCTACCTTTTACAGGTATCTTAACGATTTAACAGGTAGACATTAAAGAGATCAACAGGTCAAGATCAGTTATTATAGACTTATAAAACACAATACTCAATGTTTACTATAATACTACAGACCTGAGGACACCAGGGTTTATCTGTGGGGTGGGGGATAAAGGGGGCTGTGGGGGGAAGGCCAAAGATAATTGTTGAAACTAGAAGTTATCTACAGGGCTAGGAGAACGGGTTAAGTTGTGGGGTGGAAAAATAAAGGGGACTGCTGGGGAGGGACAGAGATAATTATATAATACAACAAGCCTGAGGACAATAGGGTCTAGTTAGTGGGGAAATAAAGGGGGGGGGGCTATTGGAGAAGACCAGAGATAATTGTAAATGTATACTTCACAGGGTTTAATTGTGGGGTGGGGAGAAATAAAGAGCATTGATGGGGAGGGACAAAGATAAACTGTTAATACTACAGACCTGAGGACAAGGCCGGTTGAGGAGGGGGGGATAAAGTGGATTGTTGGGGAGGGACAAAGAAAATTATTAATACTACAGGTCCAAGGACAACAAGATTTAGTTGTGGCATGGGGAAATAAAGGGGACTGTGTGGGAAGGGGCAGAGATAACTGTTAATACTATAGGTCTGAAGACAATAATGTTTAGTTCTGGGTGGGAAAATAATGGGGACTGTTGGGAGGGGCATAGAACTGGTCTGAGGACAACAGGTTTAGTTGTGGGGTGAGGAGAAATACAGGGGACTGTTTGGGAGAGGATAATTGTTAATTCTACAGGTCTCAGGACATCAGGGTTTAGTTGTGGGGAGGGTAAACAGTAGGGGACTGTTGGGGAGGGACAGAGACAATTGTTAATACTACAGGTCTGAGAATAACAGGCTTAGTTGTGGGGTGGGAAGAAATAAAGGGGACTATTTTGGGAGGGGAAAAAATAATTATATACACATACTACAGGCTTATAGTTAGGGGTGGGTATTGGGGAAAAAGCATATTGCAATATATGCAATAGGGTGGGGGGGGGGGGGGGGGGGGTGGGGGGGAGGGATGTATTGAACAAAATAGTGGATCGTTTTTGTATGAAAATTTAAATAATAACAAACCTTCTCAGAATGTTGCCTCCTCACAAAGGAATCCATAAATAAAAGCATTTTTCGATTTAATGATTGAAAATGAGTTAAATCATCTCTAGAAATTTGGAGTCAGGCTCATTGACATACATGTGCTTTTAAACAAGGGGGATAACTCAATCAGAAAATAAAAGTGCACATAGAGGGCCTAGATTTTTTTTTTTTTTTTTTTTTTTTTTTTTTATGTTTATATTCATTGTATTTTTAAAATTAATTATTACAAGAAATTGTACAAGTACTTCACATTTACATTGTAATATTTAGACAGTGTTAGTGATGTGACAACTTATAAGGACAAGTTTATATGGCTTTAATAAAAGAGCCTTTAAATTACAATAAACATAAGAACAATATTTTTTGTTAAATTATTATCAGTATGGCGACACTGGCCTTGTACATATATAATTCTACACATTGCCAAAAAAAAAAAAAAATTAATTAGAAGAATTTTACATCTTAGTTTATTTTAATTAAATAATTATATAACATTTATGTAATATGCAAGTCCTAAATAGGGATACTCCCATTTATAAAGACAAACAGCTTGGAACATGCGTCGCCGCGTATTATATTTTGCGGCGGAAAAACTTCTCCCTGTTTTAAAAAACTTCTCCCTAATCTTGGCTGAGGGAAAAGTCACTTCTCCCTGTTTCAAAATCTAATTTGAGCCCTGGTATCAACCCTGCCATACCCCAATATACCGGTATACTGGTAATATCGCACACCCCTACTTATAGTATATATATGTGTGTGTGTGTGTGTGTGTGTGTGTCTGTTATGGGATAGAATGGGATAAGGAAAATTCCAGAGAAAATGGAAAAACCCAATATTTCAGCTTATCTTGAAGTGTGTTCAATGTACACCTGGTACACAGGATACAACTCATTTGAAACCAATTTGTACAGCTAATCATTAAAAGATATCAAAAATAAGTAAATCACATTTCATGTATTTTCTTTCTTTTTTTGCAAAATGTGGATTTTGTCTATTAGTTTTTTTCCAATTTTATTCCAAAGTCCCTTTCCCAAAATACCCAGAAAAACCCCCAATAGACCATCTGCTTATAACTCACTATTTACTTTACTATATAAGACATCTTTAGTAAGCCGTTGGTTGGTTGAATGTTGCTTAACGTCACATCAACAATTTTTTCAGCTACTCGGGACGAGAACTATTTTTTATTGATCTCTATGAATTAATCTCCAATGGAACAATTTCGTGTATGCATGTGAAGTGCGAGTGTGTTGAATGGTCTGCCTTATACTAGCAGGCACTCAGGGCGACTTTACCAAGCTAGCTCACAGAGTCAGTATGCCACAGACAAGTTTACCACTCCCCCCAGTCCATTATACTGATACCAGGTGAACCAGTAAAGGTCAACAGCAAGAAAATTTCACTTTCCCACATGTGGTCTGAGCAGGACTCGAACTCACAGCTAACGTCTTATCCATTCGGCCACCACAGCCTCAGTAAGCCTTTGGCTTGTACATATTAATATGTGCACTGTGGTGAAATGTTAGTCAGATTACACTAGGCCATGACTGACATTGTGTATTATGCGTGCTGCCTGCTGCCTGCTTTGTACTAACACACACTCAGGGTAACTTTTAGGTGCTAGCTTACCGAAACAGCAGTTTCAGAGGCTGCAGCCCCACTGGTACATAATTCTGACAGTGCGTATGTCTGCAGCAATGTGAAATGAAGAAACTTGCTAGGATCTTGAGGCTGACGCTCTACTAATTGATGTATAGCTGGCCACGCCCACAATGTTTCGACAAATGTTCGGCATGCTTGAATAACACACAAAAAAGAATGAAAAGTCTGTCTAAATTGTGCCATTTAATGACATCACTGACAGTAGTATGTCATTTGTTGCTGTGGCGCTGCTTTGGTACCATGATGGTGGCCAGTGTCGGAGCATAAAAGGCATGGCCAGCGATACGCTAATTGAGCTACATGTTTCACTTAGACTACTTTTCCTTTATAGGCAAGTTTAATTACGCATAAAACAAAATTTAAGATACAAGACTTAGTTTTAAAATATATCAAGAAAGACAACTCTCCTGACCAAGAAATATATGCCTAAGTGAAATGAGTAGGAGTTGAGTAGTAGTAGTAGTAATGGTGTTTAAGGTTCCAGTCATAAATATTCCACTTATATCGAGATGTCGCCAGCTATAGGCGGATGTGCAGAAATTTTGCCTGTGTGTTGCACTGATGGCATTAACCAACAGGGTTCTTTATCGTGCCAAGCCCACCGTGACACGGGACCTTGTTTATTTTAAGTTCCCATTCGAAAGAACAGTGACCGGGTGCTTGGCGAAAGAACAGTCACTACCCACATTCAAGTCTTGCATCAGACCTGGTCGGGGTTCGAACCCACGACCTCCCACTTACGAAGCGAGCACTCTACCAACTGAGCTACAGCAGTGGTTAGGAGTTGAGTAATGGAGTTTTATGCTTCAGTCAAGATTTGACTTGTAGATTTAGTTAAGTCTGAATGCCTCGTCCTTCTTGTGGTACTTCTATTTACATGAAAAACAATTTTCAAAAATTAAGCGAAACATTTGCAGTATTTTAAAAACAATACACCTGAAACATTTGCAGTATTTTAAAAACAATAAACCTAACAGCTCCAAATTTTTCACTGTATTGTAGAGGGGTTTTACTGAATAAAACTAGTGTTGAACTATTTTCAGAATCGATCATTGGAAATTAATTGGTAAATTAAACCAATTGATCATTATTTAATTGAAACTTAACCCTCTTGCTGCCAAATTAATTTTCAGCACAATGTTGGCAGTTGGCAGTACCAACATTGAATTTCACAATGCGAAATGATATGACATCAACAATAAAATCTGACACCAGACACGTTTGTTGCCATACGACATCATTAGTTAATTGTAGATTCTAACATGACCTGCGTTTTCCTTCATATGAAACATGAAGAGAGCCAGCCATGGTATAACAAACGATATACCCATCGCTGTTCTGTTTTAATGACGTACTCCCTTGCTTATCTTATGACGTCATGTTATGTTTTGCAAAAAATGGTTGCGACGTAATTTTCTTTCATAAAATCATTTATTTCAATGGATGTAATCTCAACAGCCGAATTGTTTCAATGAACCTTTTTCGCAAGTAGATAGAAGAGTTTGCAATATTTATTTGAATTTGTTTTATTTTAGTCATGTTAGAATTGACCAACATTTATCTGTGGTATATCATCAAATAATACATGGGTTGTCGTTAACATGCGGTGAATATATCACCCGGTGGCTATGCCACCGACTGATATATTCGCCGAAACAGTGATATATTCTTCTGCATGTGAACTCTGGCCCGTGTATTATTCGATGATATACCACGGATAAATGTTGATTATTTCTTAATTATAATCTCAATTGTAAATATTTTGCATTTGTATTTACTTTACAAAAAGATTTTAAATATATCTTTGAACCAAAATTGTCAATTGAATTTAAAGGACACATATGCCGATTTGACAGCAAGAGGGTTAAAATAATATGTATTATAAAGTTGCATTAAATCCTGCTAAGAAATAATGTTGCTTGGGCACTGACAAAAATACATGTACCTGTATTTCACTCAAATACACAAAGGGCTATAACTGTAAAATCAGATTCGCCAATCACAAGACACAAATGTGTCCAAGTTATAACCATAATAAACTCTTGTATTGAGTGCATGATGAACTCGATACAGGAATCGGAGCTGTCAACCGCAACCCGCGGGTTCAGACCCTCATTTGGACATGAATTCCTGCTGACCCGCCAAGAAGGGGACTGACCCGCAAACAACCATTGAGTTTGAGGATTTGCAATGTTCATTCATTACCACTCAAATCCATCTGTAATGGCTGTGAATTAGTGATTTACACAGTTGGACTAAGGCTGTAGTGGTGGCCTTACAGACAACCCAACATGCGATTGTGGTAACAACAGAGAAACCGTCCAACATATTATTTTAGAATGTGTAAAATATGAAGAATACAGACGTTAACTTATGTCCGTCATCCAAAGAGAATTAGATGGTGCGCTTCCTATAAGCGGAGATTATACTATGACGGTGCTCCTGGGAGAATGTAAGGATATACCACCGAGTTCAAGAGATGCCATTTCTGACGCCTTTGAGACATTTATTCGAAGCAGCAAAATTTTAAATATTATATAAACGTACTCATTCGATCGCAGTAGCGCCTACCTACAAAAGTACAAAGTGTTAATCTCTCCATAGTGGAACTTTAAACCCATAGTGTTATTCCAAATTCCATAGAGTCCATTTTCTCGCGAAGAAGGAGAATTAGGATAACAACAACAACAACAAAATAGTGGAATAATTTTGTGCCCGGGAGCAGGGGAAAAATCACTACATGCATTATACTATATCCATTTCTCTAAGACCTCACATGACAATGTACCATATTTTTCTATCAACTTTCAATTCTTTTGGTAGGGATGCACCCAGACACTGTCGGATTTCAGTCGGACCCTCAATTACACAAAATAGGGTTGGCAGCTCTGAGAAATATGAGTCAAGACTCCTCTTCAGGAGTACCATACCACCAATAAATCTGGCGTTCTCTCTCCCGTTGACCAGAAGTGGTCACTACAACATACAAAATCAGATTGTACAGAATGTGTAATATCTTTCAAGGGAAATAATCCACATTATAAACATGGACAGGTAAGTCATTTATATGAACGTGAGGATTTAGTTAATTTAGAGTTTCAAAACCTACAAGTAAATAAAATATAATTAATAAAATTAAATTATTATGCTTACCTGGACTGTCAATTAGAAACACTGTCAACAGGTGAGGGGCAATCTCCTCTAAACAGGTGCAAAACTCCTGGAAAGCTGTCAAACCTTTTCGTGACAACACTTCTAAAAACGTTTCAGTGACACTATTTAGGTCATTTTTACCAAGTATTTCTTTCTCGTCGGCTTTTGTGATAAGCCCCTTTCTCTTTAATCTTGGAAGGAACTTATTTACATCGAGGTCTCGAGCTAAACTAACTTTATGCCTATCAAGAAGGCGAGCAATCGCGTCTGTGCCCGCCATCTTGACATCGTTCGAATTTACCAATCAAGATTTTAGTACTGTAAGATATCCTCATGCAAGTTTATGTCCGGTATCGCCACAGCGGAGGCCCAATTACACATGTATTGTATGTTTCATATCGCTAATATTTATTCTTAATACAGTTACACTTTATACTAATATTTATTTATTTATTTATTTATTTATTTATTTATTTATTTATTTATTTATTTATTTATTTATTTATTTATTTTATTTATTTATTTATTTATTTATTTATTTATTTATTTATTTGGAATCAGAAACAAGCACACTTATCCATGTCCGAATCACGATCCAGAAGCAAAGTAAAAACTTGGAACTGACAAGTCAGGTTAGACACGTGAACTTCCACCAAGGAAGTGAGGCCGGGTGCTCCGGAAGGCTAAGCACCTCCTGTTTAGCTAACTACACCCACCATGTATGTAATCAAAATTGCGTGAAAGGAAATGGAACTATGGGGCCTCAAATATATCCAGGACAATCCTGGTCACAGAGACATCAAACTTATCAACAATACTATGATGACGACCATAAACTTGACTTTTTGAGGGCCGTGATAAGCCTACTACAAGTAAGATTGCAATATCCCCGAGTCGGCAACAATTTATTTGCAAGCAGTTTGCTTCGTTGTACAAATTTATTGATTTATCTACTGCATGAAATTCATATCCACGTTTAAGGCGAAAATTAATGGAAAATACCTCACACATAACTGAAATCCTAGTATGATTGTCACAGATTCGTTTGTCACAAAACTGTTTACCATATTAGTCAGCTGTTAGTAGTACCTCTTGGCTTTAGAGGATATGTCGATCACTGTCCAGTTTCTTATATTCAAAACGACCGGGTTCATCTGTGATCTAGTATTCTAACAGTTTGTCTAAAGCGCGCTCGTGGATCACCGTTCTGTCTAGTCTCCGCCTAGGCTCGGTGACCGCCTCTGTTGACACCCTAATGCGAGAAAGTTTGTCAGTTTAACATCCTAATGCTACATAGTTTGTCAGTTTACATCCTAATGTGAGAAAGTTTGTCAGTGTAACATCCTAATCTGCTAATGTGAGAAAGTTTGTCAGTTTAACATCCTAATGTGAGAAAGTCTGTCAGTTTGCCCTGGTGAACTTAACTTAAATCTGGCAAATTTTTAATTTTAATCTGTAGTACATAATCATAAAGCATTTTTTTTTTCAGATAGAGTACTGACGGCTACATTAATGGATAGAGTTAATTAGCGATATCCGGTTTACAGGTAATAGGTAACATGCACGTAATCTATCCTCTCTGAGGCAGGATCGTTTTCAGGATACACTTCGAATATGCAAAGGGATTAGTATGATGGGAATTTTCAATTTATGAAAAATGTCCCGCATCTGAATATACAAGCAAGACATAAATTGAATTCATAAAACATTACCTTTTAATACACGATATATCCGTAACTGGTCCCTTTCTAACAAAAATTACTAACAAGTCAATGGAAGTCACTAGAGATGCGGACAAAAAGACCTTTAGAAAACATAAATTTATTTATTTATTTATTTATTTATTTATTTATTTATTTATTTATTATTTATTTATTTATTTATTTATTTATTTATTTATTTATTTATATTAGTTGACATTAAACTGAGGTATAAAACATATATATGCTGCTCTAATAATTTTCAGGAGAATTTTGATGTAATTTGCTACTGTCTGATAATTATGAAAAATTACATTTTCTATATCTGTGCGAAAATATCGTTTTCCATAAAATCATACCAATTTTTAAAGTAATTTTGAAGTAATTTGCCATTACTGTACAATTTCGAAGAACATGTCGTAAGATGCAGAAAAAAGTAGAATATGAATAGATTTGAATGAAAGTGGTAGACTTTTCATTAAATATTTAGAGTTTTTGCCAATCAAAATAAGCCTCATGATTTATGTAAATTATCATCTATTTACTATATAAGTCTACATCTACATATTACATTGCTCCATCAAAATTTGATGATTATGCAAATATATAAGACCATGCGAATATATGCGTTATTTAAGGGTTATTTTCAAAGCAATTTTGAAGTAATTTTGCCATTGATTTCTTTTAAAGTTTATGTTGATGATATGCGTCAAAATTCTTAACAGGACTTCATAGTATACGAAAATATCAAAACCGGAAATAGTATATTATTTTGCATTACCCGGGTAATTTAGATGAACGCGGGCCACGATCTAATCCTGTTATACGCCTCACCAAAGAATCATAACTCCGGCGTCACATTGGAAAAAATCAAAATATTCAGAAAGCATGGACTGTAGATTCACTTGAAAGAAATATTAATCTTTACCAGGTAAACATAAAATTGTGTAGTTATCAATAACCTTATAAGCTAGTTTGTGTTACGTTTTCCTGCTTGTTCAGATCAAAGTCTTTGAAATATCCCTGGATGGTATAATTTATAAACAAATACAATGGTGAAACCTTGTAAATAAAGTATACATTTTCACGCTTCTTCTATTGATTTGGGAGGAAATTAAAGGCAATGTCGTGTTTAACCACCCCCCCCCCCCCCGTGGAAATTCAATGTTTTCTATGTAAAAATCAGTGTTATATAGGCGACAACAGAGAACAGTATTACCATTTTGGGAATTTAAAACAGGATATTGCCATATTCAAAACTGGAAGTTTGGGTGAAAAGAGTGGAATGCGGTTCGCCGCTCTACTGTTATAAGAATTTTAAAGGGTTATGAGGATTTTCAAAGGGTTTTGATAGCCTTACATTTACAATTTAAAGAGCCTTTTCAGAAAAAAAAATTAAAGGGTATTTACACAGATACTCCTCTTATCTGGAGCTCTGCCATTTGGTATCATTTGAATACTTACATTTATGTGTGGGCCTTAAAACCAACCTTAATTTCAGTTTTTTAAAATTCTGATGGTAGATTTTTACATAACTTTTTTGCACTACAATGATATGTTGTACAGTACAGTCAAACTTGTCTATAAAGGCCATGCAAGGGAACCAGTAAAAGTGGTCTTTATATACAGGCAGGCCTTTATATATAGGTTAAATAAACATGAATAAAGAACAATTGTTATACAATTCTCTATGTTTTCACAATTTTAAAATTATTAGTAGCCAAATTTCCAAAATTTGTGAAAATATATTACTTTTTAAAGTAATTTGTCACAAATTTGTTAAAATAGGTTACTTTTTGAAATAATTTCACAAAAATGAGTAGCCAGTGGCAATTTTGGCTACCAGGAATGGAAACATAGAATTCAACTGAACTTAATAAGCATGTGTCCCTTATATAGAGTTGGTCTTTAAGGCAGGTTGGACTGAAGTCCTTTTGTCAAAATATTATGGAACTGGCCCACATATGAAATTGTCCAACCCTTGTCTACTGTTTTAAGGTTTTTGGGCCTACTTTGTTACAGATGTAACTATGATTTAGAAAATATATTTCGACACAACATTATGGATCGCAAAAGAGTTTGTGGATTATAAGAATCCATGTAGGATAGGGAAATCTCACCACTTGGTAGAAGCTTGCCAAAATTTCCCAGTTCTACATGGATTGTTTGGCATCAAATATGATTTAGATAGATCTTGACGCCATGTTTGTAAAATCTAGCTTTGTTATTCAACATTCTAAATTAGAGTAAATTTATATGACCGCCAGAGAGGATATTTTTGGTTTATTCAGAATGCATAATACACACTTTTTTCATTTCTAATAAGTGGTTACTTCTATACTTCAGATTAAGAATGTCTGAGTCTGGTAGTAATGCAGGCAGCAGACACAGTAGTCCTGCCAGAAGTGGGTCAGCAAGTCCAGTCAGAAGTGGATCAGGCAGCCCCGTCAGGAGTGGGTCAGGAAGTCCTTTCAGAAGTAGGTCGGGCAGTCCTGCAAGTGTTCATTCAGGTCAGAGTGGTCAAGGAAGCCCAATAAAAGAAGGATCACAGTCCCCAGCCAGAAGTAGATCTGGTAGCCCAGCATCAAGGGGTTCTGGAAGTCCTGCAAGGTCTGCAACCCCAGTTAGGAGTAGATCTGGTAGTCCTGCAAGAAGTGGATCAGGAAGTCCAGCAAGGAGTAGATCTGGAAGTCCAGCAGGAAGCCCGGCTAGAAGTGGATCAGGAAGTCCAGCGGGAAGCCCGGCTAGGAGTAGATCAGGAAGTCCAGCTAGGAGTAGATCTGGAAGTCCAGCAGGAAGCCCAGCTAGAAGTGGATCAGGAAGTCCAGCGGGGAGCCCGGCTAGGAGTAGATCAGGAAGTCCAGCGGGGAGCCCGGCTAGGAGCAGATCAGGAAGCCCAGCAAGAAGCAGATCAGGGAGCCCAGCTAGGAGTCGATCAGGGAGTCCAGCAAGAAGCAGATCAGGGAGTCCAGCAAGAAGCAGATCAGGGAGTCCAGCAAGGAGTAGATCAGGAAGCCCAGCTAGGAGCAGATCAGGAAGCCCAGCAAGGAGCAGATCAGGGAGCCCAGCAAGGAGCAGATCAGGAAGCCCAGCAAGAAGTAGATCGGGGAGCCCAGCTAGAAGCAGATCAGGGAGCCCAGCAAGGAGCAGATCAGGGAGCCCAGCTAGAAGCAGATCAGGGAGTCCAGCAAGAAGTAGATCAGGAAGCCCAGCAAGGAGTAGATCAGGAAGCCCAGCAAGAAGCAGATCTGGGAGCCCAGCAAGGAGCAGATCAGGGAGTCCTGCTAGAAGTAGATCACGAAGTCCAGCTAGGAGTGGGTCAGGAAGCCCTGTACGGAGAAGTAGATCAAGAAGTGGCTCAGCAGATAGCAGCAAAAGAAAAAAAGAAGGTAAAATTATGAATTTTTGATAATATTTATCTATGTAAGTGCTGAGAATTTATTACTTCTAGCCTGTTGACTAATATTTGCCAAATCTTAGTAGACGAATTGAAATTTAACTAGCCAACAAAATTAATCTGCAGACTTTTTGGGTTTTTTTGGTTGCTGGTTGAGACGCTAGTGGCTCCAAACGACCACCTTTTAGATATGTTTAATAAGAGTCGGTTACCGACCAGCCATGGCTGTGATCTACAGCACATGAAGTACAGTTATTCAAGTGAAAGGAAACTAGTTATTACTAATGTCAAGAATAGGATAAGAAGCGGGCCAATCGAGGGGTTTTTAATATACAACATCCATCGGAAATGTTTTTTCGCCCACACTTGTGATTCTGGATTATTTTTAATCACCAGAAATCTTGTTTATTCGCCATGGTGCTCAAACGTGTTTATGTTATTGACAGAGGAGGTTACATAATGGTACATTTAACAGTTGTAGAAGCATATACATATACAGTGTCATTCATAAATTATTATACATGTTTTAAACTGGTGATATTGTTACAGAATGGCAATCTTCACAGAATTAAATTGTTGAAAACATCATTATGATAGAGCTGAGATTTTTTTGGTTAATAAAGCGTCTTTATCTTGAAACATTTATTTTTCCAAATTTTTACATTTTTTCCCCAAAATTTGAGAAAATTCCAAGAAAAAAATGATTTTCAAGAAAAACAACTTTATTTCATACATTTAGATCCTAAAGTTAAAGACAATATTACTTTCAAACACTGCAAAAACTTCAATATTCTGATTCTATGAACAAAATTTCATATGATGATTACAATATAAACCAGCGGCAAATATATACATATTATATACACAGTGTGTGTATACAACCCTCAGTATCAGGTCGAGTCCTTTTTTCGTAGCCGTATCACTACGAGTTGCGCTTGCATTAAACGTAAAAATTGCGTGGAATTGCGTAATTTTAACATAAGGCTTTTATATTTGTAGTACGATTGGTTAGGTTATCTGTCTCTGCGCCAACCCTTGGCTCTGTAGGGCATAGGCTCAAATCTCAGTAAGGGTAACTAAGTTTTCATTAAGTTACAATTTTTTTTGACAGATGGCAGTGATTCGGATGATGACATTGTTAGAAAGAAGAAAGAAAAGAGGATTATGGGAAGTGATGACTCGGATTCTGATAATGAAAACAAAAATGCAGAAGGTAATGAATAATTCTTACTTCAGAGAGGGTTTGGTTTAGACAGGTTGGAATCTGCTCCCGTTTTATAATGGGGTGTAGCAATCTTTATTTCCAGACATGAGAGGCAAGGTTCTTTATTTTTACACAGCGAGTCAGGCTGAAAATATAGAGTCTTATCTCGAAGTTGAAGTATTCTGTTACTCATCCATGGACAAGCATTTCCATTTTGTTCCCTTCACAGAGTCAGGCTGAAAATATAAAGTCTTATCTCGAAGTCGAAGTATTCTGTTATTCATCCATGGACAAGCATTTCCATTTTGTTCCCTTCACAGAGTCAGGCTGAAAATATAAAGTCTTATCTCGAAGTCGAAGTATTCTGTTATTCATCCATGGACAAGCATTTCCATTTTGTTCCCTTCACAGAGTCAGGCTGAAAATATAAAGTCTTATCTCGAAGTCGAAGTATTCTGTTATTCATCCATGGACAAGCATTTCCATTTTGTTCCCTTCACAGAGTCAGGCTGAAAATATAAAGTCTTATCTCGAAGTCGAAGTATTCTGTTATTCATCCATGGACAAGCATTTCCATTTTGTTCCCTTCACATGTTTGTCAAAAGAATTTTTGATCCATTTTTTCCACCCTAGTCTTGGATAAGCACATGCCACTTGCACGTTAAAAACATAATTAGAAAGCATAAAATCATTTTATTATTTTATTCGTCAGACACAAGAAGAAATGATCATGATACTGAATTCATAATAAATAATATAAGTATTGATTTTCCACTAGCTGTTTACACAAAATTTTCTATTAAAACAGAAAAAGTGGTTTATTTACCTCAGTACCTTGTTTCATATCTTCTCATTAGATCATCTTTCAGTACTTTCAGTGCTTTGATTTCTTTTTCCTGTTACAGCTACTGTAGATGACTTGTTCGGTGATGCTGATGATATCAGTTCTGATGAAGAAGATAAAGAGAAAAAAGACGAAGAAGATGATGAAGCTGCAGGAAGCTCGCAGGTAAAAAAAAAGGAATTCTGTGATTTCAATTTTCACCTAGAACATTTTTTATGCCTCTGTGGCCAAGTGATCTAAAAAATTGTGCACCCCTTTCAGTTAATTTTCAAGTACATGTAAAAGAAAAATTCTCAAAGTAGGCAGCAAGTATGGTGTAATGTGTATTTCAAAACAAATAAAAAAATGTTATCTTATTAAAAGTAGGCAACAAACTTAATCCAAATCCAAAAGAGTAGCAGACAACTTGCTGACTTTATTGAGACCTATGATAACATGCCTTATTTAAATGTTAGAATAAGGATGAACGTAAAAAAAATAGTCCATCCACACAGGCCCCCTATCCCCATCTTCTCCAAGGCTGCTGTGGCCTAATGGATAAGATGTCAGTCTACAAATCCAGGGTCTCTCGCCACTATGAGTTCAAGTCCCGCTCAGGCCACATGTGGGAAAGTGAATTTTCCTTGCCATTGGCCTTTATTGGTTCATCCAGTGTCATTATAATGTGACTAGGAGAGTCGTACACTTGTCTGCCGCATACTGACTTTGTGAGCTAGCATGATAAAGTCGCCATGAGTGTGCACTAGTACAAGGCAGACCATACAACACACCCACACTTCACATGCATACACAAACTTGTTCATAAATTAATCCATAGAGATTATTCTTGTTGCGAATAGCTGAAAAAATTCCTGATGTGATGTTAAGCAACATTTAACCAACCAACCAACCCATCTTCTCAACATCTCTGGAGCCTTGGTGGCCAAGTGATCTATAATGCACACTAACATGTTACAGCCCCTCTTCAGACTTGGCTGACTTGATACAGTCAGTTCCGCTCAATTTCAACTCGTTAACTCGTTTGTCAGGAAATTTTATGCAACTAATTGGGGGGTGGGGAGGGGTCGTCGACTGATTCATACATATCAGACAGATGATGTTTTTGTACACAACTAATCTACAAAGCCACATGGTGCAATGTAAAAACAACAAAAAATAATTCCGTAAAGCCTCCTTTTACAGGTTTCCTGATGTGGCCTTTATAGACAGGTCTGACTACTTTTGTAAACATAAATACATAAATTAGTAAGTCCTATTGTGAAAGAAAACTGTCTATGTTTTTAGTGAAATGAACATTTGATAGTCATCGATGATCAACTAATAATCTTGTGATCAATTATTTTGAATGCTGCTCTGACAGCATCCGAAATGCAATTGTCAGCGGCAATTGCGACATCAATACTTTTTTGGATTCTATTATCTTAGATTGGGACTTTTTATTTGAGATATAAAAGAGCTCCTTGGACTCTTGAACTGTGGACAACTCCTGCACGAGCCAACTTTGTGCTAGTATGGTGAAAATAATTTTTCAAAATTTACAGATTATGCCGGGGTTTTTCTGGGCACTCACATGGTAAAATGACCCATATCCAAGGCCATAAAGCATACATTTATCCCAATTTTATAGGCAGTTCACAAATTAACTCTTCATACACATTTTTCAACTTTCCCAAGATGTGGGTTTTGTCGATTGACTTTTCCCAATTTTATATAGAGATACAGATATATAGAAATATCACTGTTATGTTTTCTTTAAAATTGCTTTGAAAAAGTACATTTCGGACCTAATGTTGGATATCGTCTTACATTTTCTGCAGGTTCCGATGATTGATGATGACCAGGAAGAGCAGGAAGAAGAGGAAGCTCCAGAAACGAGGATAGAAGTGGAAATTCCGCGGATCGTCACAAACCTCGGGAAAACCCTACATTACGTTAAACTGCCGAATTTCCTTAGTGTGGAAACGAGGTACATTGTACAAATCATTTAACAGTCAATTAGCTGTCAATGAAGAAACTTTAAGAAAATTAAAAACCTAATGTTCACAAGAAAATTAAAAACCTGAAGACGAACCTCTATATCAGGGCAGCAATCTTTTAAAGTGCAGTAAATTTGATCCCAATTGCTCTTTATTGATGTTATTTGTACCTGTATGTAAGGGCAATCTGCCCATAATAGCCACCTCTATATAAGAGGCATCTGGTTTTAAAGGCCAGTAAAAGTATCCCAATCTTGGTGTTATTTTGGCCTGTATATAAGGGCCACCTGCCCATAAAGAGCACCTTTACTGGTTCCTTTTATAGACAGGTTTGACTGTATTTAAGCTGAAATGAATGTTTGTATACTAGAATACAAACAGCATTTTGACAGTATTTGAAAGCTAAATTGGTAATAGAATATTTGTTCCAATAAGAGAACATGGGGTCATAAATAATTCTAATGAAAGAATAAGCTAATATTTCATCTGGAAAAATATGTTACACAGTAAAATTGGATTTGAATAACAACCCACAAATATTTGAATGCTTAATTTGTTATTCATTTTTAGCTCTTGAACCTGTATTAGGTATTTTCGTCAAATATTTTTTGTTAATTCTAAATGTTTTATGAAATGGATAGTATTACTCTAAACATAGCAGAAATCTTCAAACATAAATTGGAGAAATGTTCAGAATTTCCATTATGATCAGTTTTATTTCATTCAGTTTTTAACCTAAATCAATATGTGATACCATGAAAAAAACTTATTTATAGACCTATGTGGCTACATATGAAGATGAAATATTTGAGGATTGAACCAGATGGGTTTCAGTACTTTCAGTGCTTTGATATCTTTTGAATAATCAGATTTGTACACATATTTTTGTAGATCCTTTCATATGGCTACTTATGATAATGAAAACAAATGGTACTATTTGTACATTTATACTTGGATATATGTTGAATTATCTGATTTTACATGTTTTATAGTTAGGCCTTCAGATGGTTTTCAGCACCTTCAGTACTTTGATATCTTTTGAATAATCAGATTTGTACATGTATTTTTTTAGACCTTTTGATGTGTCTACATATGAGAATGAAAACAGATGGTTTTCAGTACTATTTGTACCTTGACATATGTTGAATACCGTAAACATATTTATTTTCACGGTCTACTAATTTTGGCTCATTTCGCGACCGTTTGTTCTGTGCGAAAATTAATACCAAGGGAAAATTGTATTATGATTATAATGTTATGATGCATATTTAAAAAAAGTGCAAATTTAACTAGGCGGATATGTTTAAATTTCCTATGCCACGAAAATAAATACACACGAAATTAAATATGTTTACAGTAATCTCATTTTGACATGTTTTTTATTTAGGCCTTCAGATGGTTTTCAGTATTTTTAGTACTTTGATATCTTTTTAATAATCAGATTCTTACTTGTATTTTTTTAGACCTTTTGATGGGGCTACTTATGAAGATGAAATAGACGAGGATGAATTACTTGATGAGGAAGGACGAGCTCGCATGAAGCTTAAGGTATGTGTTTATATTATTAATAGAGCGGTATAAATTAAATGATTCTCAATGTACCAAGTTAAACTAGTTATACCCCCTCTGCAAACCAAAATTAGGGGATATGTAAAAATTGCCCTGTATGCCGAGCTGTTTGTCAGTTTGTCTACCATATCGTCCATGTCTATGTATGGATTTTGATCAAACTTGAGACAAATGTAATCCAACACCAGAGGATGTGTCATATGCCCAATTTAGGTGCATAGGTCAATGGTTAAGAGACACGAGGTCAGATCTTAGAAACAAATTTTCAGCAATGTTAGTGACAGGGGTATTTGGTTCTTATGAGACTGCTCTAATTAAGCTTGTTAATTTAAGTGAGAAAGTTTGTCAACCTGCTACTGTAGATCATTGGTTTTTCTTGGCACTCTCGTTTCCTCCACCCTCTAAAGGACCACTGCGGTAGCTCTGCTGGTAGAGTGCTAGCTCCGTAAGTGAGAGGTCGTGGGTTCAAACCCCGACCAGGTCTGACCCAAGACTTGCCAAGCACTCAGCATTACAAAATGAAAGTCTTGGTTCTTTTGGATGGGAACTTAAAATAAATGATGTATAATACCATCAGTGCAGCACACAGGCAAAATTTCTGCACCTTCACCTGTTGCTGGCAACATCTCAATATAAGTGAAATATTCTTGACTGGGACATTTAACACCATTACTCAACTCAACTCCACCCTCCAAAGAATAGTCCTAATTTACTGACACCATACAGGTATTTTTCTGTCTACTCAAAGGTTCCAGTTTTGTAGGTACAAATTCCCAAATTGACACTGCATAATAATTGAGGGAGAAAACTAAAAAAAAGTGACAAAACCACATATTTTGACTGAGCTTAGATTGATTTGAAATGAAAAAATTCAACATTTTTGGAAAAAATTACTGTGAACTTACTTATTTTCGCAATTTACTAATTTTCACTTATTTTGCCGTCATTTGTTTTACGCGCAAAATTAATACTGAGCCAAAATTATATTGTGCTTATTGTGTTAAGGTGCATATTTAAACAAGAGGCCCATGGGCCTTAACGCTCACCTGAGGAAGAGTACATATCTTATGCAGAGGTTCAATGGTCAATGACATTAATAAAAGAGAATATCAAAATTTTAAGCAGTAAGGGCCAATAATATGCAAGTATTTTTGCAATTTAATTATAATAATTATTATATAAGTATGCTATATATAACATTTAAAGTCTAGCTACAATATATTATTTATAAACAGCTAAAACATCTGTATATTAAAATGTGCATTAGGCCAATACCTACAATATTCCAATATACATGCCTATACAAAGAGTTTATAGTTTTTGAGATAATTAACCATTTAAGTATTCGTTTGCATCTATGACCTTGACCTTTGAACCTATGACCTTCATTCATATATAAAAATGATTGCTGTGCAAATACCTACAATATTCCAATATACATGTCTATACAAAAAGTTTATAGTTTTTGAGATAATTAACCATTTAAGTGTTCGTTCGCGTCTATGACCTTGACCTTTGAACCTATGACCTTCATTCATATATCAAAATGATCGATAGGCCAATACCTACAATATTCTAATATACATGCCTATACAAAAAGTTTATAGTTTTTGAGATAATTAACCATTTAAGTATTAGTTTGCATCTATGACCTTGACCTTTGAACCTATGAACTTCATTCATATATCAAAATGATTGTTGTGCAAAAGCCTACAATATTCTAATATACATGCCTATACAAAAAGTTTTTGAGATAATTAACCATTTAAAAAATTCGTTCCCAGCTATGACCTTGACCTTTGAACCTATGACCTTCATTCACATATCAAAATGATTGTTAGGCCAATACCTACAATATTCCAATAAACATGCCTATACAAAAAGTTTATAGTTTTTGAGATAATTAACCATTTAAGTATTCGTTTGCGTCTATAACCTTGACCTTTGAACCTATGACCTTCATTCATATATCAAACGATCATTAGGCCAATACCTACAATATTCCAATACACATGCCTATAAAAATAGTTTATAGTTTTTGAGATAATTAACCATTTAAGTATTCATTCGCATCTATGACCTTGACCTTTGAACCTATGACCTTTATTCATATATCAAAATGATCGTTAGGCCAATACCTACAATATTCCAATATACATGCCTATACAAAAGTTTAAAGTTTTGCAGATAATTAACTATTTTGGTATTCTTGGACATCTGTGACTTGACCTTTGAACCCATGACCCTGATCTATGTATCAAAATGATCGTCATGTCAATACCTGCAAATAACTGAAAATCCTACGCCATTATCACAAGAAATGTTAAAAAAATAGCATTTTTTATCAAAGGTCAAAACTGGGACATGACCTTGACCTTCGACCTTGACATCAATTGGAAGAAAATTGCAAGACAAGATCAACAGTGAAAACTCCATACAATTATCTTCAGCCGTTATGAAGTTATAACAATAAATGTCTCATTTTAAAAATTACGTAATTTTACACAAAAAACGCGTAACCTATTTTTCATCTAATTTTCATGAAAAACACAATTTTAATGTTCCTAGGTATGCTGAATCCAAATATCCAATCAAAATTTGCCTGCACCTTTTGGTTTCAGAGAAGAAGATTTTTTTGTCTTTTTGCTATTTTTAGTAACAGCGGCCATCTTGTTGGGCGTGGCCAAACCCCGAACACAATTTTGAAAGGCTGTTACCCAGGCATGATAATCACCAAGTTTCATCAAATATGGCCCAGTAGTTTTGGAGGAGAAGATTAAAATGTAAAGTTTACGCACGACACACGACGGACGACGGACGACGGACGGTGATAGATTGCAATAGCTCATCTGAGCCTTTGGCTCAGGTGAGCTAAAAAACCATAAAAAATAAATATGTGGACATGTCTAAATTTCTTTTACCTCAAAAATAAATACATACGAAATTAAATATGTTTACTGTATAGGTTTTCAACTTTGAAAGTAGAGACCCTCTTTGACCGAAATTAATTAGATTGGTAGTCCTTTAAAACTATAAATCTGTGATATTTTATAGGTGGAGAACACCATTAGATGGAGAAAGTTAAAGACAGAAGAAGGTGAAGACGTCATAGATGATTTTGGAATTCCCAAAAAGGAGAGTAATGCCAGAATTGTACGATGGTCCGATGGAAGGTAAATTCAATCACATCCCAAAATGCCAAGAAAATTTTTAGAAACTGGCAAATGTAGTTAAAAATTAAAAAAAAAGAAAAATTAATGTAAATAGAGCTTAAGTATCTTTTGTATTGAAGCACCTCTAGAGCCAGGTTAAAGGTAGGGGTTTAATGATACAATAAAAATCATATTGTGACACACACACACACACACACACACACACACACACACACACACACACACTTAGGCAAGCCTTGTTTTGAATCAAATCTATAAGACCTTGTGTTGAGATTTCCTTATCTCATCTGACCAGTAGCAGTAGATTCTATTAATCTTTTATATTGGAATGATGTTAAAAAAATGTACTTGCATAAATAAAACCCACAAGTAGTATATTATAACCCAAAAGTGTTTGATGTCATTATCAACTTTGCATTCAAATGTTCAAGAAATTTTGATTTTGGCAGTAACTGGTTGTGAAAATAGATCCTATTTGGATATTTTTACTGTATCAGAACATGTTATTTGAAACTCATATCATGGTAATCGATTAGAAGCTCATTGAACCTGTTGTACTAGTACAGTAAAACCTCAACTCATCTCCACCTTTTGTTCAGTCAGATTTTGGCGTTATAAAGAGGTTTGGCGATAAATTTAGGGAGGCAGATAAAGAAAACATAAACAAAATAGATTTTAGGACTTCAAAATAGTGTGGCGATAAGCCAGGTGGCAAAGTTATCAAGGGGTATTATAACAAGGTTTTACTATATATTATTACATTGTTACATCTCTAGTTAAAGGATTGGTATTTTCTTGCTATTTTTCTGCTTCATTTAATTCCTTTTACATTGTAGCATGTCATTACATTTAGGAGAAGAAATTTTTGATGTTCACACAATGCCAATTCAGGGAGATTTTAACCACTTGTTTGTCAGACAAGGTACTGGTTTACAAGGACAAAATGTATTCAAAACAAAGCTAGCATTCAGGTAAGTAATAGATAGATGTTCGGAGAGAGAGAGAAAGAGAGAGAGAGAGACATATTTTTGATGTTCACACACTGCCAATTCAGGGAGATTTTAACCACTTGTTTGTCAGACAAGGTACAGGTTTACAAGGACAAAATGTATTCAAAACAAAGCTAGCATTCAGGTAAGGGATAGATAGATGTTCGGAGAGAGAGAGAAAGAGAGAGAGAGATTTTTATGTACACAGAATGCCAATTCAAGTAGATTTTAATGTAAACCAAACAGCTTACTTTAATACTATCTCTGATTTAATTTGCTAAAATAATGGTTCCAATGGTCCTATAAAGTGGAGCAAAGTGGTGGTGTTTAACGCCTTAGTCAAGATGCTTTCACTTATATCAAGGCGCTCAGGTCAGGGATGGTGGAGGAAACTGAAGTCCCCTGAAATAACCAATGACCTTTGCTAAGTGAACCGACAATCTTTCTTGCACTAGGATCTGCTTGAGTGTGATTCCAACCTAGTCATTGATAGGAGCTGGGATCTGTAAGCATCTGCTTTGAACCACTTAGCCACCGAGTCAAATTGAACTCGGTGATGTGTTTTTTGGGTTAAAATAGCAGAAACACTTGGGCACTAATGACAGCTCTTGTTAAATTTTCTATCATTTATGCATTAAAAAACTTGGGCACTGATGACAGCTCTTTTTAAATTTTCTATCATATATGCATTAAAAAACTTGGGCACTGATGACAGCTCTTGTTAAATTTTCTATCATATATGCATTAAAAAACTTGGGCACTGATGACAGCTCTTGTTAAATTATCTATCATATATGCATTAAAAACTTGGGCACTGATGACAGCTCTTGTTAATTTTTCCATCATATATGCATTAAAAAACTTGGGCACTGATGACAGCTCTTGTTAAATTTTCTATCATTTATGCATTAAAAAACTTGGGCACTGATGACAGCTCTTGTTAAATTTTCTATCATATATGCATTAAAAAACATGGACACTGATGACGGCTCTTGTTAAATTTTCTATCATTTATGCATTAAAAAACTTGGACACTGATGACAGCTCTTGTTAAATTTTCTATCATATATGCATTAAAAACTTGGGCACTGATGACAGCTCTTGTTAAATTTTCTATCATATATGCATTAAAAAACTTGGGCACTGATGACAGCTCTTGTTAAATTTTCTATCATATATGCATTAAAAACTTGGGCACTGATGACAGCTCTTGTTAAATTTTCTATCATATATGCATTAAAAAACTTGGGCACTGATGACAGCTCTTGTTAAATTTTCTATCATATATGCATTAAAAAACTTGGGCACTGATGACAGCTCTTGTTAAATTTTCTATCATATATGCATTAAAAAACTTGGGCACTGATGACAGCTCTTGTTAAATTTTCTATCATATATGCATTAAAAAACTTGGGCACTGATGACAGCTCTTGTTAAATTTTCTATCATATATGCATTAAAAAACTTGGGCACTGATGACAGCTCTTGTTAAATTTTCTATCATATATGCATTAAAAACTTGGACACTGATGACAGCTCTTGTTAAATTTTCTATCATATATGCATTAAAAAACTTGGGCACTGATGACAGGTCTTGTTAAATTTTCTATCATATATGCATTAAAAAACTTGGGCACTGATGACAGCTCTTGTTAAATTTTCTATCATATATGCATTAAAAACTTGGGCACTGATGACAGCTCTTGTTAAATTTTCTATCATTTATGCATTAAAAAACTTGGGCACTGATGACAGCTCTTGTTAAATTTTCTATCATATATGCATTAAAAAACATGGACACTGATGACGGCTCTTGTTAAATTTTCTATCATTTATGCATTAAAAAACTTGGACACTGATGACAGCTCTTGTTAAATTTTCTATCATATATGCATTAAAAACTTGGGCACTGATGACAGCTCTTGTTAAATTTTCTATCATATATGCATTAAAAAACTTGGGCACTGATGACAGCTCTTGTTAAATTTTCTATCATATATGCAGTAAAAAACTTGGGCACTGATGACAGCTCTTGTTAAATTTTCTATCATATATGCATTAAAAAACTTGGGCACTGATGACAGCTCTTGTTTAATTTTCTATCATATATGCATTAAAAACTTGGGCACTGATGACAGCTCTTGTTAAATTTTCTATCATATATGCATTAAAAAACTTGGGCACTGATGACAGCTCTTGTTAAATTTTCTATCATATATGCATTAAAAAACTTCGGCACTGATGACAGCTCTTGTTAAATTTTCTATCATATATGCATTAAAAACTTGGGCACTGATGACAGCTCTTGTTAAATTTTCTATCATATATGCATTAAAAAACTTTGGCACTGATGACAGCTCTTGTTAAATTTTCTATCATATATGCATTAAGAAACTTCGGCACTGATGACAGCTCTTGTTAAATTTTCTATCATATATGCATTAAAAAACTTGGACACTGATGACAGCTCTTGTTAAATTTTCTATCATATATGCATTAAAAACTTGGGCACTGATGACAGCTCTTGTTAAATTTTCTATCATTTATGCATTAAAAAACTTGGGCACTGATGACAGCTCTTGTTAAATTTTCTATCATATATGCATTAAAAAAACTTGGACACTGATGACAGCTCTTGTTAAATTTTCTATCATATATGCATTAAAAAACTTGGGCACTGATGACAGCTCTTGTTAAATTTTCTATCATTTATGCATTAAAAAACTTGGGCACTGATGACAGCTCTTGTTAAATTTTCTATCATATATGCATTAAAAAAACTTGGACACTGATGACAGCTCTTGTTAAATTTTCTATCATATATGCATTAAAAAACTTGGGCACTGATGACAGCTCTTGTTAAATTTTCTATCATATATGCATTAAAAAACTTGGGCACTGATGACAGCTCTTGTTAAATTTTCTATCATATATGCATTAAAAAAACTTGGGCACTGATGACAGCTCTTGTTAAAGTTTCTATCATATATGCATTAAAAACTTGGGCACTGATGACAGCTCTTGTTAAATTTTCTATCATATATGCATTAAAAAAACTTGGGCACTGATGACAGCTCTTGTTAAATTTTCTATCATATATGCATTAAAAAACTTGGGCACTGATGACAGCTCTTGTTAAATTTTCTATCATATATGCATTAAAAAACTTGGGCACTGATGACAGCTCTTGTTAAATTTTCTATCATATATGCATTAAAAAAACTTGGGCACTGATGACAGCTCTTGTTAAATTTTCTATCATATATGCATTAAAAAAACTTGGGCACTGATGACAGCTCTTGTTAAATTTTCTATCATTTATGCATTAAAAAAACTTGGACACTGATGACAGCTCTTGTTAAATTTTCTATCATATATGCATTAAAAACTTGGGCACTGATGACAGCTCTTGTTAAATTTTCTATCATTTATGCATTAAAAAACTTGGGCACTGATGACGGCTCTTGTTAAATTTTCTATCATTTATGCATTAAAAAAACTTGGGCACTGATGACGGCTCTTGTTAAATTTTCTATCATATATGCATTAAAAAACTTGGGCACTGATGACAGCTCTTTTTAAATTTTCTATCATATATGCATTAAAAACTTGGGCACTGATGACAGCTCTTGTTAAATTTTCTATCATATATGCAATAAAAGAATTTTTTTACAACAATTATTCTCTTTTTTTCAGACCACATTCAACAGAATCATTTACGCATAGAAAAATGACCTTGTCCTTGGCTGACAGATCATCCAAAACACAAAAGGTCAAGGTCTTACCTATCTCGGGTCGTGACCCTGACGCAAGAAGAAGTGAAATGATCAAGGTATGGGTCATTTGCCACAAACAGGTTTCGGCCCTGTACCCCATTATACCCGTAACGTATGTGCAGAACACTTATTTCTAATGGATATGGGATCACATAAGATTCGCTTTCCTGTAAAACCATGTTGTTTCAAGAATTTGCTATGTAAATGTTTCACTTTTCTGTAAAATGATGTTGTTTCAGGAATTTGCTATGTAAATGTTTCACTTTTCTGTAAAATGATGTTGTTTCAGGAATTTGCGATGTAAATTTTTTCTAAAACGTTCTGCGGAAACGTTAAAAGCTATTGATTATGTGGTACAGCAGTGAACACCATTATAATTCAGATAAAAAATAACCTCAGTTTATATTTTTAACATGCTTGTAAACATTCATTGAGAAGCTGATGTCAGGACCTTGATTGTGGTGGTGTTCTAAATAGCTCAAAGTTTTCAACCAGTTCTACTCTTGATAATTTCAACATTTTCAATTGTGATATATTAGAAACAATTGGAAAAATAACCAGTCCTCCCCAAAGGTTACAGTCTTTGACTATGGGACTGTCTGCTATTTCCAACACTTATCATGGTAAAGTCATGACCAATCACACATAAGATTAAGATTAGAGTTGTAGATTAGAGTTGTAGGCTGTAAATATTTTCAGATTGAATTGGGTTCACCAGGTAGCAAATGATCCAAACATCTTAATATTTGTATGAATCTAGTCAAACCTGTCTGGAAAGGCCACCCAAGGGAACCAATAAAAGTGGCCTTCATGGGTACGTGGCCTTTATGTACAGTTCAAATAAAAGGAATAAAGAACAGTTGGGTTACAATTCTACTGCCCTTTATAAGCAAGTGACCGTTATATAGAGGTGGCCTTTGGACTGTATTTGGAAAATGATTGCATTACATATTACCGGAATAACATAAGTTTTTATGGAGGAAACATTAAAATGAAATAATAGTTCCACATAAATGTTATGGGGAATCACATGGTTTTGCTTGTTTTAATATATAAGTTTTGATAAATTTCCAGAAAAGAGATTGAACGAGGAAAATTTAATTGCCCAGAACAGAGTAAAATAAACAGAAAGAGACAAAAAACCATAATTCAAATTTTATATTCATTATTTCTAAAACATATTATTTACTTACAGTCAAACCTGCCTATAAAGGCCATCCAAGAAAAACAGTAAAGTGGCCTTTTTGGACAGGTGGCACATATATAAAGGTTCAAATAACACGAATAAAGAGGATCTGAGATAAACTTTTGCTAGCCTTTAAAAGCAGGTGGCCTTTAAGGTAGTTTCAATTATTTGAAAAAGGTTGTATTTTTAAATTGGTTTATTTTTTCAGAAAGAGGAGGAGAAACTCCGAGCGGCAATAAGAAGAGAGTGTAAAACGTCGTATGAAGGAGAAGTCACATTCCCGAGGATTGTCAGGCGTGTTTTTGGAGGGAGAGGAGGAGGACGAGGATGAAGCAGACATATCCATCTCCGCCATTAAACGACAATATAAACAACGTAAAGGTACAAATATACAGGATGCGTGATGGTGGGGGGAGTTGGGGTTTGGTGGTCGTCATGACTGTGTGATCTAAAGGGTACACTTATGGATCAAAATGCCTCTCACTGCCTAGATTGGAATCCAACTTGGTACAGATCCTAGTGCAAGAAAGTCAGAAAAATGACCCATCCTTACCTTAACCTTAATTCTCTCAGTGCCAGGAGGCACACAAGGCTTGGACGTCGCTCCTCCATATTGGTTGCTCTAAGGCTACATGACGTGTTGCGTTCCAGGTGTTCCAGCCTGCACCGTTCCTTTCTGCTTCTACCATCTGCCGCCAAGTTGTTTTAGGGCGGCCTCTATTCCTTCTACCCTCAGGAGTCCACCCAAGGGCAGCAACACATTTGTTGAAACTGACCCATACAACAGTGAATTTTGTTTGTAATGTACACTTGAGTTGATGGATTTGGTTGGGTGTCTAGCATGCACTCTTGCATATCACAGCACCACTCACTGCTTAGATTCAGATCCCACAAGGGACATATCCTAATGTGAGAAAGTTGGTCAGTTCACTTACCAAAGGTCTGTGGTTTTCCTCAGGCACTCTGGTTTCCTACACTATTCTTCCAAACAAATGAAGTGAGTTATCACAGTATTGTTGATAAGTTTGATGTCTCTGTGTCCAGGATTGCCCTGAATATATTTGACGTTCCATAGTTCCATGTTCCTTTCACACAATTTTGATTACACACGTGGCAGGTGTAGCTAGCTAAGCAGGAGGTGCTTACCCTTCCGGAGCACCCGGTCTCGCTTCCCTGGTGGAAGTTCACGTGTCTAACCTAACTTGTCAGTTCCAAAGTTTTTACTTTGCTTCTGGATAGTGATTTGGACATGGATTAGTATGTTTGTTTTTGATTATTGGTCATGTAGCACGCTGAAAAACACCATTCAAATTTCTCCATTCACACTCTTATTGACCAATCTTTGTATAAGTATATAAGAACTAGTGCAATACCATATTTACTTCTTCAGCCATGATTCAGACAACAGTTTCACAGGACAATGTGCGTAATATGAAAAAATGGATTCTGAAAACATCAGGATTTATTGTTTAATTTCTGTGCCAAACATATATTGCTAAATTATATAATAAATAATTTGATTATTTCATTTCTAGAAAAACCACAGATATATTCATCCGACAGCGATGACGCTTATGATTCAGATAAAGAAAAAAGTAGTGCCAAGAAATTAATGAACGCCAAAAAAGGAGCAATCAGTGACGAGGTAAGATGAACGTGTACGAGGATCAGTATTCATACTCCTTGAATAAATGACTGGTGACATAATAATTGATTCTACTGCAATTCAATTCTCCTTTGTTTCAAGCATTTTGATTGGTCATATTTTTCTATTACCTTTGCATGAATGGATTGGCTCTCAGTGACATTATGGATGACGCACAGAGGCATTTGAATTCCTATGCCACAGCCATGATATTTTTTACTTGTTACGGCAATATTGTTATTTAAATTATTGATTTGTTGTTGAAAAAATTTCTATTAATTGAATTATAAGAAATGAAGTTAATTTTTCTTTTTGTTATAAAAATATGAATGAATTGGACATTGAACTTGTAACATATTCACATACCAATTGTTCAGTGTGCAAAATTCCAATTCTTTCGTACTTCCATAACAAAAAGAAAAATCAACTTCATTCCTATAGTAAATCCGGATTTTATTGCTTGAACGTAATTTTTGTGTTAATTTGTATTTGAATTCATTCGGAAATTCTATATCATGTGCATATTAAAAGTGTTCAGATTAAAGTTATATTGCTGGTCAATACCTGATGAGTGAAATGCAAATTTATCTTCTCGCAAATAAATCTCATTTACATGATTTGCGAAGGGTTGAATATTTCAGTCGGCAATGAGGCTTACCGAGTCTCTGAGAGAAATATTCAACCTGAAGGGTACATACTCCCTATCCTGCATGGATTAACTCATAATTGATTCTTTTAATTCCATTTTGATGTTAATGTTTGGCTTCAAATATGAGTTACATTGACATCTACTAGTTACCTTTTCAGTCCGACCTGTTAACATTTCAGTTTGACCTGTTAACTTTTCAGTCTGACCTGTTAACTTTTCAGTCCGACCTGTTAACATTCCAGTCCGACCTGTTAACTTTTCAGTCTGACCTGTTAACATTCCAGTCCGACCTGTTAACATTTCAGTCTGACCTGTTAACTTTTCAGTCCGACCTGTTAACATTTCAGTCTGACCTGTTAACATTCCAGTCCGACCTGTTAACTTTTCAGTCTGACCTGTTAACATTCCAGTCCGACCTGTTAACATTCCAGTCCGACCTGTTAACATTTCAGTCTGACCTGTTAACTTTTCAGTCCGACCTGTTAACTTTTCAGTCCGACCTGTTAACATTTCAGTCTGACCTGTTAACATTCCAGTCTGACCTGTTAACTTTTCAGTCCAACCTGTTAACATTTCAGTCTGACCTGTTAACATTCCAGTCCGACCTGTTAACTTTTCAGTCCAACCTGTTAACTTTTCAGTCCGACCTATTAACATTCCAGTCCGACCTGTTAACTTTTCAGTCCGACCTGTTAACTTTTCAGTCCGACCTATTAACATTCCAGTCCGACCTGTTAACTTTTCAGTCCGACCTGTTAACTTTTCAGTCCAACCTGTTAACTTTTCAGTCCGACCTATTAACATTCCAGTCCGACCTGTTAACTTTTCAGTCCGACCTATTAACATTTCAGTCTGACCAGTTAACATTTCAGTCTGACCTGTTAACTTTTCAGTCCGACCTATTAACATTTCAGTCTGACCTATTAACATTTCAGTCTGACCAGTTAAAATTTCAGTCTGACCATTTAACTTTTCAGTCCGACCTGTTAACTTTTCAGTCCGACTTGTAAACATTTCAGTCCTACCTGTTAACTTTTCTCTCCAACCCATTAACATTTCAGTTTTTCCTGTTAAATTTTCAGTCCAAGCTGTAAATTTTTGTTCTAACATTTTAATTTTTTTTTTTTAATTTTCAGTCTGGACATGAACCTTTTTGCAAATTCACCAATATGTTCATATAAAAACTCTAAAATAACTAAACAGGAGGCGTTTACTCTTCCTGAACATCCAGCCTCACATCCCTAATGGAAGTTTACATGTTTAACTTTCAAAGTTTTAATTTTGCTTGGGGATTGTGATTTGCACATAGATTAGTATGTTTGATTTTGATTTAAGATACTGTCCATTAGAATTTTAGCATTGTTGCTGACATTGACAACCATGGCATTCAGCCAGCGATGATTTTGTTACATTTTCAAACACTACCTTCTGCCTTTTAAATTGGGAAAATTTAAAATTCTGAAATACAGCAAACTGCATTATGGCGTGTTTGCAATAGCTTAGGATCCCCATTGCAAAGATGTTATGTTGTGACAATATCTAGTAAGCACAACTAGATTTGATTTGCTGGTATACCACTGTTGTTTTGGGAAATTTAATGGTCAAATGGGGAAATTTTGTCATTTTTCCCAAGGGGAAACTACCTTTATTCGGTAGTAGTTTTAGGCAAACAAAATCATTGACCATCCATTTTAACACATACTACATGTTATCTTTATTTTATATTTCATTTAGGATTCGGGTTCTGACACTGGACCGAGGAAAAAGAAAGCCAGGATCGTAGAAAGTGATGAAGAGGATGAGGGAGACCAGGATGACATGGACTCAGATAGAGGGGGACGGGGATCAGAAGCTGAAGGGGGTGGGGCAAGTGACGGTGGGGGAGGGGGAGGGTCAGAGAATGAGGATATGAGTGATTGAAGAACTGCAAACAATTTTGGATGTTTATTAGAAAGAGTTTATTAGGGCGAGAATATGGAAAAACTTGAAAATATCCCTTTTGGTAGGGATATGGCTCAGTTGAACATCTTAAGAACTCAAAACATAACCATTTGAGTTGTGATATTTTATTTTTATGTTAGTCAAAGATTTGAGAATACGGTAACATAACATTCTGGACTCAATTTAAGAACTGAACAAATTAAATCGGAAAATAATTTAAACGGGGAAATATGAGTTGTGATGTTTAGTTTTGATGTCAAACGGAGATTAAGAATACATTACACCCTGGACTCAAATAAGGAAATTACAAACAGGGAAATTTGAGTTGTAATGTTTAATTTTCATGTTGAACAAAGATTTGAAAATACACAACACCCTGGACTCAATTTAAGATCTGGACTAATGAGGAAATTACAAACAGGAATTTGAGTTGTGATGTTTAATTTTGATGTTGAACAAAGATTTTAAGAATGTTTCATTAGAGGATGATTGAACACCAGAGCAATGAAGAAAAATAACTTTTAACCCTCTTGCTGCCAAAAGGACATATATGCATCACCTACCTGTCCTTTCAATGAAACTGACAACTCTTGGTTACAGACTCGGACATACTTATAATATTATTGTTAAGTTAATAAAAAAATAAAATGTTGACTTTTGAGGTAAAAATCTACCATTACCTAATGATGTCATATTATTACAAAACGTGTATGACATCATAATCTTTAGTTGATGTCATATTTACTTCAGTATGGTACTTTCTATTTAGAAACTTTAATTTCTGCACTGCCAATACTGTTTCCAAATTCAGTTTGGCAGCAAGAGGGTTAAAGAGCAGTTAGGTTGTTATCAGGGGAGATAAACTAGACCTGAACAGTGTTAATATGACTAACCAGGTCCAGACAACCCTAGGGTAATTTTTGAAATTTAGAATAACTCATCTCATATAAAATGAGATGGTCTCATTTTCACATTTGCAGTCTGAATTTTTGAAGACTTCATTTAGATGATGATTGTACGATTTTAAAGTCTACAAGTTGATCTGGCAGTCAATGTGCACACCACATCTCTTAGAATCTCCAAATTCCCAAGCTGGGTTTGAAGTAGTAAAAAATACAGCCATTGACCTTTAAGGTATGTTAGGTCAAATCCAAGGTCAAGTAAAAAAAATAAAGAGTCAGTTTAGAATTTGAAAACCTGGACGTTCATGAACCAATATCAATTTACTCCAGATTAATTTTCAATTATTATGTAACATATAGCAAATTCCCAAGCTGGGTCTTTAGCGATAAAAATGCAGCCATTGACCTTTAAGGTATGTTAGGCCAAAACCAAGGTCAAGGTAAAAAGAAAAAATTAGAGTCAGTTTGGAAATTGAAATCTGTACATGCTTGAACCAAGATCAATTTACTCCAGATTAATTTTTGATTAATTATGAATCAGTTTGGAAGTTGAAACCTATACATGCATGAACCAAGATCAATTTTATTCAACACCAGATTTATTTTCGTTTAATAGTGAAACAAATTCCATTCTTCAAACTTGCAAATATTTATTCTGGTATATGTAAGCTGTAGGCCCTGAATATAGGGCTTAAATACTGTAAAGAGGATTATTTTCGTGGGTTGAAATTTTGCGATTTCTGAAATCTGGCATTTCGTGTTGAATTAAGACCAATCAAGATAAAATTTCACTGGCCTTTAAAAGCAGGTGCCCCTTATATAGAGGTTTAAATATCATGAATAAGGAGCAATTTGGATAGAATTTTACTGGGGAAAACCAAGGGTCTTGATATACAGGTTCAAATAACACGAATATAGAGCAATTGGGATGAAAGTTTACTGGCCTTTAAAAGCAGTTCGCTCTTATACAGAGTGACCTTTCAGGCAGGTTCAACTGTACTTATATCAATGCTTTAGTTCATGTATATCATGTTCTTCATCACCAACAAATTTGTATTGTTCCTTATAGGAATACAGTTTAAACCTGCCTTAAAGGCTACCTCTACATTATATCCACCTGCTTTTAAAGACCAATACATTTTATCCTAATTACCGGTACTCTTTATTCATGTTATTTGAACCTGTATATAGGGGGCACCTGCTCATAGGTCCATCTTTACCTGCCTAAAAGGCCACCTCTATATAAGTGTCACCTGCTTTTAAAGGCCAGTAAAATTTTATCCCAATTGCTCCTTATTCATGATATTAGAACCTATATATATATATATATATATATATATATATATATATATATATAAAACCACCTGCACATAAAGATCAGTTTTACTGGCTGCCTTAAGCAGGTTCGACTGAACCTATTTTTGAAAAAAAGTCATTGTACATCATTTCATAAAATTAATGTATATATTTTCATCTATTTGTAAAATAAAATATTTAAATGTAAAGAAACAGTGTTTTTTTATAAATTGGTACCACTACAGTAATGCTCGCATCTTCCATGTCTATGAATAGATTTTGATCAAACTTCAAACAATAGTAAACCAACATGAGACAATGTGTCGCATAACATATTTATGTGCATAAGTCAATGGTCAAGGTCAAGGTCGGGGGGGGGGGGGGGTATTTCGCTCTCAAGAGACAGTTCTAGTTGCCTCTAAGCCTGGCTAGGTTTGACCAAGACTTGAAAATACATGCAGGTAGTGACTACTTTGCCAGGCATTTAGAAATTTAAGTCACTGGGTCCTTTGGAGGAGACCTTAAAACATTACGCCCCATGTCATGACAGATGTGGCACATAAAGAACCCTCCCTGCACATTGCCCCGAGCAATGCAAAGGTAAATATTTCTGCCACTTTACCTATAGCTGATTACATCTTGATATGAGTGAAATATCTTGACTGGAGCATGAAACCTTCATTCAATCAATCAATCTTTCTTCTAAATTATTTGATTTTACAGTGATAGGTCATTGTAAAAATAATTTGGGAGAGAAATTCTGTATTAAATGATGTGTTTTATGCCTCAGTCAAGATGGTGTTCAACTCATATTAATGCAGCCAAATCCGAAAAGGTTGAGGAAAATGGAGTATCTTGGTTAAACAAAAGACTTCCTGCAAGCAAATTGACACACTTTCTCACAAAGAGTCTGTCCCAGTTAAGATTCAAACTTAGGTGATAAGAGGCACTGTGATCGGTATGCAAACTGCAGCAAACTTTTTCATGCTAGGATTTGTCTCAATTTTGTATCCAAACCTAGGTGGTGAGAGCCACTGTATGCAAACCACAGACCTTCAGCAATCATACCGACAAACTAGGATAAATCCCAATAATGATTCAAAATATAGGTGATGAGAGGGCACTGTATGTATACAAACCACAGACCTTCAGCAATCATACCGACAAACTAGGAAATCCCAATAATGATTCAAAATATAGGTGATGAGAGGGCACTGTATTGTATACAAACCACAGACCTTCAGCAATCATACCGACAACTAGGAAATCCCAATAATGATTCAAAATATAGGTGATGAGAGGGCACTGTATTGTATACAACCACAGACCTTCAGCAATCATACCGACAAACTAGATAAATCCCAATAATGATTCAAAATATAGGTGATGAGAGGGCACTGTATTGTATACAAACCACAGACCTTCAGCATCATACCGACAAACTAGGATAAATCCCATAATGATTCAAAATAGGTGATGAGAGGCACTGTATGTATACAAACCACAGACCTTCAGCAATCATACCGACAAACTAGGATAAATCCCAATAATGATTCAAAATATAGGTGATGAGAGGGCACTGTATTGTATACAAACCACAGACCTTCAGCAATCATACCGACAAACTAGGATAAATCCCAATAATGATTCAAATATAGGTGATGAGAGGGCACTGTATTGTATACAAACCACAGACCTTCAGCAATCATACCGACAAACTAGGATAAATCCCAATAATGATTCAAAATATAGGTGATGAGGGCACTGTATTGTATACAAACCACAGACCTTCAGCAATCATACCGACAAACTAGGATAAATCCCAATAATGATTCAAAATATAGGTGATGAGAGGGCACTGTATTGTATACAACACACAGACCTTCAGCAATCATACCGACAAACTAGGATAAATCCCAATAATGATTCAAAATATAGTGATGAGAGGGCAACTGTATTGTATACAAACCACAGACCTTCAGCAATCATACCGACAAACTAGGATAAATCCCATAATGATTCAAAAATAGGTGATGAGAGGGCACTGTATTGTATACAAACCACAGACCTTCAGCAATCATACCGAAACTAGGATAAATCCCATAATGATTCAAAATATAGGTGATGAGAGGGCACTGTATTGTATACAAACCACAGACCTTCAGCAATCATACCGACAACTAGGATAATCCCAATAATGATTCAAATATAGGTGATGAGAGGGCACTGTATTGTATACAAACACAGACCTTCAGCAATCATACCGACAAACTAGGATAAATCCCAATAATGATTCAAAATATAGTGATGAGAGGGCACTGTATTGTATACAAACCACAGACCTTCAGCAATCATACCGACAAACTAGGATAAATCCCAATAATGATTCAAAATATAGGTGATGAGAGGGCACTGTATTGTATACAAACCACAGACCTTCAGCAATCATACCGACAAACTAGGATAAATCCAATAATGATTCAAAACTATAGGTGATGAGAGGGCCTGTATTGTATACAAACCACAGACCTTCAGCAATCATACCGACAACTAGGATAAATCCCAATAATGATTCAAAATATAGGTGAGAGAGGGCACTGTATTGTATACAAACCACAGACCTTCAGCAATCATACCGACAAACTAGGATAAATCCCAATAATGATTCAAATATAGGTGATGAGGGCACATTGTATACAAACCACAGACCTTCAGCAATCATACCGACAACTAGGATAAATCCAATAATGATTCAAAATATAGGTGATGAGAGGGCACTGTATTGTATACAAACCACAGACCTTCAGCAATCATACCGACAACTAGGATAAATCCATAATGATTCAAAATATAGGTGATGAGAGGGCACTGTATTGTATAAACCACAGACCTTCAGCAATCATACCGACAAACTAGGATAAATCCCAATAATGATTCAAAATATAGGTGATGAGAGGGCACTGTATTGTATACAAACCACAGACCTTCAGCAATCATACCGACAAACTAGGTAAATCCAATAATGATTCAAAATATAGGTGATGAGAGGGCACTGTATTGTATACAAACCACAGACCTTCAGCATCATACCGACAAACTAGGATAAATCCCAATAATGATTCAAAATATAGGTGATGAGAGGGCACTGATTGTATACAAACCACAGACCTTCAGCAATCATACCGACAAACTAGGATAAATCCCAATAATGTCAAAATATAGGTGATGAGAGGGCACTGTATTGTATACAAACCACAGACCTTCAGCAATCATACCGACAAACTAGGATAAATCCCAATAATGATTCAAAATATAGGTGATGAGAGGGCACTGTATTGTATACAAACCACAGACTTCAGCAATCATACCGACAAACTAGATAAATCCCAATAATGATTCAAAATATAGGTGATGAGAGGGCACTGTATTGTATACAACCACAGACCTTCACAATCATACCGACAAACTAGGATAATCCCAATAATGATTCAAAATATAGGTGATGAGAGGGCACTGTATTGTATACAAACCACAGACCTTCAGCAATCATACCGACAAACTAGGATAAATCCCAATAATGATTCAAATATAGGTGATGAGAGGGCACTGTATGTATACAAACCACAGACCTTCAGCAATCATACCGACAAACTAGGATAAATCCCAATAATGATTCAAAATATAGGTGATGAGAGGGCACTGTATTGTATACAAACACAGACCTCAGCAATCATACCGACAAACTAGGATAATCCCAATAATGATTCAAAATATAGTGATGAGAGGGCACTGTATTGTATAAACCACAGACCTTCAGAATCATACCGACAAACTAGATAAATCCCAATAATGATTCAAAATATAGGTGATGAGAGGGCACTGTATTGTATACAAACCACAGACCTTCAGCAATCATACCGACAAACTAGGATAAATCCCAATAATGATTCAAAATATAGGTGATGAGAGGGCACTGTATTGTATACAAACCACAGACCTTCAGCATCATACCGACAAACTAGGATAAATCCCAATAATGATTCAAAATATAGGTGATGAGAGGGCACTGTATTGTATACAAACCACAGACCTTCAATCATACCGACAAACTAGGATAATCCCAATAATGATTCAAAATATAGGTGATGAGAGGGCACTGTATTGTATACAAACCACAGACCTTCAGCAATCATACCGACAAACTAGGATAAATCCCAATAATGATTCAAAATATAGGTGATGAGAGGGCACTGTATTGTATACAAACCACAGACCTTCAGCAATCATACCGACAAACTAGGATAAATCCCAATAATGATTCAAAATATAGGTGATGAGAGGGCACTGTATTGTATACAAACCACAGACCTTCAGCAATCATACCGACAACTAGGATAAATCCCAATAATGATTCAAATATAGGTGATGAGAGGGCACTGTATTGTATACAAACCACAGACCTTCAGCATCATACGACAAACTAGGATAAATCCCAATAATGATTCAAAATATAGGTGATGAGAGGGCACTAGTATACAAACCACAGACCTTCAGCAATCACCGACAAACTAGGATAAATCCCAATAATGATTCAAAATATAGTGATGAGAGGGCACTGTATTGATACACCACAGACCTTCAGCAATCATACCGACAAACTAGGATAAATCCCAATAATGATTCAAAATATAGGTGATGAGAGGGCACTGTATTGTATACAAACCACAGACCTTCAGCAATCATACCGACAAACTAGGATAAATCCCATAATGATTCAAAATATAGGTGATGAGAGGGCACTGTATTGTATACAAACCACAGACCTTCAGCAATCATACGACAAACTAGGATAAATCCCAATAATGATTCAAATATAGGTTGAAGGGCACTGTATTGTATACAAACCACAGACCTTCGCAATCATACCGACAAACTAGGATAAATCCCAATAATGATTCAAATAGGTGATGAGAGGGCACTGTATTGTATACAAACCACAGACCTTCAGCAATCATACCGACAAACTAGGATAAATCCCAATAATGATTCAAAATATAGGTGATGAGAGGGCACTGTATTGTATACAAACCACAGACCTTCAGCAATCATACGACCAAACTAGGATAAATCCCAATAATGATTCAAAATATAGGTGATGAGAGGGCACTGTATTGTATACAACCACAGACCTTCAGCAATCATACCGACAAACTAGGATAAATCCCAATAATGATTCAAAATATAGTGATGAGAGGGCACTGTATTGTATACAAACCACAGACCTTCAGCAATCATACCGACAAACTAGGATAAATCTCCAATAATGATTCAAAATATAGGGATGAGAGGGCACTGTATTGTATACAAACCACAGACCTTCAGCAATCATACGACAAACTAGGATAAATCCCAATAATGATTCAAAATATAGGTGATTGAGAGGGCACTGTTGTATACAAACACAGACCTTCAGCAATCATACCCGACAAACTAGGATAAATCCCAATAATGATTCAAAATATAGTGATGAGAGGGCACTGTATTGTATACAAACCACAGACCTTCAGCAATCATACCGACAAACTAGGATAAATCCATAATGATTCAAAATATAGGTGATGAGAGGGCACTGTATTGTATACAACCCACAGACCTTCAGCAATCATACGACAAACTAGGATAAATCCCAATAATGATTTCAAAATATAGGTGATGAGAGGGCACTGTATTGTATACAAACCACAGACCTTCAGCAATCATACCGACAAACTAGGAAATCCCAATAATGATTCAAAATATAGGTGATGAGAGGGCACTGTATTGTATACAAACCACAGACCTTCAGCAATCATACCGACAAACTAGGATAAATCCCAATAATGATTCAAAATATAGGTGATGAGAGGGCACTGTATTGTATACAAACCACAGACCTTCAGCAATCATACCGACAAACTAGGATAAATCCCAATAATGATTCAAAATATAGGTGATGAGAGGGCACTGTATTGTATACAAACCACAGACCTTCAGCAATCATACCGACAAACTAGGATAAATCCCAATAATGATTCAAAATATAGGTGATGAGAGGGCACTGTATTGTATACAAACCACAGACCTTCAGCAATCATACCGACAAACTAGGATAAATCCCAATAATGATTCAAAATATAGGTGATGAGAGGGCACTGTATTGTATACAAACCACAGACCTTCAGCAATCATACCGACAAACTAGGATAAATCCCAATAATGATTCAAAATATAGGTGATGAGAGGGCACTGTATTGTATACAAACCACAGACCTTCAGCAATCATACCGACAAACTAGGATAAATCCCAATAATGATTCAAAATATAGGTGATGAGAGGGCACTGTATTGTATACAAACCACAGACCTTCAGCAATCATACCGACAAACTAGGATAAATCCCAATAATGATTCAAAATATAGGTGATGAGAGGGCACTGTATTGTATACAAACCACATACCTTCAGCAATCATACCGACAAACTAGATAAATCCCAATAATGATTCAAAATATAGGTGATGAGAGGGCACTGTATTGTATACAAACCACAGACCTTCAGCAATCATACCGACAAACTAGGATAAATCCCAATAATGATTCAAAATATAGGTGATGAGAGGGCACTGTATTGTATACAAACCACAGACCTTCAGCAATCATACCGACAAACTAGGATAAATCCCAATAATGATTCAAAATATAGGTGATGAGAGGGCACTGTATTGTATACAAACCACAGACCTTCAGCAATCATACCGACAAACTAGGATAATCCCAATAATGATTCAAAATATAGGTGATGAGAGGGCACTGTATACAAACCACAGACCTTCAGCAATCATACCGACAAACTAGGATAAATCCCAATAATGATTCAAAATATAGGTGATGAGAGGGCACTGTATTGTATACAAACCACAGACCTTCAGCAATCATACCGACAAACTAGGATAAATCCCAATAATGATTCAAAATATAGGTGATGAGAGGGCACTGTATTGTATACAAACCACAGACCTTCAGCAATCATACCGACAAACTAGGATAAATCCCAATAATGATTCAAATATAGGTGATGAGAGGGCACTGTATTGTATACAAACCACAGACCTTCAGCAATCATACCGACAAACTAGGATAAATCCCAATAATGATTCAAAATATAGGTGATGAGAGGGCACTGTATTGTATACAAACCACAGACCTTCAGCAATCATACCGACAAACTAGGATAAATCCCAATAATGATTCAAAATATAGGTGATGAGAGGCACTGTATTGTATACAAACCACAGACCTTCAGCAATCATACCGACAAACTAGGATAAATCCCAATAATGATTCAAAATATAGGTGATGAGAGGGCACTGTATTGTATACAAACCACAGACCTTCAGCAATCATACCGACAAACTAGGATAAATCCCAATAATGATTCAAAATAGGTGATGAGAGGGCACTGTATTGTATACAAACCACAGACCTTCAGCAATCATACCGACAAACTAGGATAAATCCCAATAATGATTCAAAATATAGGTGATGAGAGGGCACTGTATTGTATACAAACCACAGACCTTCAGCAATCATACCGACAAACTAGGATAAATCCCAATAATGATTCAAAATATAGGTGATGAGAGGGCACTGTATTGTATACAAACCACAGACCTTCAGCAATCATACCGACAAACTAGGATAAATCCCAATAATGATTCAAAATATAGGTGATGAGAGGGCACTGTATTGTATACAAACCACAGACCTTCAGCAATCATACCGACAAACTAGGATAAATCCCAATAATGATTCAAAATATAGGTGATGAGAGGGCACTGTATTGTATACAAACCACAGACCTTCAGCAATCATACCGACAAACTAGGATAAATCCCAATAATGATTCAAAATATAGGTGATGAAGGGCACTGTATTGTATACAAACCACAGACCTTCAGCAATCATACCGACAAACTAGGATAAATCCCAATAATGATTCAAAATATAGGTGATGAGAGGCACTGTATTGTATACAAACCACAGACCTTCAGCAATCATACCGACAAACTATGGATAAATCCCAATAATGATTCAAAATATAGGTGATGAGAGGGCACTGTATTGTATACAAACCACAGACCTTCAGCAATCATACCGACAAACTAGGATAAATCCCAATAATGATTCAAAATATAGGTGATGAGAGGGCACTGTATTGTATACAAACCACAGACCTTCAGCAATCATACCGACAAACTAGGATAAATCCCAATAATGATTCAAAATATAGGTGATGAGAGGGCACTGTATTGTATACAAACCACAGACCTTCAGCAATCATACCGACAAACTAGGATAAATCCCAATAATGATTCAAAATATAGGTGATGAGAGGGCACTGTATTGTATACAAACCACAGACCTTCAGCAATCATACCGACAAACTAGGATAAATCCCAATAATGATTCAAAATATAGGTGATGAGAGGGCACTGTATTGTATACAAACCACAGACCTTCAGCAATCATACCGACAAACTAGGATAAATCCCAATAATGATTCAAAATATAGGTGATGAAGGGCACTGTATTGTATACAAACCACAGACCTTCAGCAATCATACCGACAAACTAGGATAAATCCCAATAATGATTCAAAATATAGGTGATGAGAGGGCACTGTATTGTATACAAACCACAGACCTTCAGCAATCATACCGACAAACTAGGATAAATCCCAATAATGATTCAAAATATAGGTGATGAGAGGCACTGTATTGTATACAAACCACATACCTTCAGCAATCATACCGACAAACTAGGATAAATCCCAATAATGATTCAAAATATAGTGATGAGAGGGCACTGTATTGTATACAAACCACAGACCTTCAGCAATCATACCGACAAACTAGGATAAATCCCAATAATGATTCAAAATATAGGTGATGAGAGGGCACTGTATTGTATACAAACCACAGACCTTCAGCAATCATACCGACAAACTAGGATAAATCCCAATAATGATTCAAAATATAGGTGATGAGAGGGCACTGTATACAAACCACAGACCTTCAGCAATCATACCGACAAACTAGGATAAATCCCAATAATGATTCAAATATAGGTGATGAGAGGGCACTGTATTGTATACAAACCACAGACCTTCAGCAATCATACCGACAAACTAGGATAAATCCCAATAATGATTCAAAATATAGGTGATGAGAGGGCACTGTATTGTATACAAACCACAGACCTTCAGCAATCATACCGACAAACTAGGATAAATCCCAATAATGACTCAAAATATAGGTGATGAGAGGGCACTGTATTGTATACAAACCACAGACCTTCAGCAATCATACCGAAACTAGGATAAATCCCAATAATGATTCAAAATATAGGTGATGAGAGGGCACTGTATTGTATACAAACCACAGACCTTCAGCAATCATACCGACAAACTAGGATAAATCCCAATAATGATTCAAATATAGGTGATGAGAGGGCACTGTATTGTATACAAACCACAGACCTTCAGCAATCATACCGACAAACTAGGATAAATCCCAATAATGATTCAAAATATAGGTGATGAGAGGGCACTGTATTGTATACAAACCACAGACCTTCAGCAATCATACCGACAAACTAGGATAAATCCCAATAATGATTCAAAATATAGGTGATGAGAGGGCACTGTATTGTATGCAAACCACAGACCTTCAGCAATCATACCGACAAACTAGGATAAATCCCAATAATGATTCAAAATATAGGTGATGAGAGGGCACTGTATTGTATACAAACCACAGACCTTCAGCAATCATACCGACAAACTAGGATAAATCCCAATAATGATTCAAAATATAGGTGATAGAGGGCACTGTATTGTATACAAACCACAGACCTTCAGCAATCATACCGACAAACTAGGATAAATCCCAATAATGATTCAAATATAGGTGATGAGAGGGCACTGTATTGTATACAAACCACAGACCTTCAGCAATCATACCGACAAACTAGGATAAATCCCAATAATGATTCAAAATATAGGTGATGAGAGGGCACTGTATTGTATACAAACCACAGACCTTCAGCAATCATACCGACAAACTAGGATAAATCCCAATAATGATTCAAAATATAGGTGATGAGAGGGCACTGTATTGTATACAAACCACAGACCTTCAGCAATCATACCGACAAACTAGGATAAATCCCAATAATGATTCAAAATATAGGTGATGAGAGGGCACTGTATTGTATACAAACCACAGACCTTCAGCAATCATACGACAAACTAGGATAAATCCCAATATGATTCAAAATATAGGTGATGAGAGGGCACTGTATTGTATACAAACCACAGACCTTCAGCAATCATACCGACAAACTAGGATAAATCCCAATAATGATTCAAAATATAGGTGATGAGAGGGCACTGTATTGTATACAAACCACAGACCTTCAGCAATCATACCGACAAACTAGGATAAATCCAATAATGATTCAAATATAGGTGATGAGAGGGCACTGTATTGTATACAAACCACAGACCTTCAGCAATCATACCGACAAACTAGGATAAATCCCAATAATGATTCAAAATATAGGTGATGAGAGGGCACTGTATTGTATACAAACCACAGACCTTCAGCAATCATACCGACAAACTAGGATAAATCCCAATAATGATTCAAAATATAGGTGATGAGAGGGCACTGTATTGTATACAAACCACAGACCTTCAGCAATCATACCGACAAACTAGGATAATCCCAATAATGATTCAAAATATAGGTGATGAGAGGGCACTGTATTGTATACAAACCACAGACCTTCAGCAATCATACCGACAAACTAGGATAAATCCCAATAATGATTCAAAATATAGGTGATGAGAGGGCACTGTATTGTATACAAACCACAGACCTTCAGCAATCATACCGACAAACTAGGATAAATCCCAATAATGATTCAAAATATAGGTGATGAGAGGGCACTGTATTGTATACAAACCACAGACCTTCAGCAATCATACCGACAAACTAGGATAAATCCCAATAATGATTCAAAATATAGGTGATGAGAGGGCACTGTATTGTATACAAACCACAGACCTTCAGCAATCATACCGACAAACTAGGATAAATCCCAATAATGATTCAAAATATAGGTGATGAGAGGGCACTGTATTGTATGCAAACCACAGACCTTCAGCAATCATACCGACAAACTAGGATAAATCCCAATAATGATTCAAAATATAGTGATAGAGGGCACTGTATACAAACCACAGACCTTCAGCAATCATACCGACAAACTAGGATAAATCCCAATAATGATTCAAATATAGGTGATGAGAGGGCACTGTATTGTATACAAACCACAGACCTTCAGCAATCATACCGACAAACTAGGATAAATCCAATAATGATTCAAAATATAGGTGATGAGAGGGCACTGTATTGTATGCAAACCACAGACCTTCAGCAATCATACCGACAAACTAGGATAAATCCCAATAATGATTCAAAATATAGGTGATGAGAGGGCACTGTATTGTATACAAACCACAGACCTTCAGCAATCATACCGACAAACTAGGATAAATCCCAATAATGATTCAAAATATAGGTGATGAGAGGGCACTGTATTGTATACAAACCACAGACCTTCAGCAATCATACGACAAACTAGGATAAATCCCAATAATGATTCAAAATATAGGTGATGAGAGGGCACTGTATACAAACCACAGACCTTCAGCAATCATACCGACAAACTAGGATAAATCCCAATAATGATTCAAAATATAGGTGATGAGAGGGCACTGTATTGTATACAAACCACAGACCTTCAGCAATCATACCGACAAACTAGGATAAATCCCAATAATGATTCAAAATATAGGTGATGAGAGGGCACTGTATTGTATACAAACCACAGACCTTCAGCAATCATACCGACAAACTAGGATAAATCCCAATAATGATTCAAAATATAGGTGATGAAGGGCACTGTATTGTATACAAACCACAGACCTTCAGCAATCATACCGACAAACTAGGATAAATCCCAATAATGATTCAAAATATAGGTGATGAGAGGGCACTGTATACAAACCACAGACCTTCAGCTATCATACAGACAAACTAGATAAATCCCAATAATGATTCAAAATATAGGTTGAGAGGGCACTGTATACAAACCACAGACCTTCAGCAATCATACCGACAAACTAGGATAAATCCCAATAATGATTCAAAATATAGGTGATGAGAGGGCACTGTATTGTATACAAACCACAGACCTTCAGCAATCATACCGACAAACTAGGATAAATCCCAATAATGATTCAAAATATAGGTGATGAGAGGGCACTGTATTGTATACAAACCACAGACCTTCAGCAATCATACCGACAAACTAGGATAAATCCCAATAATGATTCAAAATATAGGTGATGAGAGGGCACTGTATTGTATACAAACCACAGACCTTCAGCAATCATACCGACAAACTAGGATAAATCCCAATAATGATTCAAAATATAGGTGATGAGAGGGCACTGTATTGTATACAAACCACAGACCTTCAGCAATCATACCGACAAACTAGGATAAATCCCAATAATGATTCAAAATATAGGTGATGAGAGGGCACTGTATTGTATACAAACCACAGACCTTCAGCAATCATACCGACAAACTAGGATAAATCCCAATAATGATTCAAAATATAGGTGATGAGAGGGCACTGTATTGTATACAAACCACAGACCTTCAGCAATCATACCGACAAACTAGGATAAATCCCAATAATGATTCAAAATATAGGTGATGAGAGGGCACTGTATTGTATACAAACCACAGACCTTCAGCAATCATACCGACAAACTAGGATAAATCCCAATAATGATTCAAAATATAGTGATGAGAGGGCACTGTATTGTATACAAACCACAGACCTTCAGCAATCATACCGACAAACTAGGATAAATCCCAATAAGATTCAAAATATAGGTGATGAGAGGGCACTGTATTGTATACAAACCACAGACCTTCAGCAATCATACCGACAAACTAGGATAAATCCCAATAATGATTCAAAATATAGGTGATGAGAGGGCACTGTATACAAACCACAGACCTTCAGCTATCATACAGACAAACTAGGATAAATCCCAATAAAGATTCAAAATATAGGTGATGAGAGGGCACTGTATTGTATACAAACCACAGACCTTCAGCAATCATACCGACAAACTAGGATAAATCCCAATAATGATTCAAATATAGGTGATGAGAGGGCACTGTATTGTATACAAACCACAGACCTTCAGCAATCATACCGACAAAACTAGGATAACCCAATAATGATTCAAAATATAGGTGATGAGAGGGCACTGTATTGTATACAAACCACAGACCTTCAGCAATCATACCGACAAACTAGGATAAATCCCAATAATGATCAAAATATAGGTGATGAGAGGGCACTGTATTGTATACAAACCACAGACCTTCAGCAATCATACCGACAAACTAGGATAAATCCCAATAATGATTCAAAATATAGGTGATGAGAGGGCACTGTATTGTATACAAACCACAGACCTTCAGCTATCATACAGACAAACTAGGATAAATCCCAATAATGATTCAAAATATAGGTGATGAGAGGGCACTGTATTGTATACAAACCACAGACCTTCAGCAATCATACCGACAAACTAGGATAAATCCAATAATGATTCAAAATATAGGTGATGAGAGGGCACTGTATTGTATACAACCACAGACCTTCAGCAATCATACCGACAAACTAGGATAAATCCCAATAATGATTCAAAATATAGGTGATGAGAGGGCACTGTATACAAACCACAGACCTTCAGCAATCATACGACAAACTAGGATAAATCCCAATAATGATTCAAAATATAGGTGATGAGAGGGCACTGTATTGTATACAAACCACAGACCTTCAGCAATCATACCGACAAACTAGGATAAATCCCAATAATGATTCAAATATAGGTGATGAGAGGGCACTGTATTGTATACAAACCACAGACCTTCAGCAATCATACGACAAACTAGGATAAATCCCAATAATGATTCAAAATATAGGTGATGAGAGGGCACTGTATTGTATACAAACCACAGACCTTCAGCAATCATACCGACAAACTAGGATAAATCCCAATAATGACTCAAAATATAGGTGATGAGAGGGCACTGTATTGTATGCAAACCACAGACCTTCAGCAATCATACCGACAAACTAGGATAAATCCCAATAATGATTCAAAATATAGGTGATGAGAGGGCACTGTATTGTATACAAACCACAGACCTTCAGCAATCATACCGACAAACTAGGATAAATCCCAATAATGATTCAAAATATAGGTGATGAGAGGGCACTGTATTGTATACAAACCACAGACCTTCAGCAATCATACCGACAAACTAGGATAATCCCAATAATGATTCAAAATATAGGTGATGAGAGGCACTATTGTATGCAAACCACAGACCTTCAGCAATCATACCGACAAACTAGGATAAATCCCAATAATGATTCAAAATATAGGTGATGAGAGGGCACTGTATTGTATACAAACCACAGACCTTCAGCAATCATACCGACAAACTAGGATAATCCCAAATAATGATTCAAAAATATAGGTGATGAGAGGCACTGTATTGTATACAAACCACAGACCTTCAGCAATCATACCGACAAACTAGGATAAATCCCAATAATGATTCAAATATAGGTGATGAGAGGGCACTGTATACAAACACAGACCTTCAGCAATCATACCGACAACAGGATAAATCCCAATAATGATTCAAAATATAGGTGATGAGAGGGCACTGTATTGTATACAAACCACAGACCTTCAGCAATCATACCGAC